>CATIXQ010000002.1:30026572-30152676 GCA_949711755.1 Leptidea juvernica | reverse complement strand
AGGTATGTTGCACAACAGGCCAATCTTTTCCGCTATATCGTATAAATTTTCGTTTCTCTTAAGTGGTATGCCCCGTATCTCCACGTTATTCGCCCTTGCAAACTGATCACGATCATGTAGCTCCTTTGTAAGTCTAACCACCTCCTCCTTTAATGTTGGAACCTCACGAACCATTCTCTCAACGTTCACTATTCTGGACTCCAAGCCCTTGATAGTTACAGAGAAGTCACCGATCAATTGGTGTGCCAGTTCTAATGAGTCCTTTAAGTTGTTAACGTCATCTCTGATGGACTTAATATCCACGGCTAAAGAGGACACGGGTGCCAGTTTAACCATAATATTGTTTAGTTGTTCTTGCATACTGTCCAGTTGAGTGGGCTTAGGCGAGCTTCCACCTTTGCAATATGTGCACCTCCATGCAGCTCGATGCTCTGGTCCAAGTTTGCGGTACCCGGTCTCCGATATACCCGCACAGCTATAATCGAAATTACGCTTGCATCCCGCACACTGTACTCCGTCATATAAATCTTTTTTACAAGTATCACACTTCATCACTTCGACAAAAACTTAAAAAAAGTTTGTAATAAGAGTATAAACTATAAACGAAATGGTATTGAAGATAAGTTAATGATTGACTATGATACTAAAAAACATTTAGTTTTCTATTGGTAACAGAATTTTCAATGAATTATAAACGCTATAGATTGAAAGGATATGGTATGGTATGGTATAGGGGCTCCTGTTTCCGCAATTAAACCACTAGCATGGGTCCATTTTGCGTGCAGTAATGGCCGGTTACTCCAACCAGCCCAGCTGATTGAAAGGATAGATAGGTAAGGAATGCAAAAGTTATAGGATGCTACTGCAATATACTCCTATAAACTATGTTAAACTATTTATTTCGGTCAGCATAAACATGCAGGTTTTGCGATTTAGAAACGCGTGAGCAAGCCACATAAAGCTGGCCGTGGGAAAAACATGGCGTGCCCAAATGTATGCCTGCTACCTTTGTCATTGAAAATGTAACTTTTAGTGGGAACTGTAGGCGCTTAAAATTAAATGTTAAGTTATTAGGTATTATTGGGATACGTGGTATAAGAACATTGTCTCCCTTGGCTGCTCCAGTTAAAATTGTGGCCTTCACAATATGCCTTCCTTATAGTTCGGTGACTCGCAACCGAGTACCGTTGCATAATCTTGGCGCATCCAAGTTACGCATTAACAAAACGGGTACACCTACTTTAAATTCCAACTTATGTGATGGCACCCCAGATAGCTCCAAAGAGTTTGGAAACTCCACAGGGTAGCTCGTAGTGGCATCGGATGACATAACTGTGTCCATGGAGTTATACACTGATGTTTCGCTGTTTATTTCGCGTAAGATTTTTTATTAATATTCGCAACAGTCTCGTTTCTTGGTGCCAGTATGGTTCTTTCACATAACCAATTTTCGTCATGAATATATTGTTGTAGATCCTAAAAAACTTGATCTATGAGTTCGTCTTCCGACTCCACGACATGGCAAAATTGGTGTGTGAAAAGAACCATACCTGCCTCGTCGGTGTGCAGGTTGCCTTCACCAATTTCTAGGAGTTAATGCTATGCTCCTGACTCGATATCGCTAAATAACTGGATTCGCATGTTAGTGGTAAGATAAAGCTTTTCAACTTTCCTCCACAGATATGATGCTTTTAGACATGCATGAATCTCGTCTGCTGCAGTACCTCTCTCGATAACAGGTAAAGTCTGTCTGAAATCCTCTGCCAATAACACTACCACACCACCCATCAACTTTTAATTGCTTTGAATGTCTTGTAGACAGCGATCAAGCGCCTCGATGGCGCGTTTTGACATCGTGCACTCGTCCCACACGATCAGCTTACATTGTTGCAACAGAGCACCGCGGGCACTTTTCTTACTGATGTTGCATGTTGGGGTTTCTTCGCTTGCCAGATTAAGAGGTAATATAAGAACCGAGTCTGCCGTCCGTCCACTGTTCAGTTATGTTGCAGCGATCCCAGAGGAAGCCACTGCTAATGCAACATTAGAATTCTTACAAATTTTCGCAAGAAGCAAATTAAGCATAAAAATTTTTTGCCTATACCCCCGGGTGCATCAAGAAAAAAAAGACCACCTTCACCGAGCTCAACTCGTTGTAATATTTTGTTGTAAATATTTTTTTGCTCAGGTAGCAAGCGTGGCTCAGTGTCGCTTACCTGAGCATCTAATAAAGCGGTATCGTATCTTAGCTCTTTGATCAAATCGGTCGACAGCTCTCCTCGATGCTGTGGTATGGGCGTATGGTAGTCGGACAATTTCTTTCTAGAAATGATTATTATTTTATATCTATAATCCGTGCAAAATATCTTCTGATAATACAGTTTTATACTTATTCCATAGTTGAAGATGATTGGATAAGCCGCAAGTGCATATCAATATTGCAAATAGCTACCTTATTTGCGAAGGAGAGCGACACAGTATGGCCTCTTACATTGTGGCATCCCAGTGGTTGTCATATTCCTACTCACCACAAAGAATATTATATAAATACATATCATATATCTTATACAGAGGACCAAGTTTATAATGTTTTAAAAAGACTTGATATTAGGAAAGGAGCTGGAGCAGACGGTATTCCATCGATATTTGTACATAATTGCGCTAGTGCATTAGCTTTACCACTTGCACTGATTATCAACAAATCTCTTAGGACTAGACTATCCAACCTTATGGAAAAAAGCCCTGGTGTTGCCTTTATTTAAAGCCGGTGACAAAGAGGAGGTAAAAAATTATAGACCTATTTCCATAATTTCTGTTTTTGCAAAAGTGTTTGACCTACTTATATGTCCTGTCGTTTCATGGCACTTTAAAAGCTTTGTTACATCTGAGCAGCATGGGTTCGTGAAAGCTCGATCAACAGTTACCAACCTTGTTTCCTTTGTGGAAGACATTACTGAGGCTCTTGATACTGGCAAATCCGTTGATGCAATCTACACAGACTTCAGTAAGGCCTTCGACAAAGTTGATCACTCCATTTTACTAATGAAACTCAAAGGCATAGGTATAGCAGACCCATTGCTGAACTGGTTTAAATCGTATCTTGCCAATCGGTCATCAGCTGTTGTTGTTAATGGTTATGCTTCTGAGCCATTTTTTGCCTATTCTGGTGTACCTCAAGGGTCTCATCTAGGGCCTTTGTTGTTTAACATATTCATTAACGACATCAGTGATTGCCTTACGAATTCTAAGTTTTACTTATTCGCTGACGATCTTAAGATCTTTAGACCTGTCTTTTCAAATGCAGATGCAGAGCTTTTACAGGAAGACTTAAACAATTTGTTATTGTGGTGTCGTAACAATGGCATGATTTTAAATGCTAACAAGTGTCATGTTATGAAATTTTCTCGAATGAAAACATCTCTTGCATCAACATATTACATTGATGGTAGTCTTTTGTCTGAAGTTCCTCACATACGCGATTTAGGAGTTACGCTAGACAAGAAGCTCCGCTATAATATTCACATAGATAATATTGTAAGCAAGGGTTTTAGGACTCTTGGCTTTCTCTTTCGTAACTGTAAGCAATTTAAGGATGCTCGCACTAAAATAATTATTTACTTAGCTTTGATACGTAGTATCTTGGAATACTGCAGAGTTGTATGGAATCCACACTTTAATATTTACCCACAAAGAATCGAAAGGATACAAAAGAGATTTCTTTTGCATCTATCTTACCATCATAATCTAGTTAAAACTCTTAGGAGTTACGAGGATAAATTAAAGTACTTCAAGCTTCAGTCACTTTCGAATCGAGGACAGCTCCTCGATCTTACTTTCTTATATAAGTTGGTGAATGGCGTCATTGATAGTACCTATTTATTAGCTCAATTAAATATTCGTGCCCCACTGAAGACAATAAGGCCGTCGTCTTTTATGCCATTCGTAGAAAAAAGCACACGCTCACGTCAAAGACGCTATTCTCCAATTAATAGATTGATGTTGAGTTATAATGCTATATATAAATTATCACATAAGAAATGTATTGGTGTCATAACAACTACTGTTAATAAAGAAAAGGATAAAGAAAAAGATAAAAAAGTTGATATTGATATATTTTCAGACCATATTTCGTCATTTAAACGGAATTTATTTCATTTATATTCATGATTTTTTTTTTGTAAATTATAGGCAAAAAGTATATTTTATTCAAATAATTAATAAATACTGATAAGTTTAAGTCTGTTTTATATAATTGTGAAATGATACATGTTTTAATTATTATATAATATTATTGATCTCTTATTCATTTACGTTTAATTCAATTTGTAAATATTCCGATAATGTTTGCATTTTTTTTAATTAAATATGTTTGTGTCTATGGTTTTGAAATGTGTGTAACACCTATAATTAAGTCAACACTTAGAATTTATTATTTATTGTAATAATGTTATTATACTTTTGTTAGTGTTTGTCTTGTTGGTGTTAAATAAATAAATAACAAATACCAAAAAGAAACCCAAATACTTAAGTATGTAATTTATTATATTAATACCACAAAAAAAACAAATACTAACCTATGAAATAAAAATAAAAACGAAGTAATCCCTTATAATTAACTATTCAGCACAAACAAATTTCGCTTTCGTTGTCTTATTATACGTAGTTATAAGCCTAAGTAATTTAATTCGCATTCAGGACACAATCTTCAACGCTGACTGCCCGCGTTCGACAATATTTACATATATAGTGTATAATCTATGATTTACATGCTCTTGCATCATGCGTTGATGCAGCTATGAGCGACCCCTTCCCGCAGTCTTCCGACCGCCTGCGTGCCCGTGCCATTAGAATACAGACGTAGACTACAACATAATATTATCATCATCTTCATAACTTTTATAAGTAGGATTTATTATATTAGTAGAATTATAGAGAAAAATTATTAATCTTATTTTATTAAGCTATATTATTGTAATATTTCATTAAAATCCATTCAGCAGTTTGTGCGTGAAGACGTAACAAACATACACACACACTCACAAACTTCCGCATTCTCTTGAACTATTCACTACAAAGGAATTTATTATATAAAAATCAAAAGAAAACCAAATCTAACCTATGTTATTAAAATAAAAACGAAGTAATCCCTTATAATTAACTATTCAACACAATATGTTCAGAGAAGTTAAGTTTTGATTTGTATAGATCTTTTGCTTGCTGGTCGATAAGAGATGGCGCTAGTTGTATTCATTAGTAACAATCACACTTCTTTTATATTTTGTATAATTCACACTATAGTTTTATAAATTATAGCCTATTTGTTATTCTGGTGTGTAAGCTATATTATTGTAAAGTTTCATCAAAATCTATTCAGTAGTTTTTGCGTTAAAGAAGTTCATACATCCAGACAAACAAACTTTCACATTTATAATATTAGTAGGATTACACCGAAATATCAACGGATTAATTAAAAAAAACCGATGAGCTCTTTATTAGTCTCGAAGAACTCTTTGTCAAAATGAATAAATACTTTATGTCCTGTGTATTACTGTAAAACAATATGATATAAGACGATGTAAGCTTCCTAAGTATCTTAAATATCATAGAGTGCAGCACAGTAGAACTAGTGGAACACAAGATTATAATTATTTGCGTTTACAGGTCACCAAATATTACTGTAACTGTGTAAATTCAGTAATTTACATAAAATAGGTACTTAATAATGTATGATTTATGAATAGAAGAGAATGCATGCGGCGACTTTAACATTGATTGAAAGACTGAAAACTAATAGGAAATCTGTATATTTTGAGCAGTTATTACATTCATATAATCTCAACATTCACATGCATTAAATAGCCAACCTAAGCAGCGACAGAACGAACCTAGACCGGAGGGAGTGTCTTGCTGACCTAGAACACCACCCGTGGTCAAAAAAAGGTTTCAGTAGGCATGTTATATAGTATCAACTGGAGACTGAAACTAGTCGCGAGACGTCAGCACACGAATAGACAATTTTGCTCATAATATGCTGCGCAGGTTATCCAAGTTCCAACTAAGATAAGCGTTCTTCTAAGACACTGGTACATTCATAAACGGCAATTTACGATTAAAAATATAAATAAATATTATGACTGCATAAGGTGTAGGTACTATGTCGATGACCTATTTTTGGCACATACTAATTTTTAGACTCGAGACTTTTAGAATTTAGTCTTGATATTACATCAAACCACACTGCCCTCGGAGACGTTGGTGCAGCCGTGTACATCAAACTGCTGGCGATCGTTCCTTTGAACATGGCCAGCGGCCCACAACTTAATATAATACAAGTCACACACATCGTTAGAGATAGTCCTGCTCCTGTAATCGTTTAACGCTACTCACACTCATACACACATCAGAAATCACACACCTGCTTTAACACTACACACACATGCATATATCGCCGCACTCGCCGGCCAGAAGTCTCTTCAAACCTAGAATCCATTTAACTAACAGATATATGAAATCGTTAATGATCTTCTCTCCATCCAGCCTAGCGAGCAGTCGGTCCGGGGTTTGAGTCTCTTTCCGAGACGCCCAGCGCCTGTTAGCTACATTTTCGGCCTCCTAGGCCCCCACTCGGCTTCGCTGTAAAAGCCATTAAGCACAGAGGTTTTGAGTTGGTAGGGGGGGTATTTACACCCGAGCCCGACATATGGGTCTCCGACGTTTCGGGGTCTTCAATAGGTAAATGTATTTTTCTCATCTTCAAAAAAAATGAATAATAGTTTATGATTTGACAAGTGGGTTTATTATTATTATTTACAGCTCGCGATCAGCTATAATTGTAACATTAAGTTTCGGAGAGGGTGCGGGGTGAGCAGTAATTAAAACGCCAGCATCAGTATAAAGCTTATATTGAGTGCGTCTGTTTGTGTTTTGAGGCCAAGCCCGAGTTGGTGAGGTGCTCCAGCTCGGGACTGCTGGTGAGGGCCTCGTACACGTGCTCCAGGCCGACCGTGACCCGCCGGGATGTACTGGAAACACATACAGTCTATTAATAGCTACACATACATATTAAATGTTAAGATGTATTTATTCTAAAAAAACACCTACTATTTTGACAATAAATACTATGACTACATAAAAATAAAACCATCATTACGTGGAAGCGTACCAAGAGTACTGGCAGCATTTCCGTGTTGGATACGAGGGCGGCACTGAAAATTTCGGGAATTAAGGAAGTGACACAACATTACTATTTAAAAATGTATTTATTGCTTTTCGAAGTATTCTCCGCGAAATTTGACACATTTTTCCATACGATGGAACCAATCATTGAAGCAACCATTCCATTCGGATGTTGAGGTCTCCAAAATGGCCGTTTTGTAGGCGTCCACAGCTTCTTCAGGTGATGAAAATCTCTGACCACGCAATTTATTCTTTATTTTAGGGAAAGTATAGAAATCATTAGGGCTTAGGTCGGGGCTATACGGCGGATGGTCTAATAATTCTGTTTTCTTGCTCTAAAAACTCTTTTGTTCTGTGCGCGGTGTGAGAACTCGCCTCGTCGTGATGGAGGAAGATGCGGCGGTTGCAGTTCTCTTTACGGAGTTCAGAAACGACCTGTGGCAAACAAATCCTAGCATACCATTCTGGATTAACCGTTCTTTGTCTCTCAAGAGGAATAGTCGCAACATGACCGGTTTGTTTCCGAAGCGGTAGTAGTATCTAGTAGTATAAGAAATGACATCAAAAAGAATTCTAAAGGAATCAATTTTGAGAAAATAAATGCCTTTATGCCTTTTGGAGACAAACGTGGCCACCATTATTTTGCAACACTCTGTGAACGAACAATTTTTGTTGGCTTTAACTCATTTTCGAACACCCAAACTCGTGACTGGTTTTTTGTTTCGGGTTCGGGTTCGTACGCGTATATCCAGAATTCGTCACCTAATACGATTTTGTTTACAGCATTGATGAGGATCCTGCGTGGAATCTTTCGAGAGTTCTAACGCACCAAGTAACGCGAGCCGCTTTTTGCTCTTCACAGAGCAAATGCGGTATCTATCGGGAAAACAACTTTTTTACACCTAATTGTTCATGCAAGATTATTTGTATTTGACTCATGCCAATGTCAAAGGTTGCCTGAATGTCGCGGTATGTCACATGTCGATCTTCCTCAATCAGCTTACGCACAGCATCAACGTTTTCTTTTGTGACTGCAGTTTTTGCACGACCTTGACGGGGATCATCACTGAGCTTGACACGTCCACGTTGAAATTCAGCAAACTAGCGATACATTGTGGTTTTGGATGTGGCTTCATCACCAAATGCAGAAATCATCCGGTCAACACACTGTTTTTGTGTTAAACCACTTCGAAAGTCGTAATAAATCATCGCTCTATAATTTTTTCGAGTCAATTCCATTTTCTCAACGACTAAACAAGTTTGACAAGACCGAGAATCTTTTTTTTAAATAAATAAATAAATGGTATTCGATTTTTAAAACCAAGGAGTTTTCAATTAAAAAGATTTTAATATGACAGGAACATTTGAAATATTCCATTCCCGATACTTTTAGTGCAGCCTATGTAGCAAGGCCGTTGACCGAAATAGCTGCCAGCGCTTGGGTGTCCAGTAGTCTAATAGAGGCGCGTAGATAGTACTTTGTACATTCTCCGCGACTCTGGGCCCCACGGGGCAAGTGTCTCGACAACGAACGGCACAAAGATGATATGACATTAATAAGTATTCCAATGGAATCAAGAATCGCTCCTCATCCTTGAGATAGCTGGTCGGTCCACACCTCCAGCGGTCACTTACCCGAGCCAGGTGGGCGGTGGCTGGTCCGCGAACTGATCCCGCAGCGACGCGGCCCGTGCTCCTCGCACCACTTCCTCTGCGAAGCTCCTCAGCGCCGACAGAAGCACCGCGTGCACTGCGCTGTTGACACACATTCATAACATTTAGTCATTCATATATTTGGCTATCATAGTAATTATTATGACGGGTACTCACGATATATATTTTTCATTACTCATACTCGGAAAGTACTGTTGTTTTGATCTGATTATTGGGTGGAAAATGCTGCTTCCCTCCATAGAGAGGGAAAAACTCATACAAATTACTTCCCACCTAAGGTCCGGAATGAACTTTAAAAATAGAACTGCTGTGAAGAGTTTTTTGTAAAAAAAGAACGAATTAAAAAAAATGCAGCGGCCATGTGACTTTCTAAACAGCTCGTGTGAACTTCTTTGAGCGGAATAAACCGCAACAATTACGCGGTAAGTTCCATATTTGAAATTAAAAAAGGCGACATAAATTGGCGGGATACTAATCTGTGCTTAGATAAACAACTAGTTTTATTTTCCTCATATTCGAAATGAAAAGTGTTTAACTCGGGTAAAATTATCAATTCCTACTCGGACTATATTTTTTTTCTAAAATAAAATAGTTTTTCTAAAATAAACGTAGCCTAAGTTACTCCTTATTACATCAGCTCCCTGCCAATAAAAGTCCCGTCAATATCGGTCCAGCCATTTCAGAGGTTAGCCGGAACAAACAGACAGACAGACAAAAATTTAAAAAAATGTTATTTTGGTGTATGTACCGTATATATATTCATATACATGTTGTAAAAAACTGTTATTTACATATTACAAACAGACACTCCAATTTTACTGACCACGATTAATGCAATCGGATTGAAATATCGGCATCAATTTAATAATATATAATATCGTGAGTACTCGTCATAATAATTACCATGTTAAAGTTTTTTTTTATGAAAATAAGTGACGAAACGAGCAGCACTCAGCTGATAGTAATTGATGCGCCTTGCCCATTACAATGCAGTGCCGCTCAGGATTTTTGAAAAACCCGAAAAATTCTGAGCGGCACTACAACTGCGCTCGTCACCTTGAGACATAAGATGTTAAGTTTCATTTGCCCAGTAATTTCACTAGCTACGGCGCCCTTCAGACCGAAACACAGTAATGCTTACACATTGCTGCTTCACGGCAGAAATAGGCGCCGTTGTGGTACCCATAAAGTTTAAAAAACATATATTTGGTATCTACTGGGCTGAAGCGGGGGTATAAGGCAGCATGAGCCATTTTCACGTTATTTAGCTTTTTAGTTTAGCCGCATTCAACATGTGTGATTTATGTCAGCTTGATGTGTTAACAAGCGCTACCAACATCATGAACTGCCATAAGATATCTCAATTAATAATTACATTTATTTAACTAACTCATTACAGTGTTAGTAATGTTATTTTATATATAAATAAAAATGAATTGCTGTTCGTTAGTCTCGCTAAAACTCGAGAATGGCTGGACCTATTTGGCTAATTTTGGTCTTGAATTATTTGTGGAAGTCCAGAGAAGGTTTAAAAGGTGAATAAATAGGAAAATGCTGCTAAATTAAATTAAAACAATAAATTTGCTTTTCCTTTGATGTGTCCATACATAATTTCTATGAGAGAATTTATTGACGCACGGTTTGACAGTGCTGCTGTGAAACAATTTCATTACGACAGCAGGGTGCATATTTTACGAAGTAATTCTTGATGTTATGATATATTATTGACAAATTCATATAAAAACATTCTTTTATTTATTATATACAGAACAACGTCTGTCGGGTCAGCTAGTTTTATATAATTATCACTGATTAGAAATATCTCATATCATATAATATTAAGATCTTTTGGTTAACTTGATTCATGTAAGTTAGTTGGCACTACAGCAGTGCCAACTAACAGTTGGCAGCATCATCACGGTAGACGATCGTGCCCTATATAAGCCAGAGCGCTAAGTTCGAGTTGGCATACATAGCAAATAGCCAGGTTTTCCCAGTTTCCTGGATTCCCCCCCCCTTTTTAAGCATAATAAAGTTTTATCCCTTAACACGTAGATAGGGTTGTAGAAATAAGTTTTCTGATACCTACATATATAAGGCTTAATTGTAAATTGCTTTAATAAGTAGGTAGATTTAAGTAATTTTGTATATATATTTTAATATCAAATATAGAAATTTGGAATTTGATTTTTTTTTTTCGAGTTGGCATTACTTATTGTGAATTGTGAGTGGACACTATGCCCTAATTGTCTTTTAATTTTAAATAATAAGTGTATATTGTAATTCCAAGTGGAAACTTTCAAAAAACAGTTTTATTATGTGCTTTTAAATTACCAACCCCTTCTACATTTATGAGACATCCATAACAAATCATCGACTTATACTGTACTAGCGTATAGACGACCTGGCAGCCCAGCACGCGTGAATAATAATTTTGATTTATCTATCTTAGCTAATGGTTTAATATTGCCAACCTTGGCTGACTGTTTACGACTTGTCAATCAAAATCGGTTACAATAATAATACATTCGCTTTCTTTTCATATCTTGCTATATCTCCGTTAGGGATGTTCGTCTCACTAGCACTCTTTGTTAGTCTTTACGCTAGTATATGATTCTGATTGTGTTGGTGGCAGATCCACAGATCTTAGATCATTTATACGTCTAGATAGACTATCACAGCCGTGAAAACTTCGAAAAAAATTGAGTTTAGTCTTAGCCTCTATTTTGAGCAATGCACGCACACTAACACTATCATACAAATCGCGATTCAACACGCAGCTCGTCACGCACACTAAATCATTAAGCCTAGCCTGTTTTTATCGGTTGTCTAACAGCAAGAGACTATCTAGACGTATAAATTATTTAAGCCACAGATATTACAAGAGGAAGTATTTTATTTGTATTATTACCTATAAGAGTAACCACAGCCAACATCTTCATTCCTTAACTCCACACCCACCTCAGCACAAGTCCGTTCCACAAACATATATTGCAGTCTTGTTTCCTCACACTCGACACCCAAAACACTCAGTTCTGTCCCACGCTCGGCCACTTTAACTACACTCACTTTACTATCACCAACTACGTCGATCTCTTCATCAGAATCCAACACCACCGTAGACTCTGTCGACATATCTTTAAACGTTTCCAAGTTGAATTCGGTAAATGTGCTGATGTCTTCGGCTCTGGGATACATTTGTTTGATTGTCAGCTCCATTCGTCTGTTCTCTATACTCCAATCCTCGGCAGCATTGCTCGTCTCCGGTCTGATAGCGTAGTATCCATGAAGCCTGGAGAATATAAGAATTTGTTTCGTCCGCCATATTTGATCTGGGTCTTCAAATTTTTCTAAGAGTAATTTGTTGATCAGTTTCGCTCTCGACCACTGGAATTTTAATTTATCCTCTTTATATAAAAATACATAATCAAAGGATAGAAAGAATGATATATATAATGCCGTTCCCAATATTCAGTCTATCTCCGGTTGTGGCCTACTTTAGATTAAAATCGTAACTATCGTTGACTTTTCTGTCCCAAAAAACTTATCAATGGTAACTCACCTTATCTGTACACGCTGTCTATCAATGGGAGGACGTATAGCTTACCAGCGATAGAAGTTTGTATGGAAATTGCAATTCACGCGACCTAATATAAGGCAATAAGAATGAATTGTGACAGCTTCAGATTATTGACAGCTAATTACTGACAGTAGAACTAGGTAGTAATTTATCTCTATCTGTAGTATATTGGGAACGGCCGTTTACACCATCCGAGCACGCTTAAAACGAGTTAGGTATAAACTCCATACTTCATATTGGCTTACACATATCGGAGTACAGCGTCCTAGAGAAATGATTTATTGCTGCGAGGTGTAAAAGTGGAAGATATATCAAGCAAATAAGGATTATGGAGGTGTATTTTAATTTCAAGACTTTTTCAACAAGGTGCTACAAACAATTTCACCCCTAATAAAAGTGTAACAGAAAGATAATTTTATATTAATTTAACTTAAGCATAAGATCGAAGAAGTACCACCAAAATACAAATATTCTTTTAAGGAAATAATACCAGTGTAAGCCTATTTGTTATTAGTTAATTTAACTTTTTCCTAAGCGACGCCATTGTGTTTTCAAGTTTCGACGTGTTTACACGATACGAATAGCGTGAAGCGTCCCAATAGTCATCAAAGCGTAGGTACTCGAGCAGTAAAAGCCCCGCTTAAGGCGACACTAGATGCCAGCGACCTTGAGCGATAGGAGTTCACGGCTGCCGGCCCGCCATCTATGTAACAAAGTCAATATTTTCAAAATTCTTGGGTGGAAAACAGTTTATATGCTTACAATCCTCGTTATTCATTACTAATCTGAATAAATATACCTACACAAAAAAGTACAAGCTATAAGAATAACTTTTCTGAGAGAAGTACCAAAAAAATGCGTCACGCCATGCCAATAAACTTGTTTAACTTCAAAGAAAAGTGGTAGTTCAAAAAGGCTCGGCAGTGTTAACTATAACCAACAGCAAGCATTAGCAACCTACAAATAAGACTTAAGGATATGTGTAACAGGATTAAGCAGTGTTCATAGCTCGAAATGCTATACTTTCACCACAAAACTTGTCTAAAAACACCATGTTTGCGTGTTTTCTGCTTACTCTTCGCCTTAATACAAGTAACATCTTTCTGAAGATGTTTGTAATTGATTACATTTGCTTTTTGTATACTGGGTAGGAACGATGAGAGATGTATTAAAAACATAACATGAAATCGAAAAAGTGATTACTGATCCTGAAAGTGCCTAGCAAAATCTATAAATCGGTATCAATAACGGTTAGTAAATTTAACTAATTCTACTGTAAACTTTTATACATGTAGGAAGAAGAAGAAAAAAAAAGAAAAATGAAAAACATTTGTTTATTCAGGGTATTACAATAAAGAATGGTATTATCATGGCACTATGGTACTGATAGAAGCTGCACATGGAATTTTCGGAAATATTCTGCTTATTTGAATCTCGTAGGTATTGTCTTTAGAAGAGATAATGAAGTACAAAAGCTTACATATTGCAACCAAAAGCAAAGTATTTAATAGATGCGTCCTTTGCGAAACATGGGCTAAAAAAAATGAATAAACTATCCATATGACAGCGTGCCATGGAAAGGAGTATGATAGGGATCAAAAGAATGGACAAAGTAAGGAATAGCAGCATCAGATTCAAGACAAAAGTTCAGGATATAACCCGAAAAAAAAAATACAAAAGTGAAAAAAGGGGAAGGACATATGATTATTGCTTAGTGGAACAAATGGAGTAAATAAGTCACCAACAGAGTAGATGGGATGACGATACAAGACAGGTGGCAGGAGCAACCTTGAGTAGAGTAGCCACAGAAAGGCAGGAATAGAGAAGATTGGAGGAGACCTTTGCCAACTGGCAACCGGCCAGGCAGAAATGGAGAGAATGTAATATTTACAACTAGCTGACCCGGCAAACGTTGTTTTGCCATATAAAGTATAATTCACGCGATAGTTTTATAAGTAATAAAATATTGCCTATATTATAGCCTGTACATCATTTTGTTCTATTGTCAATAGTTTTTGCAGCGCACGCAAAAATAGGTTTTCGATTTTACACCTTGTGTTACAAAATAGCAATTTTATTACGGATCCCTAATTTTGAAAAAAAAAACATAGCCTATAGCCTTCCGCGATAAATGGACTACCCAACACTGAAAGAATCATTCAAATCGGACCAGTAGTACCAGAGATTAGCGCGTTCAAACAAACAAACAAACAAACACTGCAGCTTTATAATATTAGTATAGAAGTATAGATTAATGATAAATTGTCCAATTAAAAGGCTAATAATAATAAAGGTATAGTTTATAATTCATATTCGATATCATATCAAGCGACCCTGCGGAACACAATCTAGGCATGGTAGCAATCGCTTCACGCTTAATGTGGACTTTCTACAAAACCAGGGCCTCCACAACAATATAAACATCGTCAAAACCTTGCGACGACAAAGCCGACCTTGTTATTACTCACGGAGACACAGATATTTCGAATGAGCGACACAACACAGTATTTAACATACCACAACAAAAATTGACATAATTTTGTGTCTCATGCATAAGATATAAGGCTGTATGTAATGGCCGTCTCTCGGCAATACTGTGTATTGGTGTATGGTCTGTCCCACGACGGACCGCGTTTGGCACGATAAGTGAGCGTACGTAAGTACGGTACGGAGGGGACCCAATTTATTGTTAATGCATATGCCTCTAACCGTAACAGAACGCTCTAAGGCGAAGCATAATGCGATACGACTCAGTTCATGTCTCGCTGCGAGTCCAACCCTGAGACTTAAATACGAAATGTCTCATGAGCCTGTAATAACATTACATATTACTTACGCTACAGCTATTAACTTACTGCTGTTTAAAATCATGGAGAGCTTTAAGAATCACCAATCTTACTATGGCATGCCTAGTGGATAGCCAGCGGATTAATTGGGTATTTGACAGTTGTTACAAGATACGAAAATATATATAATATAAAATATTAACTTTTAACTTGACAATAATTTTAAAATATATATTTCGCAAAATTGTAAATTACAAGTATTTTAATTCTGTAAAATAATTTGGGTCTTTTTATCTGTTGACTAAAACAATTTGTTGTCGATTCTGCGTGACGTCACGTTATTTTAAACATCTGTTGATTGCCTTTTCTCCATCGTTGCTAGTTATTTATTTTCCGCTGTCAATAATATTTGAGCCAGGATTTATTAAAAGTGATAGTGTAACTGTAAATATGCCTAAAGTTTGCAGATTTGCGGAATGCAAAATTTTATAGTAAGTACAAACAGTCACAGAACACATTCTATTAGTAAAAGTCGATGAGATTATTTTCTTTATGAATCATGATTCTTTTTCTTCAGAATTGTTACAAAAGTCGTAATTTAGACACGTACGTATGTACATAATATGATGCTCATACTTTCAGATCTTCAAGACAGTCATGTGTGTGTGATAAAGCTAGGATATGTCCAGCTGAAGTACACCAGTTTGTGTTTACTTATGTGTAAAATTTCATCGGAACACTAATGAAAAGGAAGGAGTCGTTCAAAGTGTCTAGTGTGATGACTATCCTGCCTTTAAGGACGCTGCAAATATTTAGTGGCTCTTCTAAAGTGATCACATTGTGTGGTACCACCTTTCTCACTTAGCACTTTACTCAACTTCTTTACGATTTCACGATGATTACTTACCGCTCATGATAAGTCACAACAACATCCTTTGAATATAAAATATACATGTAATTTCTTAACAACATCTTTCATTTGACTATCGTATTGTAGCAACAGCTTGAACAACGTCAAATTGGTCCTTCGAGCTGAGGAGTTCGCGTGATAGTGGTTTCTCGCGAGATCCGTAAAACGTGGACATTCAGTAGCGCTTGTCAACTCGCAAGGAGCAGCTAAGCTGGTAACCAACAACAACATATCATCAACAGCTCGTACTCACATAAAATTAACAGCTGTCTTGCACTACCCCCGGATGTTATTGGAATAAGTCGAAAAACTAAAGCAGGCAGGCTAGGCAGCGCTCTTAAAAGATTCATGAAATTCTATAAAATGGGTGGAGCAGTAATAACTTACCTTACTAAATCACCAGAAATATGAAGGCGGAGTCTAGGACTTAGGAAAAGGAAATTGCAGAATTACGACTACTAAATTGTCTGATTTGATTGAATATGATCCCAAATTTGTAAAAGATTTATTGTAAGAATTTCTAAATAAAATATTTATTGTAAGAAGTGTTTGGTTAAATAAATAATTTTAAAATATTTTTGATAAACAGTTAAGTAGCCAATTACTGATAGTATAACTTTTTACTTGGCTGATGCGCTGGCGATCGAATAACTGCTTAATTGATACTGGACTGATACTGGATATGTTTTGGACGTATTCACGAGCGAGCACCTAAGCTAAATAAATTACACGACTTGTTGTTGAATGGCGCATTACGAGCAGTCCACACACATAAACACTGTGGAAAGGAGGTGGTGGAAAAAGCAACACCAGACCAGACACAGGAGCACAACTGGCTGATAAGGTTGTACCAGCGTCATTCGAATTTACCTAATATATTGTATCAACCTTTAGGTTAAAGAAAAATGTGAACAGATATCATACCTCAATATTTCTCCGTTTAGCAAAATCCAGTTTCCAATATTTGTCGTCACTTTCCACAACAAATGGGTAACACTTATCTGACACTTGGTCACTAATCAACGGTATCCTTTTCAACAAGTAACTCACTACCCTACGCACACTTGTAAACTTACACAAATTCTCCTTAATAATGTCCAAATTACTTTTATAATAATAATCTGAGTGAATATAACAGTGATCATTCTCTATATGTTTTGGTAGTCTTGGAATCTCTTGCTCTTTCTGTAGAGGCCGCAGTAATGATGCATTCTTCACACTCTTGACTCCATTGTTCTTTATTGGACTGATCTTTGCCGTTTTAACATTGCCCTTAGAATTGATTACTATTTCTTGTACTGTACTTAAATCTAGTTTCCTATCCATTTCCAAGTAATATATCTTCCCAGTATTCGGTTCTATATATTTCATTATTCTCTTCTTCCATGGCTGTGTTATATTACTGGGTAACTCTTCTGTATCGAATTCACTAATCACATTATCAATTTTTTCAGTTTTTATATCTTTTACCAACATATCATCTACATTAACCGTAGCATCATTTGTGAAAAAATCTAACCAACTTTCATTCTTGGTTTCTGTTTCAGTTGGTTCTTGTTTTATATTATCATTTGATTGTGTGATCATTTGTTGATCAATGTCTGGTTGTGATTCTTCTGTTTCTTCTTTTGATTCACTCTGCGCCTTCGGTTCAGCTTCTTTGTATTCAAATTCTAACATTTCCGGAGTACTGAATAACCATGCATCTACAATAGTCTCGGCACCTGAAAATTATAAGGTATCATTTAATAAAAGTAAATACATGCATATTGTGTATAGATTTTTCTTACAACTCCAAGGTGGAAATAGATTCAAATGTTATTATAATATATATTAGTTGTGCCAAAATATATGGATGGTTTGGTATTTGGCTATGGCACTCTTAATCCAATGAGTATACTGCTAACCGTCAGAAATAGCGTATCGTACGTCCATAAATTTTGGCACAAATTAAAAAGTTTTGAACAATACATTCCCAACAGCAAAGGAAAACACCTAAAAATAACAAAATGTTTAATCAATGTTTTTGTCTAGAAACACTTGTGAATATTAAAGCATGGGTTTTAAAGTCTTGATGCAAAGGGACACAATCTCCCATATAATGTATGTTTCGAGTGTTCATCACTGCATGTTAGTTACCCAGGGTCTGCATGCCGGTGTAGTTTCGGTCCAGCTTGATGAAGTGTTCGATGAGCACGGGCCTGTTCACCTCTGGCAGCGGGAAGTGCAGCTCCAGTTTGACGGGGAACTCACCCCAGCCACGCCGTGATATGTGGAACGGCGGCTTGCTGTACAGAACACGTTGTTACATGTATTGTCTGATGATCTCATGATATTGTTTGTTATCAAATCAAAAATGTTTTATTTCATAGGTAAATCACATTACACTTGACATATGTAATTTTTTCCATACAGCTCATTCGGAAGGCAGATTTCCTTAGTGTATTACAAGTTCTTATTTTCAATACAATTTAAAATAATTTCAATTACAATATATGCTAAGTGATGCAACAAAATTACTAATAAACAAATAATATCAATGCGAGTGTCATCTGTCACCTGAGGCTTAACATTTGGCGAAAGATGAAGGTGAAAATTAGAACTTGATCTCTATTTCTCTTAACATTAAAGTGAGCAAAATTTATTGACCAAAAGCGCTTGCAAGGAGGTTCGATCAATAATCGAAATCTATTGCTATTTAAAACATTAAAAATGATAATATTTAGTGATAATTTCTCTAAGTTTCATAAAATCACATTGCACGTTTTTCGCCTCTACATCAGGCATCATCAGGTGCTTTTGACTCGTCACCACTCAAACAAGAGTCAAATGCACGCCTTAATGGCCATGGATATCAACATTATATAGTCCAAATTCATTAAAGAATGTGAAAAATCCGACAGCCTTCTAGAGATCACGATAGGATGGGTACCAAGACACAGCTGGGTCGAAGGCAATAATCCGCCTGCTTCACTAGATACAGACGCACAAAATATTGGACCTGAACCATTCTGAAAGCATATTTTTAAGTTCTTTTTAAACTATTATTTATTTTTCATTTTTTAAGCTATTCCATAGCTTCTATCTCGGGCCTTGAGTGTGGAGACCGAATCCAGAAATTCCGTAACGAAAATAACCCAATACTTACTTACTAGATCTATATAGATATTTCTATGTCTTTTTGTGCAGAAGGTCTCAGGTTCGAGCCTGGGGTACGTCTTGATTTTTTTTATCACGTTTTTTAATTTAAATTATTATCACAAGCATTTTTATTTAATTTCACCTGTCCCGTTGTCTGTCTGTAATCAAATCTTGCAAGTTAAATTTTACTCACTTCCCGTTTCCTTTTTTTTTAAATAAATTTATCAAAAAAAAATACTGCATAAATAAAATAAATAAATAATTCTAATTGCATAAGTTGATATAATATGCTATGCAATAGCTTTACCACGGCAGGCCCCGAGTGCCACACGTCTTTTTTTTGTTATATTGAATTGTCATCGGTCCTTAATAAGTATGCCAAATTTCGAGTTAATCCAACGTTTTGTAGGGGATCAAAATCATGTTCAAAGATTCCGTTACTTACTAACATATATATGAAGCTAATAAAAGCGTATTAAAAATATATATTAATAATATTGATATTTAAAATAAAAACAAGACTTATCAATACAATCAGTTAAACCACCACTAGGTAATTACGTAATCACTCTTGTTTCAATATTTTTTTTTTTTTATTTTGTCTCACCCCTAAGTCGGTTAACTCGCGCGACAATTGTATTTTTAGCCTAGGAATAATGCACGCTGTTGTTTGCCGCGGCATTAGAACGCGGAGATCAATACTGTATTTAATGCCACAATTGTGTCATATCAACGTTCGTGTCGCATCTCGGATTCCCCATCAGATGAAGGACATTTTTTATGATAATTAGGGACGAGACGAGCAGGACGTTTAGCTAATGGTAATCGATACGCCCAAGCCCTAAGGATTCTTGAATGAACCAAAAATTCTGAGTAGCACTACAATTGCGCTCGCCTCCTTGAGACATAAGATGTTAAGTCTCGTTTACTACATTACTGGGCAATTTACTAGACTTGAGAATGCACCCTTTTGTGATTTGTGGGCTCCAAATCGTTGGCAGGCAGAAATATATGATTACACTTTTTTTTATGGAAAAAGAAGGACAAACCAGCGTACGGGTCACCTGGTGTTAAGTGATCACCGCCGCCCACATTCTCTTGCAACACCAGAGGAATCACAGGAGCGTTGCCGGCCTTTAAGGAAGGTGTACGCGCTTTTTTTGAAGGTACCTATGTCGTATCGTCTCGGAAACACCGCGCCTGGAAGAAAGCTCCTTGAAAACCGCACTGTGGAGGACCGCCACACATCCAGATGGTGGGGATGATATCCTAACTTGTGGCGTGTCGTGGTCGAAGGTGGAATTACTTACTCTATTTGAACTCTATGATGCGGCGAGTAAGAGTGGTGCAAGGTGGCGGTGACTGAGGTGATCACTTTGGAGAGGTCTGGCTTGTCGGGCGGGCCGCGGATGTACAGCAACCACTTGTGAGTGGACTTGTCCACACGGGACGCGGGAGGAGCGTACTTTGACGTGTTCCCTGGAGCAACACAAGCACACATTTGTATTACAAAAGAGAGACATTCGTACCATTTATAAATGAACACCTGGTTTTAAAGAAATCAATACTTTGACAGTTGCTTGCCAATATATATGGGAGAACATTATCTACGTTTATAAAAATCTAGATACATTTTCGAAGAATAGTGACTTTTCACAATAAAAAACACTAGAAGTAGAAATATACTTGCTGTTCCGATTTTCAGACTTCATAAAACTGGTCACTCAGTCATAAAATGAAATGGGAAATGTATACAAATATATAATAAACACCCACATCATGTTACTGAACTTCCATTATTTAAAATGAATTATTATTACGAACTATTTGATAATAATATATGTTAATTATATACTTTTGTAACATTAAATTTGTTTACATGACACTAAACGAAATATTAAATTATTTACATCTTTAAATTTTATTTTTATCAATATTAATGATGGCATTGTGAATTCCGACATGTTTCAGTATGACAGTAGTGTGTTGGTATTTTGAGCATAATTCTATGTGTCTACTTAGCGAAATAAAAAAAAAGGAAGTAAGTATTCCTAATGGATCAATAATGAACATTTAGACAACTCTATAACATATTTTGCATGTCAATTGACGAAACATAATGGTCTATTAATAATTTTATTTTAACATCTTAAGTATAATGTTTCTTGCAAATAAAATAATTTCATTTCATAAATTTAATATTCATATTAACGAAATTTTAATGAAGAAAGAGTATTATAAAGTTCAGGAATATGTAGAAGATAAAAATGTATGGATAATATGAAAACTGTAAAGGGAGGATAATAATTGCTGAGTTTCTTGTTGGTTCTTCTTAGAACAAGGCCTGCTGGTAGTCTCTTGAACCGATGGCATCAAACACGACTTTCATAAACATAATACATATTTTGTTTTTGAAATATTTTCTGGGAATATTTCATATTGTTATAAAAACATAAACATCGTCCGACAAACGACGTACTAACTCGACTTAGCCAAGTAGTAGGCATAATAAGACTAAGTTTGTCAAACTCTCTTGATGCAAATTAGGGCGCATTATATAAAACAGACTAGCTGAAATAAAAATTTTGGCCTATAATAATTAGATGTTGGCCGATTCTCACACCTCGGTTATAAGAAGATATGCACACAAAATTTCATACAAATCGATTAAACCCAAAATTCAACACGAGAATTTCATATATGATTTTATTTAAATGCAATTGTCTATGCACCTTTCATGCACCATAGCATTAATCTGGGAGTATTTTTTTTATGGAATAACCTAAGTGATCACCGCCGCCCACAATCTCTTGCAACACCAGAGGAATCACAGGAGCGTTGGCGGCCTTTATATTATCATTTCATCAAAAAATATACATACAAACACAGCTTACCAATAATGATCCTGTAGCGGTGTTTGACCTGGTTGCGGATGGACTCAGCCAGAGACACCACATTGGTAGCCCTGGGCTCCACATGGCGCGGCACCTTCCGGGGTTTGCTAGCGGCGGCAGAGGGCGCAGCCGTGGCTTTCGTGGTCGGAGCGGCCGCGGGCCGCAGCGACGTCGTGCTGTCCGCCGCGATTGTACTGTTGTGACTAGACATCGCCTGCGCATACACAAACAAACCTTAATACATGCTCATTATACTTTTTTTATATGAGCATAAGAGACGAGACGAGCAGTACGTTCAGCTGATGGTTATTGCTACGCGCTGTTCATTAAAATGCACTGACACTCCGTATTTTTGAAAAAGTCAAAAATTCAGAGCGGCATCACAATTGCGCACGTCTCCTAGAGACATAAGATGTTAAGTCTCATTTGCCCAGAAATCTCACTAGCTACGGCGCCCTTCAGACAGTAACACAAAAATGCTTACACATTACTGCTTCACGGCAGAAAAAGCCGCCGTCGTGGTACCCATAGTCGGCATCCTGTGCAAAGAAGCCTGGTAAATGCCCTTAGTCGCCTCTTACCCTTGAGCCCAGGATTTTCCTATCCTTTTTATGCCCCGGGGAAGCACAGGGCTTAGAATAGTTTGTTCAACAAAGTAGTAAACAAACATCTGACCATAACAAAACCAATGACGACAATTTTCAATTAACATGAAATAGGCCACTCGTTATCATACTGCAACAATTATATTTCATACAGTGAGTCAACTCTGCGACTACACGGGTCCTGTATGAAAGACAGCGGTGTCTCTTTCTTTCCCGCGACACCCTCGCAAGTACCGGCTCGCAGGCTGGCGTCCAGATACTCGTATTTAGGCATGCTATTTGGTAAATTTTTTGGTCAAACAATATAATTATACTGTGAGTATGAGCCTTTCTTTTCAAGGAACTTTCTTCCACATATTACAAAGCTTTGGAATGAGCATCCTTGTGCGGTGTTTCCGGGATGATAAAACATGGGTTACTTTCAAAAAAAGCGTGTACACCTTCCTTGAGATGGCAACGCTCCTGTGATTGCAAGAGAATGTGGGCGCGGTGATCATTTAACACCAGGTGATCCGTATGCTCGTTTGTTCCCCTTTTCCATAAAAAAAGCCCTTTACCTCGTGTGCTTAGTTACACCAACCCTGCAAATTAACACAACAGCTAAAATGCACGACTGTATATAAGAAATAGGCTGATTCACATAATGTTCCATAAAAATGTTTATAGTGAGTACCAAGTAATCCTTGCGTGCTTTCTTCCTGGGTCCTTGATATTTGAGTATTTCTTCGAGGTCCACAGTCTGTTTGCCAAGCAGCCGCCGCACTGAGGGATGTATTCGACGTTGACTGTCCCGCAGGAGCTTAGACACCTGTTAGCAGTTGAATAGTGGTACACTTACGACAAAAAATATATTCACGCACCGACCAATTTAAAATTGTACAATAAATGTTTTTAAAACTATAACAAGACATGAAAATTTAAATAGTCTCACTAGTAACTATTAGAGCAAGAGCCCGTGGACCCCAGACCTACGTCATTTTATAAAAGCTGAAAGTTTGTCAGCGCATGCTCCCAACATAGGTAAGAACGATGGTCCATTAAAGAGTTTAGGTTGCAGTGGCTTTGAGAGGTAAACGGTACTAAAGGTGTGTAAAATACCGATCTAAATACATCAAAGAATAAAGTGCGATTTTTCTGTATTACCTCCAGAATACTATTAAAAATCACGTTATTCATTGCCAGACACTTACCATCGTGGTAACCCTTTCCCAGACACCCTTAACGTTCACGAAATTATAATTTTACTTACGTCATAGTATAAAAGCTGATTTTTATATATAACACTTGGGTAATAAGTAGTTGATGTTACGTACGTCATAGTATAACTATAATTATAAATTATATATATCACTAGCTGCCCTGACAGACGTTGTTCTGTAGATAATAAAAAAAATACTGTTTTATAGGAATTTTCCAATAATATTTCAAAACATCAAGAATTATTTCGTAAAAAATGCTCCCTGTTGTTATAATGAAATTGTTTCACAGCGGAACTGTCAAACCGTGTGTCACTAAATTCTCTCATATTCATAAACTATGTCCATACAAAACAAATATTGAAAATAAAAATAATTATGGGTCCCAAATCGAAATAAAAACTATCCGATTTGGGACAGTTTTTAGACAAGTCAAACTTGAGAGATATCTCAAGTTAGACCAAACTGCACTCCATGAAGTACGAGAGGTGGCTGATATAAAATCTACTTTGTTAAAGAAAGTTTTGAAAATCGAACTGGCCACTGCAAAATCATATTCTATATTTATTCCTTTTTCAAAATTATGACGCTTATTTTTTTTCGCTTGCTTTTGTTTTTTTGGCGCGGCTTTGATTTCACCATGTCGAAAGAAAATTGTAAAATGATGAAATTTGAGCATCGAGCAGTGATTAAATTCCTAAGTAAAGAAGGAAATACGCCTACGCAGATCAGAGAGCGCATGTTAAAGGTGTTTGGTGATTCAAGTCCTTCTGAATTCGTCATAAAGTTTTGGTCGAAGCAATTTAAACATGGCCGTGAGAGCCTGGAAGACGACCCACGTAGTGGAAGGCCAATTTCTGCTGTTACCGCAGATAATGTTGAAAAGGTGAAGAACCTGATTCTTGCAGATCGGCGAATCAAGCAGTGGGAGATAGAGATGTGGGCATTAGCAAGGAACGAGTTCATGAAATTATTCACGAACATTTGGGCATGTCCAAGGTGAGCGCGCGTTGGGTCCCTAGAATGTTGACCCCCTTTGACAAACAAAGGCGAGTAGAATGTTGTCAGGCATTTCTAGACCTGGTCAAAGGTAAAGAAGAAGAGACTATCTCTCGAATTGTGACCTGTGATGAAACTTGGATTCGCCAGTGGGATCCGGAAAGCAAACAAGAGTCAATGCAATGGAAATTTAAAGGAGAAAGGCCGCCAAGGAAGTTCAAGGTTCGGCCGTCGGCTGGAAAACTAATGGCCACCGTATTTTGGGATGTCGAAGGGATTTTGATGATAGATTATTTGCCTAAAAATACAACAATGAATGCTGAATATTATGCAAACTTGCTTGACCAGCTTCGTGAACAAATCAAAGAAAAGCAAACTCAGCAAAGGTGTTCTGATTTTACAAGACAATGCTCCTGTACACACAGCCTTAACGGCGAGGTCAGCCCTGAGCAAAAACGGCTTCACAGAAATTAACCATCCACCTTATAGTCCAGATCTGGCTCCCTGTGACTATTTCTTATTCAAAGATTTAAAGAAAAAATTGAGGGGTCGCAGATTTTCGACGGACGAAGAAATGAAGGAGGCTGTGACTGACCATTTTGACGAGCAAAATAAAAATTACTATTATAACGGCATGATGTCACTTATTTGCAAATGTCATAAGTGTATTTCACTTGCAGGAGACTATATAGATAAATAAAAAAAAAACTAGCCATCAAAGTCTTTTCTTTCATAGTTAGGTAGATTACTTATCAGCCTCCCCTCGTAATCCCCATTAAAATCCGTTCATTAGTTTAGGAGTCCATCGCGGACAAACAACGTGTCATGTAATTTATATATATTACGATTAATTACAAATTTAAGTATTGTCAAATTTTAAGTAGAGGTATTTGGTGAGTATTGCATGTTATGTAGATTAAGATTATTTTTTTGTTGTTTGCTTGAGTTCTCGTAAAAGGCTTCGTCATGCTCGCTTAAATGTCACTGCTTGTGGCGGCGACATGGGACGGGTCGTCCCCTTCCCTAAAATATGGTTGAGGGAGGCGATGGCTGTCTCATGCGTCATGCTCGTGAACGGGCGCTGCTTGTGATGGCAGGGTGATCCTGTTGCTGAAGGCTGTGCTTCAGATTCTTAAAAGTTATTTATATATATAAATAAATATATATGACGACCTGTACAGCCGAGTGGTTAGCGATCCTACCTACTAAGCTAGAGGTCCCGGGTTCGAATCCCGGTAGGTGCAAGCATTTATATGATGAATATGAATGTTTGTTTCCGAGTCATGGATGTTTAAATGTATTTATGTATGTTATATGAATTTATGTAAGTTTAAGTAAGTATATTGTATTAAATATATCATTGTCTTGTAACCCATAACACAGGCTATATATGCTTAACTTGGGGCAAGATAATTTGTGTAAAAAGTGTGTCAATATTATTATTATGTATATTTTTTTACATATAATGTGTGTGGATGATGCAGCTACTGTACTTAATAACTTTTGTTTCTTATTAATTTACATTTACTTTTTTGACTTACTCGTGTAAGGCATTGACTATTTTACGTTTGAGTATGTTTTCTGCATCACTTTACATATTATATTGTAATTGAAACAATTTGTAAAAAAATGAAAATGTAAATCTTGATTTAAAAGAGTGGCAATGAGTTCCTTGCTATTTCTTCTCATTAGCTAAACCCTTTACGAAGTAGCGGTAGATTCAATAAGAAAAAATATTTTTTTGTAATTCATAAGTGTCATTTCTTTGACCCACATGAATAAAGTGATTTTGATTTGATTGGAATATTAAGTTTTTAGTTTCATCCCGGAGTTCTGATGTAATTTTTTCAACTTCCTAGTTTACTTGCGATGTTTTGACGTTGCTCTATGCGAGGTGATTATACATACACCAGTCGTTGCAGCACATTAGCCAGACACACTGTACAGATATTCGATCCCCTACCCTGCGAGAAATCTTATGCAGAGCAGCTCGAAT
Source organism: Leptidea juvernica (assembly GCA_949711755.1). Classification (NCBI taxonomy): domain Eukaryota; kingdom Metazoa; phylum Arthropoda; class Insecta; order Lepidoptera; family Pieridae; genus Leptidea; species Leptidea juvernica. The sequence continues at coordinate 30,125,719 of CATIXQ010000002.1, read as the reverse complement.
TGTCGGGGACCCAGTGCTGTGTGAACGGCTGGATCACTTGGCGTTGCGTAGACACGTCGCTTCATTGTGTCTTCTACCGCATTTATCACGGGAAGTGTTCCGAAGAGCTGTTTAACCTGATTCCTGCCGCCGAATTCCACCTTCGCACGACACGCCACAAGTTAGGATATCATCCTCACCATCTGGATGTGTGGCGGTCCTCCACAGTGCGGTTTTCAAGGAGCTTTCTTCCACGTACTACAAAGCTGTGGAATGAGCTTCCTTCTGCGGTGTTTCCGGGACGATACGACATGGGTACCTTCAAAAAAAGCGCGTACACCTTCCTTAAAGGCCGGCAACGCTCCTGTAATTCCTCTGGTGCTGCAAGAGATTGTGGGCGGCGGTGATCACTTAACAACAGGTGACCCGTACGTTCGTTTATCCTCCTATTCCATAAAAAAAAAGAAGAGTCTTGCCCCCTACCCAAGAGTATTCCTCATATAATATGTTCACTAAAGTAATCTTCAGTGATCCCCCCGGTAACTCGTTTGCATATTACGCGAACACTCCCCTATAACTCGGGGATTCTGACCATATAACGCGAGGATTTCCCACATACATATTTCTGTACAGTGAAATTTATAATGATTTTTGCACGTGCGTCAATAATATGTTATTACAAAATTAAATTATTTTATTAAATACCTTAATAAAATAGTAAAACTAGGCAATAGAAAATACTTGTTACGAATTGTGATTAATTAATTACGAATTACGTCGTCGTAAAACCGCGTTATTCGGTAATACCTATATAACGCGGTTTTCTATAACGCGGAGCCACTCTACCCTACTATCCTTAGCTGTATTTCATGCGCACTACTCTTAGTAGTAACTATTCATAACCATAACTATTCAGACGAGCTGTATTTCATGTAAAGTTAAAGTTGATACAACCTCACTTATTAGGGGTCTTAACTAAATGGTTATTTTGATGTACCTAAGGGAAATCATGAAACGAAGCCTGCTAAGAAATTCTTACGCGCATCACAAATCAACGACTGAACTTTAGGATGCTAGAGCATCATTAGAAACTTTTGCATAATACAGCCCACTTTGTGGATTCATCTGCCGGCTGCTATTGTTGCGTATCAACGCTTCGACGTATATGACGAGAGTTGTCAAACTTCAAGACATTGTTAATTTCAACAGCTCCGTCAACAATACTCGTAGCTCAGCGGAAAAAGTGTTTACTTTAGGTGTGACACGTTGAAGGTACCGCCGCCCACAAGAACAGCGGCAAACCGGCGAAGAAGTTTGAAAATAGACAGTCCAAATTTTGAGCAGATTGGTACAAAAATATTACAAACCTCATCCTTGGTGCGGGGCTCGCTTTGCGCGGCTCGGTCCTCCTCGACCTGAGCGTTGCTAAGATGTAAGCGCTGGTCGTTGTAGAAGCTGTTCACCAGTGAGTAGCGCAGCTGGAACAGATGTCGTCGCGCTGACACCAGCCTAAAAAATTACAAGTATGAGACATTTCACCCTACAGTGACATGGTGACAGGTAGAGCTTGGTGATAGAAGTCATTTTACAGTATTCATCGATGTACATGTAGGAGGTCACATAAGACACCTTCTAAATTAGGTTGACGACGGTGTTAATGCGTGTATTCCAGCACTCATAGTGATAAAAGGCATAGTCCCGAGCTCATGGAAATCAACCCTTGTCTAAACGATTCCAAAAAAAAAATACCAGCTCGGTTCCCGCTTAATACAGACCAATTGCTATTACCTACTTTCCCTCCAAAATCATGGATAACATTGGTGTAGCCGCCAGCTTTTGGTATATACTGCTTTCACTATCTCAGAACTCATTCCAGTATTCGGGTTTCGCGAGACTTAATGCGTGAGGACCACCAGCTATATCACTTAGCTCATCATGCAAGTCGTTTAGTTTCCCTTTATTACCTCGCATAGTATCGGAATACTGGGTCTGCAAATATCAGGTGATTTCCAATTCCGCAGTCATCTGGAAGGCCTTCAAGCCCACATTCCAGAGCTCTACAATGCACAGCTTCGGCTTTATATAGAATATTTCACTTTATCAAGTATCTTTGGTGTGGTGAACTCTAGGTATCAGTTCGAACCATTTGAAGGATGCAATGGAGAGCTGCATGAATTGATTGGCGTTGCATAGAGACTACTTGTTCTGTACCTTTTTTCCCGAAAAGTGACGCGTACGCCCATTTGTCCTCCTCTTTTATAATGAAAAATGTGGTTCTACCTCTATGTACAGCGCATCATCGACATTCGTACTTCAAGCGCTACAAAACCACACTTTAAACTTTGTACTTATACTGGAATATAAGAACTGAGTCTCCCTGCAATGGACATAGGGCGCAGCAACTCACTGGGCAATGATGCTGTAGATAAACAAGCAAAAACGGAACCGAGTCTGTAGTATATGGACCGGAACAACTGCTATCCATACCTCAGGTCCAGATTAAAGAGTGTCTGCGAGAAAAAAGGAACAATCCCACCTAACAGAATGGAGAAACAGTAAACTATGCACGCAAACAAAGAATGCGTTTCCGGCGCCATCAAAGAGGTTCGCTCGCAACCTGATCTGATTACACAGGGACAAAATACGCAAATTAGTTGAAGTTTTCACTGGACACTGTACCAGACAGACTTTTGTACAGAGGATGCATTGATGCAGAAGAAACACCAGAACACATGCTCATGAAGAGCAGGAGTGTGGCCGGACAATAGGCACAAATCCTCCGATTTAGTTGCTCTGGATGCCTGCAGCAAATTAAAAAGACTGCTAGACTTCTGAGACAATCTAGGCTAATTGGAGTAAGAACAAAAAATGTATACGCGCATTGTCGCAATCGAGAGGCTAAGTGCTTTAATAGCCCAGCTCACTAACTAATATCGCATCAACTGGAAACAAGCCAAGCAAAAATAAAACGCTTCAGAACATTCATATACCCAGAAAAATGACGCAAAGTACCAAGAAGTGTATGATAGAGTTAAATACTCTGTCATTTACCTATTACACTTTAGCAGCTTCACCTCATTGAATGAGGTGGCATCATTGGCAATGAAGAAACTACTACATATGGAACATAGGAGAGTAGGTAATTGTTCAGTTTCACTGGTGATATGGAGGACAGTATGGTCCGTAGCTTACAAATACACTACCTGCCTATCAAACTACTTCGTTAATAACAAAGACTTTTAAAAAACAGTAAAAAAAATACTCATGGAGTACCTCGAGGATATATATTGGGGCCACTATTGGCATAAAAGGCATTTATTTTCTCAAAATTGATTCCTTTAGAATTCTTTTTGATGTCATTTCTTATACTACTAGATACTACTACCGCTTCGGAAACAAATGGCGCTCTGAGAGAGAAGAAGCGGCGCAAGAAACTCTCCCAGCATTCTTTTTTTTGCGCTCTTTTCAATAAAAATATACAATATTGTACAGTCGCTATAAAATAATCACAATCTAGTCCCAGGCTGTCCGATCATTTTGATATTCAGCAGCATTGTGTAAAAAACTTTCCGAAAGTGACTAATTATTGATCCCTAATGTTTGCTGATGACATAGCAATTATTATACCTTCTAACATTAAACATGACAAATGTATTGAACATAATAATGAGTATGATTTAAAAATAAATATGACACTGGATAAAATAATCAAATGGCTATACATGAATAATTTAAACGTTAATTTATTAATGACAAATTATGTACAGTTTAATGCAAAGGATATCAACAAATGCAATTAAATATAAAATAAAATTATTTTAGTGCAATTGAAATTGATATTGTAAATTTTTTGGGAATACAGATTAATAAATATCTCAACTACATTAGTCATATTGATAAAGTTTGTAATAATATTAATCGTTTTGTCTACATCCTTAATAAGTGAAGATGAATAGGGTCACACAGGCTATCCCTCATAGCCAATGATGGATACATAGCATCAGTTTTACATAGTGTAAAAAGTTCTTCTAATATGGGGTAGTGGTTGAAATGTTCAGTAAGTTTCTGGTGTCCAAAAAAATGCTTACTTGCTATGGTAGGTTTAAGGCCGCGGCACTCTTGTAAAATGCTATTTAAAAAACAGAATTTGCAAAATCTACCATGTATGTTACATTTTCATGGCTTGTAAATTTCTGTGTAACCATAGATATCTATTCTTGTTAGCTGTTGAGGTGATTGCTAGAGCAAAAAGACAGCCGCATAGACTGGTCTTGAAACCTTGTCCGAAAACAACACTTTTCCCTAAAAACAGCCATTACATGTGTATAAAATAATTTTACAATTTGCCAGAAAATAATGTCAAATAAAATGTTTATACCAAGACTATTTGAATGGCTGCTAGAAAATAATTTTATAGTGTTAATGAATATTTAAATTAGTGTTAAGTTTTTGCATGCTTTTCATGTAAGCTGGATAGAGGATACATTGTAATTGTTAAGAACAGGACATACCCTATTTTGCAAAATAAATAAAGAATTTAATTTTGTAGTTTGTTAGAAAGAAAACTTTGATTTTTTTTTATGGAATAGCAGGACAAACAAGTGTACGGGTCACCTGGTGTTAAGTGATCACTGCCACCCACAATCTCTTGCAACACCTGAGGAATCACAGGAGTGTTGCCGGCCTTTAAGGAATGAGTATACACGTTTTTTAAGGTATCAATGTCTTATCGTCGCGGAAACACCTCATAAGGAAGCTCATTCAATAGATTTGTAGTACATGGAAGAAAGCTCCTTGAAAGAAGCACAGTGGAGGACCGCCACACATCCAGATGGTGGGGATGATATCCTAACTTGTGGCGTGTCGTACGAAGGTGGAATTCGAATTTAGTAAAATGATAGAAAGATGTGGTTCAATTGAGCATTACAAAAAATATAAAGAGAGCAGTAGTTTTCCTAACAGCAGGCTAAAACTATTTATAAATTTAGTATTGCACTGTGTACAATCATCTAGCAAGGAAACACTCCGTTGTAGCAAAAATTTTAAATTGAATGGAGAAAGTACTTGTGAATAAGTATAAGAGATCAACAAGTCAAATATCTATCACTAAAGCCTTTTGTAACTTTTTTTTAATAAGAATAATAATAATTTTAATAGAATAAGAGGGGGCAAACAGTGAAAAACAAATTGCCCTTGGACATATACAAAAGAGGGGCCCTACAACTGTGCTTGTCACCTTGAGACATAAGATGTTAAGCCTCATTTGCCCAGTAATTTCACTAGCTACGGCGCCCTTCAGACCAAAACACAGTAATGCTTACACATTACTGCTTCACGGCAGAAATTGGTGCCGTTGTGGTACCCATAATCTAGCCCACATCCTGTGCAAAGGAGCCTCCCACTGGTATGCATGACCATAAAGTTGGATGATTTACAGGCCAAAGAGTTCCCCATCACACCTAAATGATTTATGACAGTGACCAGTCAGTACCTCACTGTCTCAACACATATCATCCAAAGTTGAGGGATTGGCATGTTCTAAAGCCTATATTCATAATTATAAGACCCATAAAAATTTATGCTATGTCTATTACTTATATACTTCATAAATGTGGCCAAATGGTTTTCAAAGATAAAAATTTTTAACAAATTGATTTTAGATAAAGTTCAGAGAGGAGCAATTCTCTCAAATGGGAAGCACACATTGTTGCTACAACAAGGCCAACTCACTCCTGTAACCTAATCAGAAAAGCTTTCTTCAACATCACCAAGAAAACCTTTTTAAAAATCTATAAAAATTATATCAGACCATTACTGGAGAATTATTTTCAGCTCTGGAATCCATATTTAGTTAAGGATATAAAATTGTTAAAAAAGGGTACAGAGGTCTGTGGCTCACCTCTGTAACCTTTTCCTAAGTTACCAAGGGAACTGAAAAATCTTACATATTAACACCCTCAAAAGCAGGCAAGAAAGGCATGATCTAATTGAAACATACAAAATACAAAATAATTATTATAATGTCCCAAATTTTGAGAGAATGTTTCCAAGAAGGAGGAGACATGATATAAAGCTATTATATCAAATGGCATCATCAAATGCACATTCTGACCAACAGTTCATGGAACAAATTGCCCAAGGATGTGGTTATGTCAAGATGTGTTAACCAGTTCAACAAAAGACCACAAACAATTCAAAGCACTTCCTCAAATGATATAGACACATCAGCAAAAGCAGCTTAGTCTATTAAAAATAATAATAACTAAGTACATACCTACTTACTTATGTTTTATTGAACTTAAGCTAATCTTATCAAAATACATTCTACAAATCAGTTTAGTAATTTTGGCAGTACACATATTGCAAAATATAACAAAATGCAAGGAACAATGAACTAATGGTCGCATTTCACACCTAAAATGTATTAATTATTCAATTGAGAGGGAAAGGAAAACACGTGACGGTGTTCTTTAAAAACATAATTCCGGTTATGTATTAAATGCCAGAAATATAATAACAGTATATATTTGAATAATAAAACGTACCGCTAAATAGCTAACCTTTCATTTATTAGAACAACTTCAGTTTCCCGTTTTTGTAGCTCATTCGCAAACTCGCGCAAAATAATGTTTTTGATCTTTTCAATTTTCTCCTCATCTGATAGTTCTGGTGCCTCCACTTTGATACATACGGGTACTTCAGGATAGTCAGGATCGTGATATTCATCTTTTTTCTCCATTTCCAGCAGGTTTGATGATAAAATTATTGTTCGAAATTGAGTTTTGATCAGTATTTATAACCAAACTAATGCACGATTTAATTTCATGATAGTGTTAAGTTAATCGAAACATTTATTCCACTACGGATTATTTAATACAACTATTGTACGGTGGATAATGTTTTATTTATTACGGACACAGTACAAAATACAAATACCTACAATTACATTTTAGTTTTTACAATAAGTATATTTAAACACAGTACATAACTTATTACATGCATTTGACACAATCACAAATTCACAACTGATTTTTATTAATTTATCATTGATTAATAATTAGGTATTTTGCCATTTGGCATTTACATGATAACCATTGATTATGTTACTGAATACTGACTGTTAATATACTCTCAGTACTCTGTAAATCTCACATTACACAGACCGTCTGTGTTTTATTTTTACGTGTTATAAGTATTACAGATTGTAATAATAATTAACTTTATTTGAATAATCGAGTTTAATACGACTTAAATTGTAAATTGCCGTCGCAAACTATGTTACTATGCTGAGATTGTTGCATTGCTGCCTGCATAGCACAGCTGCATAGAAAACATAGTACAAAAGTTTTTTTCAAGTTTTGAGCATTGTCATTTGTCACAGAATTCCGCCTATTCCGGTATTCCATATGTCAACTGTCAATCACCATTCCACTTTAACATTGACATTCATCTGAAATAATTGTGACGTTTAACGTTTTTGTGCTGTCAAATTTTACTGGTTAATTGGGTTGGCTTTCCTTATTCTTTTTTTATTGTGTATACAAAGGCGTGATTAATCCCACAGAATTATTAATTTCACTTTAAAGTAAACGCGTAGAAAGTACGATAACCCAGTGCGGATAGCGTCAATCGTGATGTAAGGGCTCGTCACGAGCAAGGTTCCATGTCGGATTCACCAGTAAAGGGCCAGCAGGCCATGACCGAATCTACACGACCATTCTTCTACCCAGACAGCAGTAGTGATACAGAAGAATATAGAAGAGATAGTGAAGAACGTCGTAAGAGGTTATCTAAGCGCAACAATCTGCAGAGCGTTCGTAGAATGCCTAATATGACTTCCAAAATGCAGTGTCAGAATCCGATGCCATCAACTTCATCTCAAGAACCATTGAAATTTGATAAGAAAGGTCCGCTTTGTGATGACAGGATAACCCTGGTGGTGGATAACACTAGGTTTGTTGTAGATCCTGCTCAGTTTACGGCTCATCCTAATACTATGTTGGGACGGATGTTCAGTTCTGGTAAGAGAATATGGTTTTAAGGAAATATAGGTTAAATACCATTTTAATTTATATCATTGATACTTGTTTTTAATAAGAGCATAAAATTTTTGAAGTAAAATTCCTATTTTTTATTAAATATAAATTATATTGCATACCAGAATGGCTGACTAGCTATCAAAGAATTACCACTATATTATATATTTTTTTCTTCAAACACTCCTTGCTTGGTGCAATATAGTTTGAGATTGTAATATCTCTTTCTAGGCATAGAATTCACACATCCTAATGAGCGTGGGGAGTATGAAGTAGCTGAAGGTATATCTGCTACAGTATTTCGAGCTATACTGGAATATTATAGGGGTGGAACTATAAGATGCCCTCCCACAGTCTCTGTGCAGGAATTGAGAGAAGCATGTGATTATCTGCTGATGCCGTTTGATGCTAACACAGTTAGATGCCAGGTAAAGTACATGTGCACAATACATTATATATTATGTGATCCTTAAATTCAGTGTATTGAATATATATTTTTTTTATGGAATATGAAGACGAACAAGTGTAGGGGTCACCTGGTGTTAATTGATCACCGCCAACCCACATTGTCTTGCGACACCAGAGGAATCACAGGAGCGTTGCCGGCCTTTAAGGAAGATGTACACGCTTTTTTTGAAGGTACCCATGCTGTATCGTCCCGGAAACACTGCACAAGGAAGCTCATTCCACAGCTTTGTATTGTGTGGAAGAAAGCTCCTTGAAAACCACAGTGTGAGGACCGCCACACATCCAGATGGTGGGGATGATATCCTAACTTGTGGCGTGTTGTGCAAAGGTGGAATTTGGCAGCAGGAATCAGGTTCAACAGCTCATCGGAACACTCCCTGTGATAAGCGATGTCTCTACACTACAAGTGATGCAGCCGTTCACAGAGCACTGGGTCCCCGACAATTCGAGCTGTTCTGTGTTGCACGCGGTCAAATTGAGCTGATACTGGGGTGCCCCAGACCAGAGATGACAGCAATACTCCATGTGTGGCCGGACCTGCGCTTTGAAGAGCGCTAGAATGTGGGCCCGCTTGAAGTATTGCCGTGCTCTATTTATGACGCCCAGCTTCTTCATAGCCAATTTGGCTTTGCCCTCCAGATGGCCACAGAATTGGCAATTGCTCGAGATTTCGAGACCCAGTATTCTGATACTAGCTGAGGCTTAAAGCCTTCATTTCAGTATATATTTAATATCCTGGGATATGTTTGTGATAAATTAATAGTGTTAATTTTTAATAGGGTAAAATATTATAATTTTTGTGTTTCCAATAACAGAAAGAAAAATCTTTTTCTGTTATTTTAGTGATGGGTAATGGCAAATAAACAATAATTAGTTAGAAATTGTGCATTCAAATGTTGATTTATTCGTTCCACTTCATGTCAATTCTAACCTCTTTTTGCTGATAAATAATTGAAACTTTGAAAGTGCATTATAAATTCAAACGACAGAGCCCAGCCCTTACCTCATGCAAAAGTAAATTGTTACTCAGCCTTGAAAGAATTATTATTATATTTGTCATAATTTGTTGGTAGTACTGCTACTTTATCATTCTTTACATATTATGGTATCCAATAATCCCAAATTAAACATAAGAAAAAAAAATGTATTCTACATCTTGTAAATTCTGCCGAAATTCAAATATTTACTACTACTTCAAAGCTACTCTTAAGTCTACTACTTTTCTGAGTAAGGAATACAGAAATTAGAATGAAGAATAGTGATTGCATGTGTATTAATACACAATAAAAATTTAATAAAAAATACAATACTGTACATACTTTAAAAAAATAATAACTAAAATAATAAACACATTGTCTAAAAAGGTGTCTTAGGAATAATAAGTAAATAAATCTTTTTTCCAGTTTTAGATGGATACAGTGACATTATTTGAATCTATCAACTCCTTTACAGTGTGCAGTTAACAGTATTTGATAACACCTTCTGATGATATCAAATACCATTTTTATACTTATATAAAGAAATTATTTGATCTAAATTTTTTGTTCACAATACAACATGGCAACATAACTCTGTTATGAATAAAAATGCTCAATGTAATGTATTGTATTTTGAAATGTAATGTAAGATCTGTCTAACTGTGAACAAGGTGAACTTACCTTAATAATGAAAGATTATTTTGTTTGTCATGTTTCTGCACATCATTATTAATAACTATTTTATGTTATTCCTAGACGGATCTATATTCGAGCAAAGAGTGATTGTAAACTATTTCAAACTGGTAAATAGCACTAATGCAAGAATATGATGACAAATGCATAAAGTAGTTGACACAACAAACAATTTGCTGTAGCTAATATTTTCCAACAGCCCACTGAGACCATATTATAGATTATTCGTTAATAACGAGAGTGGGAAGTGCTGTGAAACCATAGTGAGCTACTTTAACAGACTTGACTTGTATGTAGAGGAAATACCGAAAAAAACTTTCAGAGAACTCGATGCGCGCAAAAAAATAATCTGTGAATCAGTGAGTCTTGAGTTGCCCAGTTAAAATTGTAATATTTGCTACTGTTGTTATCAATGAAACATGGCTCAAGCTGAAAATTACTAGATTCCATAGTAAAACTAACCTGCTATGGTAGGGATGCCGGGGATGATAATGCAATTTTTTTTTTAAATAATAAAACTTTAATTTGGAACAATTTAACAAAGATAATACAAACAAGTAAAAACGATGATAGCTGCAAAAGTATAAACTGCAGCGCAGCTAATACATTATCATATGCTCTTAAAGCTAGCCCCAGAAAATTAAATAGAAGTTCTTAAGTTGTAACTATATTTATGGCCAGACTAGTTGTATCCCGTAAGTTTATTATTGAAGTGAAACTTCTTTAGAATCGCTGTGATTTGAAACTCGATGAAACTAAAAAGCGAGGCAATATAGACACAAGCAAATTGTTGCCTTATTTGTAAGCAGATAAAGTCTATGTTTATTTAAATAAGAAAAAATTGCATTTATGCTATTAAACTTAAGAAATATTGATAGGATTTGTTATTTATGACATTTTAAATCAGGAACTTTTTAGAAGTTTCATCTCTACCGTGTGTGACTTGCACACACATATTTTATACTTTACTTTTCTCTCTTATTTCTAGAGGAGGCCAATTCTTCTTTTTTCTAGTGTTAATGTCATGCTTTTATCGAATAAAACTTTAGTAGAGTTTACCATATGTCACTGACATTTTGTCAGAATCTTCGTGGTCTACTCCATGAGCTATCCAACGAAGGTGCCCGTAGACAGTTCGAGTCATTCTTGGAACATCTGATCCTGCCTCTCATGGTGGAGTCAGCCCAGCGCGGAGACCGGGAGTGCCATGTGGTGGTTCTGCTGGATGATGACTCTGTGGAATGGGACGAGGAGTACCCCCCGCAGATGGGCGACGAGTACAGCCAGACGGTGCTGTCTACACCACTCTATAGGTTCTTCAAGTATATAGAGAATCGGTATGTTAATATCGCTCCTTTTTTTTTATGACAATAAGGCCCGGTTTCCACCAATGCGGAGAGATATAGTATTTTGTATCCTCTCCTCTCCGCTTTGGTGGATACCGGGCCTTAGGGATGAGACGAGCAGGACATTCAGCTGATGGTAATTGATACGACCTGCCCATAACAATGCAGTAACGCTCAGAATTTCTGAAAAACCCAATAATTCTGCACTCGTCACCTTGAGACATAAGATGTTAAGTCTCATTTGCCCAGTAATTTCACTAGCTACGGCGCCCTTTAGACCGAAACACAATAATGCTTACATATTTCTGCTTCACCACAGAAAAAGGCATAGTGGTACACATAAACCAGCCCGCATCCTGTGCAAAGAGCCTCCCACTGGTAAATGTCCTTAGTCGCCTCTTAGGATACCCTAGGGCCTGGGTCTTCCTTATTCTTTTTAGCCCCCTGGAAGCAACAATTTTTATGATAATAAGGGACGAGACGAGCAGCACGGTCAGCTGATGATAATTGATACGCCCTGCCCATTACAATGCAGTGCCGCTCAGGATTCTCAAAAAACCCAAAAATTCTGAGCGGCACTACAATTGCGCTCGTCACCTTGAGACATAAGATGTTAAGCCTCATTTGCCCAGTAATTTCACTAGCTACGGCGCCCTTCAGACCGAAACAGTAATGCCTACACATTACTGCTTCACAGCAGAAATAGGCGCCGTTGTGGTACCCATAATCTAGCCGGCTTCCTGTGCAAAGGAGCCTCCCACTGGTAATCTAAGGGAAGAAGGTTCATCTGCCCATAACAGTAATTATATGATATGTGTTGTAATGTATCACAATATCCTGATTTCGTCTCAAGTTTAGATAACTATTTAACACGCAAGTAAATTACTATGAGCCCTGTTTAAAAATTAAATATTTCATGGAATTTATAATTCATTGTTCATTATGTTTTTGCAAACTAAGTATAATTCACTTTCATTTAGTTTGTTAGTTGATCTTCCATTTCGAAGAAAGACGACTTTTGGTCGAGAGGCCTTGCTAAATCTTCAACTCATCTTCGGCTATTGTATTGGTTGTCCATTGCTGTGATAGCTGTGAGGATACGTATGTACCACGTATTAATAAATTTCACCCAAAGAATTACGTTCAGGAGAAGGTGGATATGCGATTAAATTGTTCATATTTCACTGCAATCAAAAATCTCTAGCTTAGATGTTAAATAATCGATTTGTGGTGGTTCATTGATGCTGTATGAGACTATGTATTGACATCAAGTAAGCCCCAGGCTTGTGGTTTAACTGTTATGAGTAAAAATACTCAAATACATGTTTTTTTTTAATGAAAATAAGGGACGCGACGAGCAGGACGTTCAGCTGATGGTAATTGATACGCCCTGCCCATTACAATGTAGTGACGCTCAGGATTCTTGAAAAACCCCAAAAATTCTGAGCGGCACTACAACTGCGCTCGCCACCTTAAGACATATGTTAAGTCTCATTTGCCCAGTAATTTCACTAGCTACGACGCCCTTCAGACCGAAACACAGCAATGCTTACACACAACTGCTTCACGGCAGAAATAGGCGCCGTTGTTTAAAAGTTTATCAACACCGGCTTGTTATAGATTTAATGGGTACAGGTGTGGCACCTTATAGGTGAAGGCTAATGAAAGTGAGCTCTGTCTTCCACTCTGTTGGTTGACATAAAAAATTAATGGTAATGTTTTACATCTTGACTCCAGAGAGTAAGTAATCAGGACAACTGGATGCTTCCACTGGGAAGCACACTCTGCATGTGATAACTGACAACATATGTGATTATAGTCTATGACTGATTGCAGATAAAACAAAAAAAAATGTTTTTCAACTATGTTATAAAGTATGCTCCGTTTTTCATCATCTTTTGAGTTATAACTTAGTTATACTACATTTTGATATTATCACTCAATTCAATATTATGTTTGATACATAAAAAAATTACATTTTACTTTCAGTGATGTTGCAAAACAAGTTATGAAAGAAAGAGGCCTTAAGAAGATTAGACTTGGTGTAGAGGGATACCCTACTTACAAGGAGAAAGTGCGGAAGCGGCCGGGAGGGAGAGCGGAGGTCATATACAATTACGTCCAGAGACCATTCATACACATGTCCTGGGAGAAGGAAGAGGCTAAAAGCCGTCATGTGGATTTTCAATGTTTTAAGTCCAAATCTGTAACCAATTTGGCTGAAGCCACCGCTGATCCGGTGATAGAATTAGATCCAGCTCGAGCCAGGGAGGAGATAGAAGTGCCTGACAACCCTGAAGTTCCTGAGGAAGAACAGTGATTAGTGTCATGGCCGGTTAGGGTTTTGATGGCAGCATTCTGCTGGCTTTGAGGTAAAAAATTGAATTGGCGTCCATTTTGGATGACATATGTGGGTAGTTTAATCAAAGAAGTAAGAAATATCATGAGTTAAAAAGGTGACTGCTTTCATTAATCTGGAATACTATTACCAAGGCTTAGAATAAGCTGAATAACGAAAGTCTAATTTAATTTGAATATCAGAATAATATGAAGCATTGTTGCCAAATGGACTTGAAGGTGTTGCCAAACTGTGACTGGTTGGAAACAAAGAAATAAATGTGAAAGTATAATATTATTTATGTAGCTTTTGCACAATATTGTATAGTTTACTGCTGAGGAAGTTTAAGATACAATAGTAAATGCAAATAAATAGATTTGCTTTACTGTCTCTCATAAAGGCTATTGAATTATTATACTGCCAGCAACCAATGAGTATAGTAATACTCATTCAGATTGGTTTAAAATATCATATAGATCTAGAAATAATAAAAAAAAATTGGGCTAATATCGTTAACCGGATTTCTACTTTTATAATCCATAATATTGTATAACCTTTTCTTAACATAGGTCCTATTATAAATAATATCGTTGATGGGTCCTATTGTAACTTAATTTAAGTCGGCCATTTTGTTTGCTAATATACAAAATGGCGTCTATTAGAAATACGATCTTATTATTGAGAATAAACATGGTAGAATTTTGTAAATTTTTTATTATTATATTTGTCATTTTATTGTGTTGTTTTATTTAAAAGAAAACTGTAAGATTAAAATTAATTTATTTTAAAATTCTTCCTTAGTATAGGCAGATAATATTGTTGCTTTTTGTCTTAGATCATTAATTATATGTCTAGATAACTGACAGCTGTGAAAACGTCGAAGAGTTTAGAGTTTACCTCTATTTTGAAGAATGCGCGCGCCTAACACAAAGTGTTACAAATCGCGAGTGTAATACGTAGTTTGTCACGTACACTAAACCATTAAACCTGGCCCGTTTTTATCGGTTGTCTAACATTAAGAGACAATCTATCTATCTAGACGTATAATTAATAATCTGAGCTTTTTGTAAATAAATCACGAACTATCGCTGAATGAAATTTGTTGACATGATACTCTCTCTCTCTCTTTCAAAATATTTATTTAAGTGAGAGACTCATCCACAATATTTGTTTGAGTACAGATCCCTGCGATATATTTGGTAGAAGGCAACATTTATTTACGGCAAATGCATTGAGTGTAAGCTAGGTCGACTAATGATCTGCATTACCTGCATGTCTGATGATGGAGCGGTACCGGGTGGGGCCCTCTATCTCATTGCAATTCTAAGTACGAGGGTAGGCTGAAATGTTTGAACCTAAGCACCTATAAGTGTCACTAACGACTTGCGCTGTATCTATATCACTGATTGAGCATAACCTATCACTACATATTATAAAATAAGGTCCTCCACCGCGTCTGTCTGCTCAAAAACTGCTGCACCGATTTTCATGTTGTTTTCACCAATAGAGAGTGTGGTTCTCGAGGAAGGTTTTAGTATATAATTTGTTAAGTTTTTGTATACATTAACGATATTTATTGGACATGTCGGAAAAAATAAGTCTGGGAGCTTTCAACGAAAACGCACTCTGAGCCCTTTGAGATATAACAAAATAATGTATGGTGGAATTCTGAATCTTATATTGGTCTACAGAAAAGTCTACGATGGCATAATAATATATCTAACTCTTAAGGATAACATATATACATACACACTCACGCCTTGTTCCCGTCGGGGTAGGCAGAGAAAATAGAATGCCATTTGCTTCTATCCTTACAAACCTCGCGCGCTTCCTCTACATTCATTACTCTTTTCATACATGCTCGCCGGTTGCGGGTGGTTCGGACCTCTCCCTTTCTCAAAACGCCCCCAATTTGGTCGACGAATGTTCTACGAGGTCTCCCGCGACCGACTTGCGAACACACACTTACCTTATATATTTGATGCGTCATTCTTTCTTCACTCATTCGCTCCACGTGTCCAAACCATTTCAGCATTCCTTTTTCAGTCCTTGTCACAACATCCTCTTTGAAACCACAGCGAGCTCGTATTACCGCAATCGGAATTCTATCAGTCAGTCTTACCCCACACATACTACGCAGTGATCGCATCTCAACTGCGTAAATTCTGCTTTTATGCTTCTTCTGCCATACCCAACTCTCACTTCCATACATTAACGTGGCGACAAGCACTCCATTATGTACAGCCATTCGCGCTTCTATACAGTCTGACCGTTTATAAAAGCATGCAGCGCTCCATTCACACAGTTTCCCGCAGTCACTCTCCTTTCAATATCACCTTCATATCTTCCGTCTCTTGTAAACATGCTACGCAAATATACGAATTCTGTAACTTGTTCTACCCTTTCATCTTCAATCGTTATAGTACACTCAGTCAACCTTTCATCCTTCTCAAATACAATTTCATCACTTTCGTCTTTCTTGTATTTACTTTCAAACCTCTCTCTTTAAAGCTCCCGTTCAAGCAGTCTATCATTTGTTGCAAATCATTTACCGATGATGAAAAAATGACTTGATCATCGGCGTATAAGAGGCACTTAACACACAACCCTTCCATATCGATTCCACATTGCATTTTTCTCACATCATTCATGCATCTATCCATGAATAGGTTGAACAAAAAGGCGAGGCCACACAACCCTGTCTGACACCTTTGGAGATATCAAACCAGCCCGTATAGGCAGCATTAATACGAACAACAAGTGGTAATATAAAATCTGTTTACACAAACACGATTTTACTTAATCCTTATCATTTTATTACCTACTTCATATTATAAAATCATTCAGAAATACGTCTTTGTTTTATCTGTAATTCATTAATTTTGATTGCACATTTCCGATGGCTTTAGACTACATTATTCTCGAGTACTTACATAATTTTTTAAATAAATAAGATACAACCCTTAGAATAATGGTTTTAATCATCAAAATACATGATAAAGATTTCTGCTAAGCCTCTGATTGACAATTTAGTTTAACCCCCTTATTAATAATGGTCCGCTAACTTTAAACAGCCGCTAAGGAGTGTTTTTCTCATTCTGACTTAGGTCAATAGAAGAAGACAGAGTGTGAATTAGCAATGCTTTAAGTTAGCAGACTATTATGAATAAGGGGGTAAAACATTATGAAACTCCAAGGTGTTTCTGACTGATATATCATTCTTCAGGGCTGGAGAATTCTTGTCAATCTAATAATTAACGGCCGTTTCAATAACGTATCTCTAGTAACGGATACATTGCTGTCACCGTTTAATGACAAGATCTTATCTATCCATTGTTATGTCCAATATAGTTATTAGTAGTCCACTGCTTTATGTCGATAGGTTATTGAAATGTTAGTAAGCGTAAAAGGATAGATTTGTCTACCTCTAGTAAGTTAAACTAAGGATAGAAAGGTTATTGAAAACGGCCGTTAGTCAGCAACATTAGGAGGGGACGCTAGCAGTGTTATTCCATACAAACGTATTCCCCTTTTTTCTCCCTGGATAATGCTTCTAGAGAGGAGATTTTTGAGTAAAAATCTAGATATGCTAAAGCTATGTCTGCACGTTTTGTTTTATTCAATCAACTATCGACATAAGAAAATATGACTCTTCAAACAATGCAAATGCAATTTTTATACCGCCCTGTTTAGACGAATACGTAACAATTTTGAAAGGTTTTTAAGAAAAAAGGACATAGACTGATTTTTCCTGAAAATATTGTATCAAAAACTTTTTTGATAGGTTCAATATTCTAGAGGGAAACAGGTGAATACGAAACCTCTATTTAGTCAAAATTTTGTAGGTAAAATTGGTCTGAGCTGCATTTCTCCCTATCGCACTCTTCGGTGGAAGGCTGGTGGTGAGAGCGTTGGTTGACCAGTCCGGAGTGTAACTTATGAGTTATGCACATAATATATAGTGCATCGCCCAGATTTTGCTTGTCGATTTAGTAGAATTTATTTATGGATAATTTTCGTGAATGTTGAATGTATATGTAAGAATGTAAAGATAAAAAGGTTATTGAAAACGGACGTAAATCAACAGAGAGCTGTTATCTTAAAAATTACGTAATATACACTTATTATAGCGCTCAGCTCCCCCCGTACTTTCTACACGCTGTTGAATGGAACGTATTCTCTCGACGAGACATATTATTACCTACTCTGTGTTGTTGACCGTATTTATAGTAAGTACCTACTGTGAGTTTGTTTGCTTGGCGTTGCGTAGAGATGTCGATTCATTTTGACCTGATTCCTGTCTAAGAATTCCAGCATTGACATGACAAATGACATCTTGAAGTTGCAATGCCGATATCCACCATCGCACCACTACACACTATATATTCCTTAGCAACTCAATGTGGCATTTGACTAATTGGGGTTTTCAAGGTTTTTCTTTCACCCACAACCAAGTGCAATGTGTCCCGAACGATATGACATGTTTAAAGGTCTCCTATTAGCTCCACCTGAAATGCCATAAAGTTAAATAGCGTCCTCACCGTCTAGATAAGTAGTCGTAGATGTGTTTGTGAACCTTCACGTATCTGTTACCAAACTGTCAAACAAAATTAGTATTTGTTTTATGGAAAAGGAGGACAAACAAGTGTACGGGTCCCTGGTGTTAAGTCATCACCGCTGCCCACATTCTCTTTTAACACCAGAGGAATCACAGGAGCGTTGCCGGCCCTTAAAGAAGATGTACGCGCTTTTTTTGAAGGTACGTATGTCGTATTGTCCCGGAAACACCGCACAAGGAAGTTCATTCCACAGCTTTGTAGTACGTCGAAGAAAGCTCCTTGAAAACCGCACTGTGGAGGACCGCCACACATCCAGATGGTGGTGATGATATCCTAACTTGTGGCGTGTCGTACGAAGGTGGAATTAGGCGGCAGGAACCAGGATACAGGTAATTTTCGTTATGGCTTCCAAGAATACTTCTATAGTAGCAATCTGGCTTCACGTGGGGTACCTTATTCTGTGCGGGTACCACCTTCTTCCATTTGACAGCATACAACGATGAACGGCTCGTATCATTGTCGATTGGCTCGACTCTCAAGTTGTGTAGAGATGAGGTCTTTCTACATCTTTTAATGAATATATAACGGGGGGTGTTTGATGGATTTGTTAAGGTCAATACCAGCAGCGGAATTTCACCAATTATCTCAAAAAATATTTTACTGATAGGTACCACTCGAGCTTACCGCATAATCCTATCTCAAAGGCCGGCAACGCGTTTGAACCTTTGGTATTCCAGATGCCCATACCCGGATGGTTTTCACTTCTCATCAGGTGCCTATCTGCCCCCACCGGTGCTAAATAACCGTCATATAAACCGCAACCTCGTTTTTATTTTTTCTTTAAATATTAGTACTTGGGTTTCAACTGGGTATAAGACCTGGCCTCAACATAGGTTCGACACATTTGGAATTTTAGCGCCGACGCACGTCTTTTTCTACCATTTACATAAAGTCTTGGGGACATGAATAATAAGCCGCCACCACTTCCATGGAAATGCTATAAAGTTAAATAGCGTCCTCACGGTCTAGATAAGTAGTCGTAGATGTGTTCCCGAATGTTTACGTATCTGTTTGCAAACTGTCAAACAAAATTAGGATTGAGCCACTTTGGCTTCCGGGAATACTTCTATAGTAGCAACCTGGCTTCACGCGGAGTACCTACTTCTTCCATTTGACCGCATACAACGAAGAACGGCTCTTATCGTATTGTGTTGATAGGGGAAAAGTCTTGGGGCCATCAAAGAATAATAAGCCTTATGTTTTGGAGATGTTTTTATATAAAATCAGGGTTAACGTAAATTCCAATGTCGTAGCTAAAGCCACGGCCGCGTTCGCTCTTAATCCTCATGTTCACAAACGGAGACCCAACGCCGCCTGCCGTTATGTTGATAGAAGACTTGCTGTGCCAGTTATCCAACGCTTGGATGCCCTGGAATAGTAACGCACATTTTAGGCCTTGCTCTTCTGAATAGCTACAATCGAATAATATGAGTGCACAAAGGGAGTAAAGCACTGTATTACGTCATATTGTATCGTGAGCATCCATTATGCTAGAGTTAGGCATGTAGAGTCCTGAATGAAGCGAGGGATTCAAGCCGAAAACTGAAACAGGCCTTTTATTCCAGAGTTAAAAACTACTTTTTACACGTTCTGCGAAAAAGAAAAGGCTGAGGCTAAATTAAGCCTTTATTTAGTAAATAATTTGTACCTAAAGTCTAAGGGCCCTGACTTATATCTATATCAGACTGACATGATAAACACACGCATTGTATAGATGGACCCAATCAAAGGTCCAATTCAAACCCACATCCACACACTCACTCACTCACACACACACACACAATTAATTGTAAATTGTAAAATTTGGTTTTTAATCATTTCTGTTTATTTCTATATTGTTTACTAAATAAAAAGTTATCTGCTAAGGAAGTTGCGAGATATTCCCAATACAAGTGTCCTAAGACAACTTACTGGGAAGTCTCAACCACTAAAAAATGTATATGTAATCTTTGAAATAAACGAAATTTATTTATTTATTATTTATATCTAAAGCATCTGATTTAATAAACTCCGGAGTCAAATCACTAACGCAACGTGGAAATATTTAAATGGGTTAAATTAATCAAATTATTAAATAGATTATGTGTATCGGCACCTTTTTGTGTTCTAAGTAATATATTGACTGAATGGACATGAACTCTTTGCATGTCCTAGTAATAGACAGAGAAAGAAAAAATCTCATTATTGGGATTGGGTTGAACGACACACGGGTAGGTAAATGTCATATTACCACTTGCAGATGGAATCGATTTCTCCAATTGACCACCAGACAACTACCCAATGTCACAGCGACGCAACTAGTGCAAAGTCTACAGAAAGCCCACCAGCTGCCGGTAAGCGACCAAACTGTACCATAGTTGTATGAAGTCGGTCTTCATGAGAATAAAATGAGAGGCTTTTCCCATCTCCAACGCAAATATATATTATATGTCATAGCTTGTCAAGTGTAAGATTATAGAGGTCAGTAAAAAAAAATATTTATAATGGGCCTCACAACCTTTCTTCATAATTAAAAAAAAAACTACCTTACCTGAATAATTTTATTAGTAGGCGACGAGTAAAAGAAATATTTGACCCTCTTCATGAAAGGAATTGCATTGTATTCAACCTTTTCTTGGTGCGCTAATATCACTCTGTTCGCGACATTCCCGACCACCAGATGCGTGCAATCAACAGACAAACTAACAAGGCACAAGGCAAACAATATCACTTTGTACATTATTAAAAGATTCTATGATTACTGCACACTAAATATTACTAGTTCAATATTAATTTAACTTGCTAAGCTAAGAATCAATGTTTTAGCGTCCGTGTTGTACAAGATTGCTTCAATAGTGATTCATATAAAGGTCTTGTTCTTATCGATGAGGTCAACGGGTGAGTAAGCTTTGTGGTTTTATCGGATAAATATATTTGTATTAAATAACACTGGGTATTATGTATCTGCATAAGCAGTAGTAAATAAAAACCGACACAACCACATATAAATTATATCTCATTAGCTCAACCCTTGATGAAGTAGCAGTAGATTCAATAAGAAAAAAATCTTTTTTTTGACATTCATAAGTGTCATTTCCGTGACCTACATGAATAAAGTGATTTTGATCCTTGACGAACATTCTCGCTTGATTACAATTAATAATTTCATGGAAGGGAGAGGGTTTCCTGTCTAACCTTTAATTGTTTAAACAATAAAGCCTATCCTTACAGACTAACCTATTGTGATACAGGCTTGACTAAAATTTTTGTATTTAAATTATCCTATATAAGCACAAATCTTAGAATTACTATGAACAGTCTGTACCTACTTTACTTGTTAATTAATATTAATAAAACATACGCCAAACATCCCCAATTTAAACTCAAGCAAACAAGTCAATCCTATGTAAAAGTTCGTTTAAATTTTGCAACGCTACTTTAAAATGCGTGTCTCCCATATGATTAGTTCTCGCGCGCGGAATTACGTGCTACTGCTGTCGCTTTCGCCCTGCAGTGCTTCTATCCAGTACAAACATCTATTAGTTCCAGTAGGGCTGGATTACTCACCATACCACAAAAATTTACCATAAATATGAAACCAGAACTACCTACATCCTTCCTAGTTTTCAGTTCTTTCATACCCAACCATGCCAAAAACAAACTGCATAGGGTATAGAAGGGGATATCCTGGATATACTTCGTAAAGTTTTAGATATATAAACCTACCAAATTTATTTTGTATTCGTTCCAACAGAGCTATGTATTTGGCTTCACGTGAAGCCCACATGAAAGCATTATAATTGGAATATATTCCAAATGACTTCTTACCAAAGTCTCATATAAAATTCGTATAGCGTTGATATTTGTAAAATTTTTCACTCGTCTCAAGACAAATCCAAAACTTCTTACAACTATCAACGATGTGTTCACGCAATCCATATACAATCGAACACCAAGATCTTTGACCTTGGTGACACGCCGCAACGAGTGGTTGTCTAGATGGTATGTGTAATCCTAACGACTAAATGATGTCACCGAGCATTTGTCATTTTAAAATATAATTTATTATCCCGACTCAATTTTAATATTCTATTAATAGCATCTTGTAATTTGGTATGATTCAATTCTTCTTCTTTTATTTACAGCGAAATTTTAAGGTCATTAGCAAATAACAAACATGTCCACGGACGATTCCTCGCAAATCATTAATCATTATAATAAAGCAAAAAAAAAATTGTAGGGGTCCTAAATTGCTGCCCTGACTTACACCTGATCTAATGTAGTATTTGTCAGAATGCAACCCACCACAGTCAACAGGTGCAGACAGAATGCAACACACTATCGCAGGTACTTAAGTAGCTGGCGAAGAACGACGATGTATGTGTACATCCTAGATTGGACATTTTCTTGAGTAGAACATCGTTATCAACCGTATCGAAGGCTTTGTGGAACTCAAAATATCTACCTGTTCTTCAGCATCCACAACTGGGACTATCTGGCTCCACCAAAACTGAGAGACAATCTTTAAAAACATGTGGTGGTACCGGGCCTACGGAGCGCTTTGGTGGTAGACGTTTAAGCTCGCGTCGTACATCTTAAGATTTCAATTGTCCGAGGTGTACTCGTGTATTGTTTTCCGAAGTTTTACTCAACTACCTTACGTTCAGCTCGGGGGAATTCACACTATATAGCGACAGAAAAAAGAGCATTTTTTTTTTCAATTTGCCAATTCGTCATTTGAGAGAAACTGTCCGCTTTTTAGTAATTTATGACGGCTCATGTTACCTCTTTGTGACTTTTTATTTTGTACATTATTATCTTAACTTAACTTGTATTAACAAGAAACAGTACACTGTTTCTTGGTAATCGAGGGTGGTATTATAAAATATCCACCGACAACGACCTGTATGCTGTGCAGAAGCTGGAGGCCCACTTGTTAAAACCGTTAGATTGGGAATTTTTAGAGAAGTGCCTCATGCGGAACACTATCAGATGCCTTTGCTTTATCCAGAGGCTAATTGCCAAGCCTTCTCTCAAATTTATGTGTTAGGTATACAAGAAGATTGCCGGCTGATCGACGTGCTGTCATCTTTTGTAGTATCCTAAAAGTGTCGAGACGGCGACATATTATAACGAACACGCATTTCCTGGTGCGAGGCATAAAATTACGAAATGAAAACGCTGTGGCATTCGGTCTAAAAATTTGCCACCGTTTGGCTGGATATCCCTAATATTACAAAGGTCTACGTTTGCATCGAGCGGAATGATGAAGTGTTGTTTGTTCATGTATAGTCAGTGATAAGCCGTTCCTTCTCCTGCACCCTTCCCAAAATACGGCGGACGACCCGAGCAAGAATGCATGTGAAGGAAATCTCCGACTTTGGCAGTCGACGGAACTAGATTTAACAAACGCGGATATCATGATTTTTTTTTATTTGTAAAGAGAAGGACAATCGATCTTACATACCGGGTAAGTTATCACCGTAGCCCAAACTATCTTGTAACACCAGAGGAATCACAAGAGCGTTGCTTTATAAGCGTTTAAAAAACTTACATATAAATGCGACTAGGACTATATTTTATGGAAATCATGGTCATCTTATTTAAATGATTCTATCATATTGTTGAAATCATAATACTTATTATGCTTAGCTATATGTATGCTTTCGTGGAATTGTTTATATATTTGCAATGCCAGTTCTCCGAATGTTCAACGAATTTACCTATTATCAAGAAGGATAATGGATTCTAGAATTAGTTCATTGGGTCAGTCACTACTAATTGTTCTAAATATTAGCTATTATTAATCTAATTCTTACGTTGTAGCATTTATTACTTAATTATTAACATGTTATTATAAATTTAAACTGAAATAAGTTGTTATATAAACTCATTTGCATTGAAAAACAAACGGGTGGTTTTAATTTCTTCCGTCCCTTTAGAAAATACAATACTAAAAGAGGTTTTAATCATTTGAGACTAATACTGGCATATTTATGATGTGTTGCGGTGCATAAAAAAGTTTATTCCAAATTGAAATTTATGCCCGGTTATTTCAATCCAGCGATCCAGTCTAGCGCTGTATTACTACTGGAAAAGTGGAAACCGGCACTTCAATGCCCCCTGCATCCAGTGCAAAAACTGGATTGGCGGTCAACTTTTGAATCCAGCACGGCCATTCCAGCGCTACTGGAATCATGTAGACGACCAATCCAGTGCTGACAGAACGATTTGTACAGTAAATTGTCACTGTACTCTTGACGATTGTCGACTGGATTGGCGGTGAATCCAGTGACAGTGGAATCATGTAAACAATCCTTCCAGCCCGATCAATTCCAGTCCAGCGGTATTGGATTACTGGACTAGAGCAATATAAATCGATCATTAAGACATAGTCGCATACAGAAAATTTCAGTTAACTACGTATCGTGGCGGGAATCGTGGATAGTTCGTATTAACTCTAAATCATTTGAAGATAATTATTGTCGGGTTGTCCTTATTTCCTTGATATTTTTAAGTCTTGACACCATAATGGTATTTGCGGTCTCTAAAATGGTTGATAGAACGATAACAGCGAGCAAAATTATAGCGCTACTTGAGGAAGGATGTAGTCAATTTTGGCCAGAGGCCAAATGTGAGGCGTTCGACTGGCAACGATATCAAAAGATTGGTACCGTCAGTAGAAGGCCTGGGTCTTTTATAAAACCATGCACATAAGGTCGAGATAAACGCTTCCTGGTGTACCAGACATTGAAAAATCTCAAATCTTCTTATGTCAATCTCAAAAATACTCTACAAGAAGTGAGAGGTGTGCAAACCAGCTTATGGACTGTCAGGAGGAGGTTTCTTGCTGCCAATTTTTGTTCCAAATTGTGCGACGTGCACTTAAGAGTACTGGGGTAGAGTATTATACTCGGATGAAGCTAGAATATCACTTTAAGTTGAGTACCGACGTCAGCGAGGCGAGATCAGTAGTAGTCTTGTGTGATTTCAACGGGCACAGTGCCGAATGGCTTGGATCACGTACCATAGCTACGATCTGTGCATAATTTTGCATTGGCGTATGGTCTGTCCCAAATGATTGAGTCGCCAACGCGACTCCCGGATGTGGATAGACACATGCCGTCCTTATTAGATCTTCTGCTGACTACACATACCGATAGTTACCAGGTCTCCGTCGTCGCCCCTCTCGGAACGTCCGACCATTGCCTGGTCAGGAGTGCCTATCCGACGCCAACGTCGCAGACCACCAGCGACCCGCCGCGTTTGGCACTACAAGTCAGCAGATTGGGATAGGATGCGTTCCTTTTTTACATCCTACCCTTGGGGCAAGGTTTCATTCCCTTCGGATGATCCTAGTGCCTACGCCGTTGCAGTAGCTGATGTGATACTGCAGGGCATGGATATTTTTATACCAAGCTCTGTAGTACCGACCGGTGACAAATCACAGCCCTGGTTCGATGCGTCAGTTAAAGCAGCATCTGACTGCAAGAAACAGGCGTATCAAACTTGGGTTGCGGCGTTGGGCTCAAAAGATCCGAACTGTAAAGTTCTAAAGAGGAAATATAACCGTGCCTCCAGATTTTTCAAGCGACAAATCGCCCATGCGAAATCGAAGCACGTCGTCAAAATCGGCGAACAGCTTTCCAGTTACCCGACCGGAACAAGTTCTGGTCGTTGTCGAAGACTGCTCTTGGTAACTTCAAAAAGCCGTCCCTGCCGCCGTTGCATATGAAGAATGACACCCTGGCCCATACGGCAAAAGACAAAGCCGATCTCCTGTGCGATCTTTTTGCCTCCACGACTCTTAACGACAACGGAAAAACACCGCCGACCATCCCGCGGTGTCAGAGCTCTATGCCTGAAGAAGTTCAGACAGAAAACTGTTATGCGAGCTCTGTTTTCGTTGGACGTCAGGAAGTCGAGCGGGCCAGATGGCATTTCTCCAATCGTGCCTAGAACGTGTTCCCCTGAGTTGATGCCGGTGCTAACGCGTTTATTCCGGCACTCATATACAAAAGGCGTAGTCCCTGACTCATGGAAGTCAGCCCTTGTCCATCCGATCCAAAAAAAAGGAGACAGTTCGGATCCGGCAAACTACAGGACTATAGCTATTACCTCCCTGCTCTCCAAAATCGCCAGCTCTTGGTATACCTAGAGGGTCACCAGTTGATCAACGACCGACAGTACGGCTTGGCCATGGTCGATCGGCAGATGATCTTCTGGTAGTTAACTACTTAACACATAGATGGGCGGCGGCTATCGAAAGCAAGGGGGAAGGCCTGGCAGTTAGCCTGGATATAGCGAAGGCCTTTGATCGTCTATGGCACAAGGCGCTTCTCGAAAAACTTCCATCATTTGGGCTTCCCGAGAGCTTATGCAAGTGGACCTTCAGCTTCCTCACTGGGCGCAGTATACAGGTCGCTATCGACGGTAATTGCTCGAATCCCAAGCCCGTGAACGCTGGAGTGCCCGAAGGCTGTGTGCTATCTCCCACACTGTTTCTTTTATATAATATCAATGATATGTTGGACACCTGCAAACGAAGAGCAGCTCGAATTGTCGGGGAACAGTACTCTGAGAACGGCTGGATCACTTGGCGTTGCGTAGAGACATCGCTTCATTGTGTGTCCTCTACCGCATTTATCATGGGGAGTATTCCGAAGAGCTGTTTCACCTGATTCCTGCGGCCGAATTCCACCTTCGCACGACACGCTACAAGTTAGGTTATCATCCCCACCATCTGGATGTGTGGCGGTCCTCCACAGTGCAGTTTTCAAGGAGCTTTCTTAACGTACTACAAAGCTGTAGAATGAACTTCCTTGTGCGGTGTTTCCGGAACGATACGACATGGGTGCCTTCAAAAAAAGCGCGTACACCTTCCTTAAAGGCCGGCAACGCTCCTGTGTTTCCTCTGGTGGTGCATGAGAATGTGGGCAGCGGTGATCACGTAACATCAGGTGACCCGTACGCTCCTTTGTCGTCCTTTTCCATAAAAAATAGATAAGAACTAACAAACATACAAAGAAATACAGTTGGATTGAGAAGAAAGAAGCAGAAGAAAATGAAGAGTCCTTGTTTAAATCCGCCAATAATATATTACTTTACAACCACGACTCTGTCAAGAGCGTACCTATCGACCGAGAAGATCGATTCCGAACTTCACAGGATCTGATCTGATTCCTTGAAAAATTTCTTCAAAACTGGTCCAGCTATTTTGGAATCGAAGACGACCGTGGGCCTTGTGTGATGCAAGGTGATCACCTCTGCCAATTAGCTTATTGTTAATTTGCCCAGATCAAGTTTATATTTATCTTAATATCATACTTACCGGGAGAAGAAACAAACGGAGGCCGAAACATGCAATATTCACTCAGGGGCCTTTTGTGACCGGTGTAGGTATCTCTCGATGAAATAACACATATAGCCAGACGTAACAAGAATATTATGCAATGTTCCTGATGGACACCGAAACCTCAAACTGTTGGGCAAGGTTTGGCCTCATGGTTGGATATCTGCGCATATCTGTGAACCAGCGCGCGTCCTCGTAGAAATAGCGGTCACTTCTCGTTTCAAGTTTCTTCAATAAACTATCGATAAGTAATTATTTAAAAATAAAGAAATTTTCATGCTAAATTTTGTTTTATTTTATAACTAATTACGATTATTGCACTAAGCCCTGAGACCCTATATAAAGCGAATCTAAATAACTTATGATTTAATGTTTAAAAAAATATACAGACAGATACTTATAGGTAAAACAATCAATTAATATATTTTTTCATACCTAATGGATGCTTGCCAATTAAGTTACACGATCAATTATTGTTATCGTGATTTTTACATTCATAAGTAACTAGTAAGTACCTATTGCAAACAAATTGTTTATTTCTGCAAGCGAGTATTGGATAGAGTCCTGGTTGACATTACATATTACTGCATATATAAACCAAATCAAGCTTCAATGACTTGCTGCCAGAATGTAAGTAATTCTTACGGCCTTACAAATAAACTTGGTATAAAGCTATACCTGAGGATAAACAAAGAATAATATGCAAAATGTTTACCTTAGGATACATATGTCTACTGTGCTATAGAGTATAGGTACCGCTGACAACACTGTCAATACAATGATAATTCTGAAGTTTTCCGAATGTCAATTTATAGGTAAAATAGTACCCGTAGCATCCCAAATCCAGTTAAGAATATTTTTATATGTTCAAAAAAACATTTCATCAAAAAAAGTTACGTTCACGATGTAATGAATATAAATGATGACGTAATAAAAATATATAAAATATTCGATTGCTTATCATAATTTAAAAACATAATGGCCTACTTACTAAGTTATTAAGTTGTCGATTTAATAATTCCTTAACTTTATTGCGCCGTAGTTCGTGATATTAATAAGTGAACCCAGCGATATATAAATACGCATACATACGTACTTAATACATACTAGAATATAGATAATGATTCTAATAAATATAAGTACATTATATACACATACTATTTACCTATTAGTTACAATAATGTTATGATTTATATCATTTCATATTATTATATTAACTAGATTTTTTAATATTTACTTAACCTTATTAACAATACTGTTTGTTTCATTTTTAACTTAAATAACTATTTGGTATATTAGATACCATCGTTATAGTTTTAAATGTTATTCCTACCTTACATAGTAACGAATGAAATAATCAATTATTACTGTACTAAGTATTCGCAATCTATAAGTTAATATAATATATAGATAAGTATACATATAATTTACTCATCCTAATTTATAAAAATAATAATCTTTATTTGCGAAAACTGCCACCAATTTTTTTACAAATGCAATAGATAGGTACAATTAATATTATATAAATAAAAGAAAAATAACGATAAAAAAAGAAATATATAAATATGGAAGGATTACTTTAATAATTTAGAATGACAACAATCGAGGCAGCAGCGCGATTCGCAAAAAGGAAAGTTCTCAGCAAACGTTTATTCCTAACACTGATATTATGAACTTCCCAGATTTTTTTCCGTGCAAGCTTTCTTGATTTCATAGACATTAATTAAATAAGGCAGACATGAAAGGGTAAAATAAAAAATACAACAAGACTGAATAACTTAAGCTTTTACAAAAAACACTTTATAGGGAGAGTCCTAAAGATATTTATTATGTACAAGTTTATATACAAATACATTCCGAAGTATTAACTAAAAAGGTTTGCTAAACCTCATTGATTTAATTCTCCCGGTTCATACCTACTTATAAACAATGAAAAAAAAGAAGATACATTTCACACTTCGAAATTTAAAAAGCAAATTCAATCAATTATTAAGTACTAACCATAATTAATAACAGATTCCCGCATCATCTGTTTATTATTCATGGTTTTCTTGGAAACAACAGCAATTCTGAGAAAAATGGAAAGTATGCGCCCAAAATTGGTATTTTTTTTTAATAAATCCGGAGTAAAGTAAAGTTTGTTATTTGTTATGTTTTAAAGTGATAACCCTCACTTCTGGGATTAATTACACAAATCAAATTTGAAGACATAATTTATGAACGATGCGGGACTCGAAATCGCGATTTCTAGCGTTCAGTGCGAGCGCTCTTCCATCTGAGCCAACCGCTACACTGACGTATCGCTGATAAATCTTGTATGTATTGTTCAACTCTGAGGTTGTGGCTTCATATGTTTCCTGATATGCAAATATTGCTTTGAGCAGGTTATCAACTGTAAAGTAGATCCTGTAGATGAAGCCACAACCTGAGAGTTGAACAAGACATACAAGATTTATCAACGATACCTCACTCGAACGGTTGGCTCAGTTGGAAATGTCCTCGCACGGAACGCGACAGGTCGCGGGTTCGAATCCCGCATCGTTCATAAAATTTGTTGTTAAATTTTATTTGTGTAATTAATCCCAGAAGAGAGGGTTATCACTTAAAAACATAAATAGTTTTAATTATTATCAGACGATCAACAGAACCAGGAGAACCAAACCCTTTTGCATTATTTGATATGTTATAATCGTAATTTCAAACTACCTACCCTTAATTATTGGAAGACATATGTGATATTGTTTGTCGCGATTATTCTTGGTTGTTTTAATACTAAGTTTACAACTAGATAACGATATTATTAACAACAATAATACAATTGTTTTAAAAATAAAAAAACAAACAAAAAAAAATTTTTTTTTCCTTGATTTTCTAATTTTCTCTACCTTAATAAATATTAATGAATCATAATCAAATTGGAACTTTAACAAGGATACCTAGAGAATTTTATTATTACTTTTTAGGAATCAGTCGTTATTATCCAAATAGTGTGAGTTTTCATGAGTGTAAATTCCTCTTCTTTTTTTCGAATTCATATTCAAGAAAACTCACAGCATTTGGCACTTAAGATATCTGAGACCATAAAGGTTGAGGAACCCTGACCTTATTATTGTTCAATTTTGGATCTGCATTTCAAGTAAGTAACTGATCCACATGTTTTACGATCCATTGCTGGTATTTTACTTATAAACTTAAGACTTAAAACCAAATAAAAAAAAGTAAATGATTGAACAAAACACAGCTATAACTTCTATACCTAGATATATAATTGTATTTGTTTGTACACACACATATTTTCAATTACTTATAATTAATTAAGTTTATTCAGTAGATAGATTTTTTTATTCTAGAGTAGTAACACTTACAATATCTATTACACGAAGCCCTGGCATTTTCTCTCAAAGTCAATGACGTTCTATACATTTAAAGTATTTAATTGTATGTATTCTCTTAGAAATAGAACACTGCTAACGGAACGTTTGAAATTTGAATTGAAGAATGAAGGGAGTTTGACATTAGACCAGACATACCCAGAAATACATAAATGTCTGTTTTAAATAATGGTTGCCAAAAAACAGCATGCTGTTTAAGTTTGTGACTACCCTCACAATAAATCAAACGCACTGTTGTTATAGCTATTTTAAAATAATATTATCATTGACATTCGATCCCCTTAACCTAATTTTAAGGCGCTGTGACTATACATTTGCATTGTTATAATTTCATTCAAAATAAATAATTGTTAAAAATTGGCTGCTATTTACATTCTTTCCTGGCTCTCTATGCATTTATTAACCGTGAATGCTTAACATCGTTTATAAAACGGGATACATCTATCCTTAGAAACGTAGGTAAGTACTATACATTAATTACTAACAAAATACTTGAATAACTTTCAGCTCGTATGATGTCAGTGTTGTAATTAAAAGCAATTGTGTTGTCTGATCTCGTTGTAAACTTATCATAGTAAACATTAAACAGTCTGTGTGCTAACAGGCTAGTTTAAAGTTTAAACCAGTTCAATAGAGTTAAGGAAAATAACAAGGAAGAGTAAATATTACAGATTATAGTTTAAGCTTACCAATTGTGAGTATTTTTATGGAAACTACTTAGTGACTTTTCATGTGTTTTTGTATGTGTTAGCTGTGCTCTGTAAATTATGTGAGTATTGTATTTATTTGTTAAACGCTTAACCACCCGGTAGACGTTGTCTAATGTGGAAGGCAACAAAAATCTTCTCCACAAAAATGCACAGGTCTAAGCTTGTAGCTTGTGGTTGTAACTAAGTAACAGTGAAACTATAACATTTTTCCAAACATACATATTTTAACATATAAATATGAATACAATAAGATTATGAACAAATGAAAATTAAATTTTTACTTATACGATTATTAAATGCTATCAACCAATGGATAGCTGTGGTTCACCTGTTGGCAGGTGATTAGGTGATCATTATCGACATCGATGATGTGTCCAGATTCTTACGATTTTCTTATCTAATGGTTTTATATCGATACGTCTAAAATTCAGTTAGTTTGAGATAAATATGAGAATTTAACGTAACTCCAAACAAACGTTCCAAACCACATTCATGTCGAAAGTGAGTTAAGAACTCAAAATTGGTCACATGATTCATATTAACGGACTGAAAAAAAATGGCAGCCCTACTGTCACTCTCTAAATGACATCATGACTAGGCAGCCCAACCCACATGTATGGATACACTAATATTTATTAATCTTTAAACACGAATTCCTTAACATGTGATGTTTGTGGCGTGGAACCTTTTTCAGGAACTACCTCCAATTACCACAGAGAAACATGTCTATAAGTGAATGCAGTTTAGTTGTTACTTCCAATATTTCTTAAAACGGTAAAAATTGGAAATGAGCTATCGATATGTTCAGCACTTCAAAATGGAAATAATAAAAAAGATTATTTCACTGTGTATTTATCTATCTGCTAGCAGCGTTGTTGACTCATCTTTGTTTATTTAGTGCGACCCTATACCCATAATGCAAAACGGTTGTAAAACGATTAACTTCAGATATCATATTCATTGGTAGCTATTGCATAACCTAGTTTATCTACACCCATGCTTTAAATCCTCTATTAAAGATTCTAAAACAGTTAGCTTATTGCCAACATTAAAACAACCAATGTCCTAATAACTATTACATTATCCAAACGAGTGTTGTAATGAAATTCAGTACAACATTATATCATCTGTTTTCATAATAACACTCCTTTGACTGATATTATGGTTACTAGAACTGGCTTTTTTAATGCAGTAAGCTAACTGTTTCAGAATATTTTATAGAGGATTCATATTATGGGTGTAGATAAAGTCTTGTATGCAACTGTTGATAATTAGGTATTAAAACACTCATGTGGTACTATTATCACACGATAAACCCACATTCGTGTTTTAATACCCCTTATTACACAACAGTTGCATAAATAACTAATGTTAGGACCTAGTTAGAGTTTAACTCACTGTTTTACACTGTAGAAAAAATTTTGGAGGAAACTCTGCTCAGTATTCGAGTTTTACGCGATGCAACTGTCCTATCCATATATCATTACTATAGACAAGAAAGCCGTTATCAAGGGCTACACGTACTGCCTAGCCAGGCATATAATGGAACAGTAAGATCAAAAGATATCTACAGCAATAACTGTCGAATATTCAATAATACGTTCACAGAACATAGGAATATAGGAGAAAACGTCAAGTTTGTACGGCTTCGATACATTATTGTTGTACAACTGATAAGTTTATCCTGTGATGAGTTGGAAAATAGTTTATAGCTGTGATGCATCTATCTAAGAATCCAAATGAACTAGGATCCTATTTCATTTGAATTCCTAGAAACCTTTGTAAATTGATAAAGATATTTTGCAGTTTTTATGCCTTTGCAAGTAAAGTACTTATGATATACGTTAATATTACGTTTATATTTTCTACGAAACACTAATCTTAATACAAACTTTAAATCATAAATCTACCTCATACAAAATGTCTACATAACTACGAAATTTTAAATTGAAAAATTTAGGGAGTCAATATAATTTGCCAAATGGTTGCTTACCGAACCATTTGCAATAATTGACTTGGTAGGATGAAAAAAAAAACAAAAGGAAATCATAAAGAATTTTAATTAAAATAATAATAAAAAATAAAAGTTCAAACTGACTTATATACTAATATAAAATACGAACATTGATTGGGTTATAGGAAAAAGATTGACGAAGTGAATGACAGACAATCTGAAAATACCAGTTAGTGTAAAGTGAAGGCTTTTAAGGTACGGTTTTTCCTGCAAGTGGTTAATCGATTACGAAACCGCTCGAGACGCTCACACTCACACAATGTAACAGACAAATATGATATCATCCTTAGATAAAGGATTGGTCTCCGCTGGGCTCCAACTAGATACCGCAGGCGTAGTCGCAAAGTGCGGCAACTAATACTACGCCCAAGTGAGCGCACTCGAGGTAGTCTCGAGCAATGTATGTCGTTGACGTGCGCACTGGTTCTGTTAAACGTTGCTAATAATTGAAACTAAAATTGGTTGCGTAGTAAAACTTTGTAAAAATAATACTACAAGAAATAAGAAAGACACTGGGATCACATATCATCAGTAAGTATTTTCTATTTTATTAATTTCAATGTAAAATAACACGAAGCGCATATAAGTTATAAAAATTTGAAAGATGACAATTGAGTGTCAAGATGCCACGCACACAAGCATTTTTACAAATTGTCGTAGTCAATACACACTACAATATAAAGATGCCGTAAAAAACAGCTATTGTTCATAGGTAAAACGGTATCTAGTTGGACCGAATCGGAGGCCAATCCTTAATCTAGTATATCAACGTGAATTTCGCATACATGACGTCGAATTTTTGACGTTTTCTCATCCTTACTTTTGGCCCACTTTCCGGCGGCAGATAAAATGGTTTAATTCATAAGAAATATCAGCAACAGTCGGTGGTTTACGCATAGTGCGTGCGTTATGTGAGTCAACTAACTTCCATGGGCTGCAGTTTATGTCACGGTTTTGACTATTGGGAGCCATTTCGTCATATAAATACATCCGCAAATGCAATCCGTTTGACCATATTACTTGACTTTCTTAAAAACCATATTTGATTAGCTATAGTGCGGCCAAAAGCCAAGGAAAGTTTTCTTAGATTTTGCCAGAGTTTACTTTGAAATTGATTGTATTCTATTGTAATTCCTAAAATCAATACCGCCAAAAAGTTTTCAGCTACTGTCATTCTCCGCTGTAAAGATATGTTCTCTATATTAAAAATATATATATTCTGACCGTATCTATGTTAATCTCATGAATTAACAATCATTAATTAAAATATTTTAATATGTAGCTATATTTCAAGGCGCTCCTTATTTTTAATAATTTAACAGCGCCCTTTTAATAGCTAAGTCTATTCTTTAATATTGTCGTCCGCACAGTTTTATCAATGTACATCTTAACATATAAATATAGATATCTATTCGATACGTGACTTAAGTATTTTTCTCAGAATATATAACTATCATGGAGCATTTCATTAGAGCTTTCATTGATGACATAAAAGATTGATTGATATAGAAGTGTAGGTACTACTCATTCCCTTTGGGCACTGATGTTAGGATTGCAAATAAGGAATGAGGAATTCAAATTATATCTGTCCTGTTTATCTTGTCGCTGGAAATATGATACGTTGTCATATCCTAGGTACAGGTAGTGCGCTTAAAAATAGTAATTAACTTCATCCTCAAAGAGTCGCTTTGTTAGCGAGTACCCTCTCCACAATATCTGTCACAATTTTTTTTTTATGGAAGCGGAGGCCAATGAAGTATATGGTTCAAGGGAGAACCGGGAGCTCCGTGGTAAGAGTCAACGGTTTAAACAATTTAAACGTAATCCTGCACTCCATGTCAGTTCTGTATTCTGAGACAACTGTATACATACATACAATATATTAGCATTCTAATTTTAAAAGCATTAATTCGATGAAATCTGAAAATGTGGAAGCATTCCTACTAAGCGTGTGGTAATTGCACAGAATTGTGGTGTTTTCAAAATGGCGTCCGGTCACAGTTACAGGCCGCGCCGCCGCGACCCTGGCGGCACTGCACGTTACACCACGCCTGCCATCCATCCACTGTGTCCACAAACATCCTTACTTTAGCTGCCATCTCTGAAGTATTTTTCTGAGTGTCGCATAGTGGGCATCCTAAAGACAGATATCAGTTAGTTGTTACTTGGATGTAAATATCATGAAATTGGGAACTGAATGCTCTTGAGTCGGACAAGATATCGCCATCACTGTCAGAGCTACATTGGACTATACTCTGGTTCTGTTTTTAAAGAAATAAACATTTTGACTGTTGCTTCTTAATACATTTTTGATAATGTTCTGTATGTTCATAAGCACATTGAGAAATTCTCTAGAAACTGTGACATTCATAATGTTAACACGAGGAACAAACATAACTTGTTATGCCTACTACTCGGTTGGGTCGAGTTAGTAAGTCTTTTGTTGTGCGATGTATATGCTTCTACAATATGATCCCAGAAAATGTACAAAACAAATGTGTTACGAAATTTAAAATAATTGCTAAAAAACGTTTGTGTGGGAAAGGTTATTGTAGCATAAACGATTTTCTTAATGACACCACGGACTGGGAATAAACCGAACACCCTCAGGCTCTTTAATTATAAATGTTTATTGTACGATATCACTTTGTAATCCATATTTTATTAAAAATAAAAAAAGAAAAAAATAAGCCCGCTGAGTTTCTTGCGCCCATTCTTCTCAGGTCTGAGGCAGCCTCTTTTGAATGGGTGGTAGTTTTTGACGTTCAATAAGTGATTTTAAATCCTATTTTGAATAAAAATATTTGAATTTGAATTTGTGGCTAAAATTGGCCCATTCTTAGCACTTAGACTAATAAGTTAATTCAACTATTTTCTATTCTATTAAAGGCTTGTACTCTTAAAATAACAAACATAGTTAAAGAAACACTGGATCAGAATAGTAGGTTTATTAGTAACAGCAATTAATTCGCTTCACTGAACCAGCCCTAGGAATTCTGGAATTATTTCCACTAAAAAATTGTTCAATGTATTGATGATTAAATTATTTGAAGTCGAGATGGTGTATTAAATAATAAGAAGCTAAGCTAAGTTCGTCGAATGTGAGTAACTGTCCGAATCTGCTATTTATCATCTACCTTTTATTTTTAGTTTATAACGAAAACGAACAGTATTAACTTGTTGGTTAGTTACATAAAGACATACGAACAGTGTAACTTCATATATTATCAAGTATAACTCACCTTGCAAAACGTAGCCGTCGGTATCGCAAAAAGCGTCACAAACAGAAGTCCAGTTTGTATGAAGATTGGTTGCTACTTCCACATTGGGGCAGTTACACAGAGGCTCACCTAGAATAGAAGAATATTTAATCTATGTGTTGAACACTTGTTTTTAAAAGTTTTATAACAAATCTGAGTCTTTCTGTTGCTTAGCGTTCAACAATATTTTGACGAATCGAAGCTTGTCTAAGGTGTGTCTGACGGATAGATCATATTCATATGGAAGATTTAGATGATATGATGATAGCTGACAAAAATTGCGTTCCATTCCTTTAATTGTGTCTGTACACTTCAGTTTATGTTGTCCTAAACGCGTTTTAGTTAAACGTAAGCTAATCACTGTTTTGTAATGGAAAAAGATAAACTCCATTTAAGACGTTGTTATAGTTAGGTCACTGTCTAACAAAACACGTGTTTAAGCCATTTTTTTTTTGTAATAACACCGAAACGTTTATAACTAGTGGTGCTAGTCAGTCCATACATGATAGTCCAGGTTCTGTCCATACAGAGAGAGTTTATCAGTTAGTAATATAATAGTTACCCAGCCTGTTGGCACAAAGCGCCGGACACACTTCGATCCTGGGCTCCCCGTACTGCACTCCGGAGTCCGTCACATTGCTGAGCGCTGTCTTCAGACCAATCGGCACCAGCTTACTGCAGCCAGGGCCGCAGCCCTCACCACCGAGTCCTGGTTGAAAAATATAATTCCTTCATTTATAAAATGTTTGTTTAAAGAAGAAAAGTATTTTAACTTTGTATCTGGCTCATTTAACTAAATTTTGTAAGTCCTTTATTCGCGAGAGACTCGTGCCAGAATTTGGCGAGTCAACCTCTCCTGAGGATATCTCGTGTAGAGGCGAAACACTTGTCGCTAATATTTGTCTTTACTTTGCACAGGATGCCAGCTAGATTATGGGTACCAAAACAGCGCCTATTTTTGCCGTGAAGCAGTAATGTGTAAGCATTATTGTGTTTTGGTCGGAAGGGCGCCGTAGCTAGAAAAAAAGAAATTATTGGGCAAATGAGACTTAATATCTTATGTCTGAAGGAGACGAGCGCAATTGTAGTGCAGCTCAGAATTTTTGGGTTATTCAAGAATCCACGCGACGCTGCATTGTAATGGGCAGGGCGTATCAATTACCACCAGCTGAACGTCCTGCTCGTCTCATCTCTTTCTGTCATAATAAAAATTACTCTCAAGAAGACTAGAAATGCAATGCAAAGTAATGCCTAATTCAATAAATTTTTCAGAGATTCTAGACGGTGCTTACTTGAACTTGACGTTGCTTACGAAACTTACATTTGCAGACTTTACTTATTCGCCTGTCTTAGCTTAAGCACAGTATAATTTCAGTTGTCAAATCACTATAAAAACGAGATAAAAGTTGAGTTATGCTAAGGTTACACTTAGCTATGCTTTACTTGAGTAAAGTCTGAGCAAAGTCTTAGTACGCTGCATAGATCTCAGTTTAATATTCTTTTTATAATACAAGCAATTAATTTGAACCTAAATAACTTCATATAGAGAATGAAGTTTCAAATAATAATGTTAACCAAAATTTATGTCTGAAGGGCGCCGTAGGAATTGTAGCGTCGCTCAGAGTTTTCAAGAATAACTTAATAAGAAGGGATAACTCGTGGTCTTTTTAACTAGTTTAGAATCGCAAAATGACTACTACACCAGAGAAATTAGGAATGACGCGATTTTTAGGAAAGTATACCGACCCGTGTCGTATCGATATTTTTTTTATGACAATAAGGGGCGAGGCGAGCAGAACGTTCAGCTGATGGTAATTGATACGCCCAGCCCATTATTATTTTGAAAACCCAAAGTTTCTGAGCGGCACTACAACTACGCTCGTCCTTGAGACATAAGATGTTAAGTCTGGGCAAATCCCAGTAATATCACTAGCGCCCTGGAAGCACAAAGCTCATTC
This sequence comes from Leptidea juvernica, assembly GCA_949711755.1. NCBI lineage: Eukaryota > Metazoa > Arthropoda > Insecta > Lepidoptera > Pieridae > Leptidea > Leptidea juvernica. Next base: position 30,086,598 of record CATIXQ010000002.1, on the reverse strand, counting down.
CACGTCTGGTGTTCGTGGCAGAAAGCTTTTTGACAACTGCTCCATGCAGAAAGTCCACTCAATCAGATGGTGAGATTGATATTGAAGTTGCTGGCGTGCCGTGTGATGGTGGAATCATCAGCAGACATCAGTTGAAACAGCTCTTCAGAACACTCTCCGTGATAAGTACTATAGAACACTAAAAAAAAGCGATATTTCTGTGCAACGCCAAGGGGTGGAGTAATTAACAGAACAGATACAGCAGTATAGAATCTGTGTTTTACGATGAATTGTCAAACGAGTACAAAACTGCTTTAACAATTACCCACTTATTCATAATAGTCTGCTAACTTAAAGCATTGCTAATTCTCACTCTGTCTTCTTCTATTGACCTAAGTCAGAATGAGAAAAAACATATTTTATTTTATATTTTAGCTGTTTATGTTTATGTATTTTAGTTGTATTTTAGCTTTTTTATTACGGCAACTTCATAGTGTAGTGTGTATTGGCCATATATAAAGATGCTTGTGTGCGTGGCATCTTGACACTCAATGGCATCTTTCAAATTATGTAATATACGCTCCGTGTTAGGTATTTAACATTGAAATTAGTAAAATACAAAATATTAATTGATGATATTTGATCCCAGTGTCTTTCTTATTTCATGTAGGTAGTATTATTTTTATAAAGTTTTACTTCGCAACCCGGCATTTCATTTTCAATTATTAGCAATGTTTAACAAAATATGTGGCATGTCAACGTCACACATTGTTCGAGACTGGCTCGATTACGCTCACTTGGGCGTAGTATTAGTTGCCGCACTTTGCGACTATGCCTACGGTATCTAGTTGGAGCGCAGCGGAGACCAATCCTTAAATCCAAATCGATGGCAAGTTAATTTATTTACTTATTATATTATTTATATCTGCCGGCTGAAATGATGATTCCGACATATTATTTATGATTTAGGTACATACCTACTATATACTACAATTAATTTAAGTTATCATTAGTTTTTAAAAACAAACCTCAATAAAATACCAGCAAAGTAAACATATAGATAGGTACCTAAACAAACAGCGAAACCAATTTTTTTTTGTACATTTCTATGTTGCACTATTTATTTAAAGAGCCAAAGCAATAATGGATATTTAGTATGATACTTGAAATAAAAATAGTACTTATCCATAATAAAAAATGTTTTAATGTAATGAGTTTTCAAAAAAAATCGAGAATTTTACATATATTTCTCGTAGTAATAGCAGTTGGTACCAGAAAAAAACAAACTTAAATTATACAAATTACTACCTACTGCACTAGATGCGCCAACAATGAAAAATTTTAATTGTTACTGTATTTCTATCTCAATAGAAAAGAGACTTGTTTCCAATATAAATCGTAAATCCTACTACTCCACAGCTGAATATCTGAGTGATCCGACTGCCTGAGACTAGATTATAATTATTTCATAGCAATAGCAATGACAGTACAATACTTATTGTATATTTTATTAAAAAGAGCGCAAAAAAATAATGCTGGGAGAGTTTCTTGCACCGCTTCTTCGCTCTCAGAGCGCCATTTGTTTCCGAAGCGGTAGTAGTATCTAGTATATTAGAAATGACATCAAAAAGAATTTAAAGGAAACAATTTTGAGAAAATCAATGCCTTTATAGAATGTCGACTTACCCTTGCCTTAAAATCCTATTTATAAAAGGAACTTCATCACAGACAACAAAGAACACACATAAATTAACACAACACTCAACCTGCGTAGCACAGGTCTGTACACAGCCTGCCGCTCGCTGGCACTGCCGTGGTCGCCGCAGACAACTCCTTGCGGAACTGCGTCAGATATATCCGGTTGAGTTCACCCCCGTCATACTTCAGCTGCAGAACGACCTCAGGGGTGCCATCCTTCACGCTGATTGGCTGGCTCCCACTCAGCCCGGATTGGTCAGCACAGCAAATTGCGACAAACGCCACGCCCACTAAAGTCACTGCCAGCATCTGAAACATTTAAGGCTTTTATTGTAGAACTCATAATGCTAATTAAATTACTCCCTGCATTTTTCATGACTATAAAACGACATAAAACAACAGGGAGGTACCTACCTATACTGTTAGCTAAATATTGTCAATGATTTGTTTAATTATCTTTGAAGGAACTTATTTCAGAAAATAATTATGTTGTACCTTATCCTTGATAAATTATTCAAATTAAATCAAATCAAATCAACTTTATTTGCAAGATATGGTAATAATAAGATGTTGTTGGCTTATAATTAACAGCTGCTCTTATCCTAACCCATAAGACATGCAAACTTATAGTGGAATACATAGCCAGTTCACGTTTTAATTTCTGTAACAATTATAATATACTGTACACTATATTGTTTACTACTTATTAGTTAGAAGCAGGGGCGTGGATTGGTTTTCTAGCAAGGTAGGCACTGTAAATATGACTAGTCGTAGTTCCACTTTACTCCGACAGTAAACGCTGCTTTCTTTGTATAAGCAATCGTAGTAAATTTAACACTAGTGCTATATTTATTTAGGTTCATAACGTTGTATGCACTGCCTAATTGCCTATATGATATGCACGCCCGTGGTTACAAGTAACTTCAAATTTCCCACCCATTCGAAAATATATCTAATCGAAATAATCTACTTCAGACCAGGCGAGCAGAACAAACTCAGTGAGGCTTTTTTTATAAGATTGCATTACAAATAAAGTAATTCATTAGATCGCTCCATTCCTAAAATGTGGTAATTAATTAAAAAAATGCAATTCTTAAGGTCATCGTTTTGTAATATTTATTTTGAATTTAAATAAAACACTTTGTAAAGAATAAACCCGTGTAATTGTAAAGCAATTGTAAAGGTTATATTTTTATTCTTATTTTAGTTAACCCGACGTTTCAAGACCTTTTCAGATATCCTTTTTTCTTTAAATTAATGTTTTTTATTTAAATGTAACTCGCGCTAATCAAAGAAAATAAAATTATTTTGAATTTCACAACATATACAGGTGTCCCAAAGCTATGGGACATGATGGGAAAGTACCTTAAATATCGTAGATAGGGTATTTTACTGAAAGAAGACTTTATGTTATTTTTAAAAGTTAGTAATTCTGCATTCAAAGATTTTCTAAAAATTACTTGCCTCCCAGACGAGGAATCGAACCAACTTAAATGTAAAAAAACACCCCTACTTTTATAATATGTAGATGAGAAAGTAGTCAATTAAGTGGGTATTTTTTTGTAAATTAATTAATTAAATGCTCAAAATGTGATCCCTCCTTTGTCTTACGCAAATCGACAATCTTCGATATTTAAGGTACTTTCCTTTCATGTCCCATAACTTTGGGACGCCCTGTATAGTAGGTACCTATTTTGTACATTTCCTGGGATCTCGTATAATATACTTACATAGTCCAACTTAGTAACTACTTAACCGATTACTACCTACCTAGTAGGCATAAGTTAGGTAAAAGTTTATGTTCCTGGTGTTCACATTATGATTATCAGAGTTTCAATAAAACCCGCAAATATTATCAAGAATATATTGTGAATTTCTATCTCTCCCTACTTTTTAAATGAATTTTTAAGACCTGCTTTAGTTTAAAATTTGTGAGGCAATAAGGAAATTAACTAATTATTAGTACCAAGACGTGTAAAAAAGGACAGATGGTCGTTGAAATCAACAGCTTTTGGAAAAATAAAAATAAAATTATTTGTCTGTCTGTCTGTCAGTCCTTTGTCATGTGGAAGAATTAAATTGAAATTAACAACAAATTTAGTATTTGTTTATAATTTCAGTTATTTGAGAAATAAAGGCTCCAATTTCATCAAAATATCTGAATTTTATTATCCGTAGGTACTTCATATACGTAGTAAGTATATATTTTCATGAAATAATATCATTTGTACTATCCTTATTATCTTAATATATATAAATTACGTGACACGTTGTTTGTCCGCGATGGACTCCGAAACTAATGAACGGATTTTAATGGGGATCACTTCATGGAGTGCAGTTTGGTCCAACTTGAGAGATAGGATAGTTTTTATTTCGAATTGGGACCCATAATTATTTTTATTTTAAATATTTGTTTTGTATGGACCTGTTTTCTATGCGAGAATTTAGTGACGCACGGTTTGACAGTTCCTCTGTGGAACAATTTCATTATAACAACACGTAGCATTTTTTACGAAACAATTCTTGATGTTTTGAAATTTTATTGGCAAATTCCTATAAAACATGTTTTTTTTTATAATCTACACAACAACGTCTGTCGGGTCAGCTAGTAATATATAAAAATTCCACTGAGTAATTTTGTAATAACCACCTTTTCTGAAGAGTTTTATTTTGAGAAGTTTCCACTTCTAACAATCCAAAAATTTTTATTTAATCCATCATCAAACTGTTCATTTTAATGGCTGTAAATGGTAAAGTATCAAATATGTAAGTAGGTGTCTACTACCTGTGGTAAATATAGGTAATATCTTACTATTTTATTAATTATACTAGCTGACCCGACAGACGTTGTTCTGAACATCATGAATTATTTCGTAAAATATGCTCCCTGTTGTTATAATGAAATTGTTTCACAGCAGAACTATCAAACCGTGCAATTACGTTCTATGTTTAGAAAGTCTTTTGATGTTATTGTTCGTAGACTTCCGATTTCGTAATGCTTGGTTCACAATATTTCGATCGTACCTGGGCTCAGTATCTAGATCCTCCTGATCCCGGTCTTCCTTTCGAAGAACCGGTTTCCTGTAACCTAGTCCAGGTCCTCTAACCAGTGAAACGACTGACACCAAGCCGTCCCGACACATAACATTGAGCATCTATGGGAATTTCTAAAACGAAACAGAACCGCTGACAGCTCAAAATTGTTATTACGGCCGAATGGGAGCGTATTCCTCAAGAACCAGTGGGAGGCTCCTTTGCAAAGGATGCCGGCTGGATTATGGGTACCAAAACGGCGCCTATTACTGCCATGAAGCAATAATGTGTAAACATTATTATGTTTCGGTCTGAAGGGCGCCGTAGCTATGAAATAACTGGGCAAATGAGATTTAATATCTCATGTCTCAAGGTGACGAGCGCAATTGTACTACAAGCCACATCGCGTGTGGCCACAATTGGCTGTTTATTTTAATTTTATTGATTGTAACTTTTAGTAAATAAAGGAGAAACTCAATTGAAGTTACCTTATTTTTTTGTCAAAATGTGTTATCTCCTTAATTATATTATATTTAATGTAACATTAATTCTTCTAGCCTTTCTAACTTTATAAGAATAGTCGTTTAATACATACCTATATACATAATATATTAATATTTATATATCTGTTAATATTTCATTATTAATTCCAAACATTTGAAAAGATTTGCGTCAGTCTCGAGAAGAATGTCCAACTGATTTGAATTTTATATTTATTAAATCATCTTAAGATTGACAATCTGTTTAAAATAAATGAAATAACAATATTGTTGTAAAATAATATAATATAGAACAAATTTAATGAGGTCAAACCCACACCACTAAACCCATTTCCTGAAAATCAATATGAAACAAAGGCACCGCCATCTTGTGTATACAGCCTTCGGCGGGAAAGAGACCGCAATACTATTGATCGAGAATTAATTCCGCCCATGTAGTTGCACTATGTAACATTAGTAACAGTACCTATATAGTTTTATATATATATTATTTGTGCTCGCAATAAGAACAATTCAAAGAAAACTAACGGACAAAGGAATAAACCCCTTCAGCTATATTTGCAGATAATACTAGAATAGCGCGCGACTCCGCCTGGGAACATAATTTTAATATAAAAAATAAATTTGTTCATCCACAGAAAATGCTGATGTCTTTTTAAGGATTTTTTATATTCTGCCTATTCGTATTGATATGACTATTTTTATCTATTATAAAATTTATGAACGATGCGGGACTCGAATCCGTAACCTCTCGCGTTCCAGTCGAGCGCTCTTCCACTGAGCCAACCGTTCGAGTGACGTATCGTTGATAAATTTTGTTTGTTTTGTTCAACTCTCAGGTTGTGGCTTCAGGATCAGGATCTACTTTACAGTTAATAATCTGCTTAGCCCCAATATTTCCATAGTAGGAAACTGACTTCAGATGTCGCACTTTTAAATCCAAGCAATTTGTTTTTTTTTTTTTTTTTAATAATATCCCTCACTTCTAGGTGTGTGTTTTAAATTTAATTGTGTAATGAATCCCAGAAGTGAGGGTTATCGCTTTAAAAAAAAAACAAATTGTTAAGTAATATTTATATATTTATTTTCTAAATTATAATTTTGTTAGTTCATAGGTACGCGAAACTGTAAATAAATAAAGGTGCTTACGTATTTTGAACAAAGCAATGGAAACAATTTATTTTAAAAAATGTAACAATAAACATTTTATTATCAATAAAAGCAGAGAAAGCGATGACAGGACCAACCAGTCTCTTTCCTTGACATATTTTAGGAAACGGAACGACCCCCTCCACGACACCACCACATGCCATGAAAATAACATTTAATCGATCATGACATTGCCTGCAACGGCCTAACATATAAATACAAACATAACATATTAATGGTGATTTGTAGCAAATAAATAATTATAATAAAATATTTTCACTTTAAAATATTTAATTAGTATTTAAGTACTTGTAGAAAATTTCATGTGTCTACTTATCATGATGTAAGAAATGACTACAACGCTGTTTCATTAATTTGGGTTCCGTACCAAAAATAGTGGCCGTTGAGTTTCTTGTATGTTCTTCTCATGAGCTCTACTTTTTCCAAATATAAGTAGATAAAGAAATATATAGAAATAGTGACGATTCAAAGGCGCTTACTTTAAGACTAATCGAATAAAGTTCATAAAGAATGGTCCCTTCCCTGCCCGTGTGACGTTTAATTACTTGTTTGTACAGTTTAATAAAAATTTGTTGTAGATATTTTAATTAATTTTAAATGTTGATTTTTTATTAGATGGAATTGTTATATTTAATAAAAAAAACTAGGAAATTAAACTTAAAGTGACGATAGGAATAAACATTAAGTTAAAATTACAACTGTCTGTCTATCAGATTATGAGACATAGCCTGTTGATATAAGCGGATGTAAAATAAATAAAAACATACCTTTATTCTGTACACGTCAATGTTTGAGTATAATAAATGCTTGTCTAACATAGCAGTAGCAATTTAGGATTTTATTATTGATAACAGAGTAGGGAACTGTAGAGACTTTTATTTAATTACTTGTTGTGCCGAACGGTTTCACTCGTGGTCATCTGTATTTTAACAATCACGAACTTAATATAAGTCATTATTATTGGCCATGATTGTCATGAAGAGAATCAACTTGGAGTTACTTCAAAGACATATTTTTTAACTTTTTGGCAAAGTTTAATGCTTATTAGACGGTCGCAAATGCAAAAGCCGTAAATGTCAGCATAAAATATGACACAGTGGCTTATTTATTTTTGATTTTTTTTATGTACTTACTGAAAATATTTTCATAACTATACCACTTGACAGCCACTGGTGAATTGGTTAAGTAGAAGGATGCCAAAGTTGTATGTTAAGAGAAGAATAATGGTAGGGTGAACAGTGGTCTTACAATTCCTATGCTATTGCAAAAGATTGACAGCGCTAGAATATAGTACTATATAATATAATATAGTCTCGTATTTTTGAGCCTTCAATTGAATTTTTATGCCACAAAATTTAGTGTGGTTGTTAGTGCGAATTGCACGCTTACATGTTCGATATTGTATGGACTATCGTTCTCAAAGTGTAGAACTAGGAACAAGTAACAAAACAAAATATGGCTACCGTATGTAACGCTGTATCATATGCTCATAAAAGAACTATTAAGAGTCGTAAAGTTTTACAAAATAACTTAAACGTACATGAAAGAAAACCAAGAAGAAGCGTATGGAAATGAAGCAGAAATTATTTGGCTATATGATGCATAACTGCAACTCACATCGCATGATAAATCAATAAATCTTTCCCTGTAGATTGATTCCCTGTTGATTGTAGTTCAATGAGTGATCTAAAATGCTATTGAACAAGAAAAATGGAGACCAGGTAGAAGGTGGGGATCATGACTGAAAAACCAGAGATAATGGTTTGGCTTAAGCCTTAGTTAGATCCCTATGTACAAAGTGAAATTAGCCATGATCATGATCACCAATATCGGCTAAGACGATGGCAGGTGAAGAATAAGATATAGATTTTATTATCGCATACCTGTGCCTGTAATGTTCTATAATAAACCTCAAAGGGATAAAACGAATAGTTATAGAAATTCATTTATTACTCCGCATGCTTATTTGTTAAAAAAAAATTAAATGCTTTTAATTTTTAAATTTTATTATGTTTTGTTAAATTTAGCTTAAGAATGTTGAATCTTAAATTCCAGTAAATTCTGTCTGCAGACAGTCCCTAGGAGGTTTGAAGAATACTTATCTATACTAATACTATAATATATAAAGCTGCAGTGTTTGTTTGTTTGTTTTTTTGAACGCGCTAATCTCTGGTACTACTGGTCCGATTTGAATGATTCTTTCAGTGTTGGGTAGTCCATTTATCGAGGAAGGCTATAGGTCACTAACCACAGGGCTACAGGGGACGTCATCTATACTAATAATATTATAAAGCTGCAGTGTTTGTTTGTTTGTTTGAACGCGCTATTCTATGGTACTACTGGTCCGATTTGAATGATTCTTTCAGTGTTGGGTAGTCCAATGGCTATAGGCTATGTTTTTTCAAAATTAGGGATCCGTAATAAAATTGCTATTTTGTAACACAAGGTGTAAAATCGAAAACCTATTTTTGCGTGCGCTGCAAAAAATATTGACAATAGAACAAAATGATGTACAGGCTATAATATAGGCAATATTTTATTACTTATATGGCAAAACAACGTTTGCCGGGTCAGCTAGTTCTAAAATAAATTAAACTTTTTTACTTTTAGGCTAAGCTCATAGATATGTAGAATTTGGAAAAGCAAAATAAGGTCCTACAGTAGAAGCGGAAATACAAAAGAATATTAATTTAGAGTCATAACAAAAAATAATATACCTAGTGGTGATAAATAATGCGATTCGCATAAGTATGCGAATTTTTTTATTTATTAGTTTTTATTAGTAAATTGGCCAGATTTTTTTTAGGAGGACAAACGAGCGTACGGGTCACCTGTTGTTAAGTGATCACCGCCGCCCACAATCTCTTGGAACACCAGAGGAGTCACAGGAGCGTTGCCGGCCTTTAAGGAAGCTACCCATGTCGTATCGTCCCGGAAACACCGCACAAGGAAGCTCATTCCACAGCTTTGTAGTACGTGGAAGAAAGCTCCTTGAAAACCGCACTGTGGAGGACCGCCACACATCCAGATGGTGAGGATGATATCCTAACTTGTGGCGTGTCGTGCGAAGTTGGAATTCGGCGGCAGGAATCAGGTTAAACAGCTCTTCGGAACACTCCCCGTGATAAATGCGATAGAAGACACACAATGAAGCGACGTCTCTACGCAACGCCAAGTGATCCAGCCGTTTTTTAAAAAAAAAAACTTATATATATACTTACTATATCTAATCGCAATGTGAATCTTTTGTTGCATGGTTTTTCATTGCGCTACATAGTTTTAATCAATTTAATTTACATTATATAACATAGCAGCATCTGTGTGTTCAGTGCTCTGTGCACAGTAAGTGCTACTTTAGCTGATAAGCTCGTTGGCTTTTACTGAATCAGCTTTTATCGAATGAAAGCTTATTTGCGGTTTTTATTATATTATGATTTTACCTACTTGAAAATGTTGAATGTTTTCCACCTTAGTTTAAGGATTGGTCTCCGCTGCGCTCGAACTAGATACTGCACTACCTAAGAACTACAGCTTTTTTATTACGGCAACTGTGGTTGTGTCTGTGGCATCTTGACACTCGATGGCATCTATCAAATTTTGTAACACACGCTTCGTGTTATTTTACATTGAAATTAATAAAATACAAAATACTAACTGATTTCTTGTAGTTATTTCACAGTTAAATATCATGTCATGTCAATAAATTTGGAAAAGGATGCATAATGATGCATAAATGTAATCCGTTTCAGCAAGCGTTATGTTTTTAAGAATAAAATTTGCAGCGCTTTCGTTTTAGCCGTTCAACCTAAATGGCAAAAATCGGATCTGTACCTAGTTTGGTCATAAGGTCTATTGAGATATAAATGAATTTCAATATGACGTAATGTTATAGCAATAAATAAAAAAGGATTCTATTCGATATATCCATCTTTGTCTTTAATGCAGGCTTCTAATATGTTTTTTTAATTCAATAATTTTTGAATAAATAAATTGTATTTATGCCTAGTGAATCTGCTAGTTAACACACTGTTTTCGTGGGAAATTGAATCACTGCTTGTTAAAGAGTCATCGTCGAATTTGAGACCACATCTGGGCTGAAAGAAAAAATTTTTTTTTTTCAAATTCCAAATTTCTATATTTCATAGTAAAATATATATACAAAATTACTTATAATCTACTTATTAAAGCAATTTACAATTAAGCCTTATATATGTAGGTATCAGAAAACTTATTTCTACAACCCTATCTACGTGTTGAGGGATAAATCATAAAGCTTTATTATGCTTTAAAAACTAATACATAAGGTTTGTGGGGGAAAATCCAGGAAACTAAGAAAACTTGCTATCACTAGGGCTGAAAGATCGCCATTCATCAATTCTTATAGAGTCCGGAACGTTAACATTCAGCCAAGCTCAGGTAGTTCGTGCCTTGGGACCATATATATTGCTGCAAATACATTTTTAAAAGCATATTGCTAAGAGGTCTTACAATACGATCTAATATACTTAGCTGAAGTCTTCCTTCCACAAAAATATAGCTATGTGGCTCCTTGAGAAGATACCCTCCAGCAAATCCATGACTGAAAAGGACCACGTTGCACTTTTCCGACCACTTGGGAAGCGTCCACTTTGTCATTTTGCTTGTTCAAATTGAATTTATAAACAAAATTTATGAACGATGCGGGACTCGAACCCTACAAATCTTAGGTTCTTTGTGAGTACTCTTCCACCGAGCCAACCGTTCGAGTGACGTAACGTTCATAAATCTTGATATTTTTTGTGCAACCCTCAGGTTGTGACTTCATCTACAGGATCTACTTTAGTTGATAACCTGCTCAACCCCAATATTTGCATATTAGGAAATTGACTTGAATGTTGCTCTTGCAAATCTAAACAAACTCTCAAGTCAATTTCCTAATCCCAGAAGTGTGGGGTATCAATTTAAAATAACAAATAATTTTGCTAGTTGTAGTAATCTTAAATTGTGAAAAGGATAGGAACAGCATGTAAATTGATGACATGTGCATGCTTGTAACTACAGGTGTAAGAGGTACTCTATTGGAACTATTTAGGAGGATCGGCGATGTTATTAGCGATGATCAGAAGAATCCCTCAAGGAAGCATTTTGGGCCCTACCCTGTTCTTTATTTACATATAGATCACTGTACTATAAAGCTAGATCATGGCAATGTTACATTATATGCTGATGACACTGTTCTTATTTTTCGGCCGATGATGAAAACAAAGTCGATTAATATGCACAACACGAATTTAATGTTGTTAACAAATGGCTCCGGCTTAATTTACTTATGCTCAATACATATAAGTCTATTAATTGACATGTTCTGAAGGCGGTACATCATATATTATATTTACTCTTTACCACACACGAGGAATGAATAGTTATAAATATTATATCATCTAATTATGGGAGAGATTGCCATTGACTCTGCGTTTAGTTCTTTCCAACATTCTATCCTCTAACAATTCGATATCTACGAAAACTTGTTTTATATCTATTGTAGAAAGATAAAAGTCTGGTAAATTAATTACTACTTCTCATCTATACTCTTCTAATGAAGGACTCGAAAGAATGGATAAATATGTTTAAAAGATAGCATGGTTAAATAAACGTTTCATTTTCAAAAGGTTAGTAGTCTATTGTATAGCATAGATATAAGGCTGTTGAAGGCATTACAATACAAGACGGTACAAAGGGTTGTGAGGGCGTGGCCTCGATTGACGTCATACGCCCCCTCCCCCCAGCACGACGGTATGTGGGGGGGCGGGGGGTGATGTGTGGGTGGTCGGGGCTGTCGGGGTAGTTATCGAGCGAATGTTCTAGCACTGGGGTGGATAGGCGCGGTCACTTTGTGGATGGGTGTCTCATATCACACTCGAAGTTATAATCTATTATCAAATTGGCTTTACATACATTTTTTTAACACTTCATCATCAGGGAAAATACTTCATTCTAATTTTTACTGTTGTTTTCGGCTTGGCCTAACAAAACTTCGTTTCATTTTCGTTTTGTCAATTAATCATATAAAACTATAAAAAGCTAAAATGAAATAGTTTTTGACTGCCACTGAACCGAAAAGCAGTTAAATTTTGCTTCCAGAGGTTAAATCTATAACATAAATCCAATTTATACCACGACCTCAAGTAAGTCACCACACATCCCACATGCTAAACCATGAAGGCTTTTAAAACCTAATTTTGTTGATATTACTTCTATTCTTATTACAATTCTGAATGAAATGCAATTGCAAAAACAGAGGAATTTCCCCAAGACAAAACGCTGCTGAACCAGTCATCGAATAACTTAAGTGTGGCTACTCAGAAATTTCACAATTAAACTATGAATTACGTAAACCATCTTGCGAATGTTGGGTGGAGTGAAATCTGCTAAAAATCTTAAAGCGTCAATAAACATTCCTCTTATCAAGAAAGTATGGACCGATAGTGGTACTAAATATTTAGTGCAGTTGTATTTGCAGAACATCTAGATCAAATCTTTGTACCCAATCTAATATAGACTCTTGCAATATCAGTGGAAACACAGGAGCGCTGCCAGCCTTTTGAAATGCCAGATGGTAGGAATGATATCCTAATTTGTGGCATTTCATGCGAAGGCGGGATTCGGCGACAGGAATAATTAGGTAAAACAGCTATTCGGAACACTCCCCATGATAAATGCGGAACAAAACACACAATGAAGTGAATTAATTGTAAAAAGCTCCTTATAAACGTCCACGTCAGTCCACCAAGAGAGGGTGACCCAGAATTATTTCCTTCTCCTGCGCCTTTGTACGTACAACATTGCCAGAAGTTGACGCCAATTGAAAGGACTCATGATCAACGACGTGAATGCTCTGCTGTGGCTCCGCGTAAAATGCCGTATGCCAAAATGTGGCCCCAGAATTGCTTGGAATTGGATCAGAGATCGGAATAGCGCGTAAATAATATCCGGTATTTCTAGATCTGTATTTTCACGGGTACAGAAAGGACTCAAAATGCGTCAAACGTTTCTGATACGCCATTTGGTGCGCCAGACCAGGGATGACAGCAATACTCCATATGTGGCCGGACCTGCGCTTTGCAGAGCGATAGAATGTGGGCCTGCTTGAAGTATTGCCGAGCTCTATACTCACTCAGTTAAAGACACTTTTCCGCCAGGAGCGCATAAGATTTAACGTAGCTGTGGAAGTTAATTCCAAACCAACGATAGCCTGTCAGGTATAAGCCTAGATTGAGCTACACAAGGTAACCGCGATACTGTCCATTACAAATTAAAGTTGTAATCAAAATTTATGAATGATGCGGGACTCGAACCCCCTACCTCTCACGTTCCGTGTGAGCGCTCTTCCACTGATCCAACCGTACGAGTGACCTATCGTTCATAAATCTTGATATGTCCTTTTCAACTCAGGTTGTGGCTCCATCTACATGATCTACTTTACAGTTGATAACCTGCTCAACCCCAATATTTGCATTTTAGGAAATTGACTTGAGATGTCGCTCTTTCAAATCTAAACTTAAATAAATAATTTATACACGTTATATAGTTATGTTAATACTATAAATATACTTATATACTTATGGCAACACTTTATATAAATTTGAGTGCGTTTTTGCCCGCTACTCTCAGAAATGGCTAAACCGATTTGAATCCAGTTTTCACTGATATATCGAGGAAAGGATGGCAAAAGGATACACTTAATTGACTGGATTTTCGGATTTCCGCGATAAATTGTAAGTCTTAAGGTCTTGTATGGTCTCGGTCACAATTTTATGGGATTTTCAGTTCGTAAATTTAGGCGTCGTGAGGTGGGTCGTTAACTTCCCTAATCTTTCCTTCCATATATTTATGGAGAGGGAAGCTGTGGCTGATCCATCCATGTCATACTTGTGTATTTTTAAGATCAGAGTTATATAATAAATATTTATTTTAAATGATATTACCCGCCGCGCTTGCCAGTCCAGATGGAATGACCCTGGTAGCTTGGGCATGGGGAAGGGCGTTGGTGTGGGACGCGACGACGTCGACACTTTGCCTCCTTCTCATGTCCTAAGTAGGTGTTTCAATTCATACCTAGATATATTTCTTTTTCATATCAATTCTAGGTATGGTTCAAAGATTAAAATCATTGACACCAGCGCCATCTATCCGGCACTAATGTAACTATGTTTGTCGGTATAGTCAAGTGTACAAAGTATAATTTCATTTGGGCCAAATGCTGGTAAATGGTATACTTGACATTCTACATTATGTAACCCTAAAAAATAATCTGCACCATAAGCACCAGCTATGCAACATATAAAGCGTGGGAAGACATAAATGTTGGAATCTGCCTACGCTGTGCAATCTCGTAGAACGTAGGTAGATATCTAACTATGTAACCTCTGGTATTTAAAGGTCAGGGGGGGGGGCATATTGTACGTTAAATTTATATTATAATGTGTAAAAAACTAGTACGTTCTACTACACAGTCAAACACACTAACATGTGTATGTTAATTTTATTTTTATTACACTTACTAATGTTTCCTTTACTAATATTTTTATCTACAAATTTATTTAAATAATATAATAGGTTTATACATATGCACCTTAAGCTGTTTTAAAAGCAAGATTTTGACTCTAAAGAAATAATTTGTGGTCTATGTAAAATATACACCGTTTGTATTTTTTCAAAAATTACTAAAATACATCGATCGGCGTAGTTCGTTCCCACATTATTAAAGTGAAACTTTTATTACATCGTCTCAAACTTCGTCTGTGTGTTGCATGTCGCGTGACGGTCGGGCCGCGCCTATAGTTCGCAGCAGCTGACCGTGTAGTGTATAGACTATTACTCATTTGGCCAGTGCTCCACCCTATTTTGTTTGTTTTTGTCAGTGTTTAATGTAAATGTTGTTATTTATTAAAGTGAATATTAAAAATTATTAAAAAATATTAGTTGGAGACTTAATCTACTTTCCCATTATCATTCCAATTTTCCAAGTATAAAATTAAGATTGATAAAGCGATTTTTATACCCTGAATGGAATAATATTCCAAAAATTTTTAGTTAAATGTCTATGGCTAAAGGTTTAGGCCCGAGAAAAAGTAATAATAATAATATATCTATTTATTTTCTCCTCGCAAAAGATCTTAAAACTAAAACAATATATTAGTGATACATTATTAACAGCTGGAATTTGTGAGGAGCTGGTGTTTGATATAGGTTGGTATACAGGGTATTGCAAATCATTAGGACCTCAGCCTAAGTGTGTGAAAAGATTCGTGGTAAAAGCATAAACGTAAGGCGGATTAAGAGCAATATCAAATTGAGAAAATATTAAAAACTATTTAAAAAAAGAATAAAAATAAAAATTAAAGTGTTTCCGGAACGAATGCTTGAATAGGTTATGCTTGCCTTTGTTGATCATTTTTTTTATGAAAATAAGGGACAAGACGAGAAGGACGTTCAGCTGATGGTAATTGATACGCCCTGCCATTACAATTACAGTGACGCTCAGGATTCTTGAAAAACCCCAAAAATTCTGAATGGCACTACAACTGCGCTCGTCACCTTGAGACACAAGATGTTAAGTCTCATTTGCCCAGTAGGTAATTTCACTAGCTACGGCGCCCTTCAGACCGAAATACAGTAATGCTTACCCATTACTGCTTCACGGCAGAAATAGGCTCCGTTGCGGCACCTCCCACTGGTGTGCAACCAATGTAAGCAAATGTTTAAAAAAACACAAATTAGTTCGAATCATTATGAGTTTTTTAGTTAAACACGAGACAATAATATTATTTAATTACAGACGATAAATAAAATTAACCGAAAACTGCATTTTGCGTGACCTTACGTAACAGATAGTCTCAACAATATCTCGACATCCCAATCTACAATACAGAACATTTTCTATTGCGAGTATCTTGAAAATCATCTTTTTAATCTCAAATTATCGAACCGAATTCAAATCAAGTTCTGGGTTGACCTGAATTCTTCCCCCTCCCCATCCCCTTGTCACCTTCAACCTTTACAGTGCGCATGCGCGCTGAAACCTTGTAACCTAGGCTCTCCTACAGACCTTTCAGTATTCCTTGTCGTTCGGAGTGGAAACCAGCTCCAAAATCTCTATCCTAAACGCCCATATATATCTTCACATATATGAAAAACATTATTTTATTGTATAACTTCATCAACGATCCCTTCTGCCATATAGTTATTCGGTTTTCAACAAAAAATATATCTTACAAGTAGTGTTCAATTCAATTTAACGACTTATTCTTTAACCAATCGGCGCAGCGGTTCAGGTACGTTGTAGTAACTGTCATTTTTGAATTTAGAACTGTTGCATTAATTTTATATTAGTCTTCATAGTGTACGTTGTTCTTAGTAATGAATAGTCCGTATTAAACCTATTTTAAATCAATCATCATTAAGACTTCAAAGGACAAAAAAGTCACGCATGCGCGATAAAAATCAAAAATTTTCAGATCATTACTTATATTTTAATTAACATCATTAGATTATTTTGAACAGAGTTCTACGAAAACCGCCCAAAGGATATCTAAATGACTGTTTCTTTTTTATTATTATTACAAACGAGATTGAAAATTAACGGACCTTTTCTCTTGTTTACAGAATAAAAAAGAAAAAGTTAGCGAAATGTCAAAGCTGACACTGGACGGCTTTTTTTCGTACTGCAAACAAATAGCGGAACACATCCAGTTGGTTCGTTATTTGCCGCCATTTTGTCCCGCCATCTTGGCATCCATATTGATCCATCCGCCATTTTGAATGTAACGGCTTTCTGCTTGCATGATCTTTTGTGCTTTTGGACAAAGGCTTTTAATGTTTTTACTTTTGCCGTTTTTTACCGAGACCCTAACAAAGCCTGCTAGTACGGCTTACTCCTAATTATCTTTGTTCTAAATTAGTATTTTTTATTAACACAATATAGGTAAATATAAAGCTCAAAAGAAAGTTAGTGGTAACTTTCAAATACTGTACGCATTACTGTCGTTAAGAGAGCAGAAATATGATATAAAATTTTACTAGCACAAATAAATTTTTACCCAAAACTGAAAAATTTAGCTTACACCATAAAGGCTAACAACACTCTTATATTATCTCTGGTCTTACAAAAGACTATACGAGACGGTGATGGCTAAATTTTCAATACTAAATTCTTTTTAAATATATTTGCCACGCAGTTTTTTGACATGAATCTAATTCTCCTACAAAATAGCCAAGGACATATTTAAAAATATATCCTCTAAGGTATCTGAAAAGCACAGCGAAATTATCTTCAAATAAACTGAGTAGCAACGTAGTTTCTCCTCACAGCTGGGCTGAGATATGGGCAATTAAGATTACTTTTTTACTTTTTATTTTACCATCAGCTTACAAAAATACTTTATAGATCCGTTCCAACTAGCCAATATCCGCTACCTCGGTTACTGTTACTCCAAAGTCATACAAAAGTAACCTCTGGCATACAAACGTTGATAATGGCAGCCACTAAATGTTAGGCAGATTCTGACCATTTCCTTGAAAAATATTCCTTCCAACTTATTAACTGTACCTGTATCTGCAAAATATCATAGCGCCTTGATACAACCGTTACTAAGAATTAAAGCCCCTGGATGCAGAAACTTTCACTGTTCTTTTTGATGTTCTTCTGAGTGCCCCACAAAGATTTGCCAGCTCAGCCATCGTTTCAAAGATACAATGCTAGATTTCTTGAGAAAAGACCTTTTTATTTTGAAGTAGTACTAAACTGCTAGTCTTGTTTTCTGTGTGTATGTCAAATACGGTGGAACAAAAAAATGTTTCCTTGGTTTCGTTCACAGAAAATTTTTCTATGGCCCTTTTTTCTTTCTTCTATCTCATTATCGGTCTGATTGTGGGATCTTCACCTAAGTCCTCATTTTTTGATACTGCCAGCCAAATTTTCATCTGTCAAAATTTTTCGGATGAATTTTCCTAAAAAGCCCAAATTGGCCCAATATTCTCTTCTTATTAGCTATTTACACCTTTTAATTCCTCCCTACTTCTGTTTACTAAGATCTGTCTACCGAGAGATACACGGCCCATTATCTTATAGCAGTGAACAATAACTACATTCTGAACAATTATAAACCGACTAGCTGATGCCCGCGATTTCGTCCGCGTAGATAATAAGCAAGTTTGGAATTGAAGGTAATGTAACCTATACCAGTTCCGGTTCCCGTTTTCGTTCCCGTTCCAAACATATTATATGAATTTTAATTCGAGGAAGATTGCTATGGCAAACTAAACCTACTATAGTAGAAGTGAATTTTAATTTTTCATAAATCCCGCGGGAACCATGGATTTTTCCGGGATAAAATATACCTTATGTCCTTTACCAAGCTCAAGTTTATCTCTGTACCAAATTTCATCAAAATCGGTAGTAGCTCCAGCGAAAAAGCGTAACAAACAAACTTACATTCACATTTATAATATTAGTAGGTATATACATACAGTGATTATAAAACTATTTATTTTATTCAACAATCATGCGGTTGAAACGTGTGATATGACCTGATTTAAAAACTATTGCATTTGTATTTTTATGACTTAAAATGATTATCATCATATCATCACGTATATACGTAGATATATATACATCTTGTTATATTTTTCTTATTATCTTGATGTAGGTAAACATCAACATGTTAAATGTTTCATTTAGCTTATGTTGTTCGAATAGAATCAGGTTTAAATTTGGAATTAATTTACTCGTAAACTAAATTTGTAGATTCAGTTCTTGTGCAGTGTCGTTCAAGTTAAAGTTCTGATTGATTGATTGGATACTTGTTGCTGTCATTATAATAACGGTATAAATAAACAGGAGAGCCAATAAATTATTATTATTTTTTATGGAAAATCAGGACAAACGAGCGTACGGGTCATCTGGTGTTAAGTGATCACCGCCGCCCACATTATATTGCAACACCAGAGCAATCACAGGTGCGTTGCCGGCCTTTAAGGAAGGTGAACTCGTTTTTTTTGAAGGTACCCATGTCGTATCGTCCCGGAAACACCGCACAAGGAATCTCCACAGCTTTGTAGGCCGTGGAAGAAAGATATTTGAAAACCGTACTGTGGAGGAACGCCATACATCCAGATGGTGGGGATGGTCATCCTAATTAGGTATATAAGTATCATAATACCAAATCTTACAGTTAATGACGTCAATTGTAAGATTCGGTATAAAGTGAAGCTTAGTTATTTTTATCCACACTACAGTTATCTTTAATATTTTTTCAATGCTTTATTATAGAACGACCATTGTTAAAAAAATTGGTGGCCCTCGTCATCATCCGGTATTTCCCGAGATAAGAATCTGAATCTTTGTATGTTAATGTTGCTAAGTATTGTGTTTTGTAAGTAAGTAGGAATATATAAAATTAATGCTTATTTTGGTTGTATTTTATTTGGGAGAGGTATTTGAAAAGATACTTCGCTTAAATAATTTGTTTAATATGAGATTGTACATTCCATTTCGGATCTATTATTTATGTACGAACACTGTCTTGTTAAGCCAGCGCGTCTGCTAGTTTGTTCTCTATCACGATCACTTACCACCATTGATGAACCCCAGACTCTGTCAGACCGAGTTGGCAATCCAATCCATCTCGAGATTTCGAGACCCAGTACTCCATTACTAGGCAAAGCATCAAGGAGATTTTGGGGTGGAACAAATATTTTCTTTAATAGAGGACTCGATAGAAAATACAAGTTTCGCTTCTTCTCACTGGTCAACTAGTTTCCGAGGTTCGCTATTTGCGGTATATCCAGCACTATCATCTGTATAACAATGCATGTTGAAGACATAAATTTTTAAGCAAATCAATCATATGCTATCGTAAAAGCGTATGACAGGCTCGGGAACACCAGGTTTTTAGGGATTCGGGTTCAAACAATATCTTTCATCAGCCTACAGGCTGTTGTCCCAGTAGATGTCCCCTGGACATTGTTGTGCCTAGTGGGGGCGTTGGTGGCCTACTTGTACATTCTATCGGGAAGACCAAATAAATAAATTAGTTTGACCCAAAACGGTGAAATATGTGAATGAAGCTTCATGCGAAGAAGAAGAGAGATAAACCTTGGTATAGAAACGAGAGAGTAGTTTCATGTGGGTCTAGTTTGAACCAAATCTCAAAATTACTGTAGGCACCTTATAGACCACTACAGCCAAATCCGATATACAAATTCTCGACACCCAAAAAAGAAAAAAGGTCTTTTTTTATATAAGCCATTTCCCGGTCTTACAAACAGCTTACATTCAAATTCAAAAGCGAGAAATTCAGCGGGCGTCTGTGTCTAACTATTACTTCTAAATTATCAAAATGTAAACTCCGAAAAAATTATTAACAATACAATTCTAAAAGAGATTTTAATCATTTGAGAATTTTACTGGTACATTAAGAGGAAGGGTGTAGTCAATGCTATATGTCCCAGAGGCTAAACGTGAGTCGTTCGACTGTCCAGAGGACTTGGCAATAATAATATCTAGAGACTAGTTCTGTCAGTAGAAGGCCTGGGTCTGGAGGAAAACCATGCACAGAAGCTCCAGATGACCGCTTCCTGGTGAACCAGGCATTGAAAAATGGCAAATCTTCTTATGTCAACCTCAAAAAGATTCTAGAGGATGTAAGAAGTGTGCAAACCAGCTTATGGGCTATCAGGAGGAGGCTTCTTGCTGCCAATGTATGCAGTCGCCGTCCAGCTCGTGACAGTGTTGCTAGACTAAGCTTCGCTCGAAATTGTACGAAGTGGACTCAAGATGACTGGGGTAGAGTATTATTCTCGGATGAAGCCAGAATATCACTCGCAGAAATGGTGAGGACCGATGTTAGGGGCGATGCGAAGGTTAGGGGAACGTTTCGCAGAGGTTTGCTTTGTAGAAATAGCCTCTTATGGTGGAGGCTCAGTTGTGTTTTGGGCAGCGATTAATGTATTGGATTGTACGGAGAACTTGAATGCACACCGGTACATATCAGAAGTGATAATTCCTTATAAACAACCCGCATTAACGGTCCTTATAGCAAATTTGATTTTTATGGACGATAACCTTCTCGCTCACCGTTCTGGCGATGTGGAAGCGTATATTCAAAAGGTCGTAAGGATTGTCCAGCTCAGAGTTCTAACCTCAATCCTATAGAGCACATTTGTGATGTCCTTAAACGAAGAGTAAGTGCCGCCCGCTCCGCAGAACATCTGGGAGCTAAGGAATGTAATTGCTACGCAGTGGGAGCGTATTCTACTAGAAAAAATTAAGAAAAGCATCGACAGCATGCCCGGACGAATACAAGTTGTCATTTTAGCAAGAGGGGGCCACACTCTATATTAAACTTTTACATTTTATTTTCATGTTAAAAAAATTTAGTTTTTAGCCCGTTTTTAATTTAATGAACAGATACGCAACTAGCTGTTTAGATTCTGGGATAAGTTTTCATTAATTCCATCGAAATGTAATAAAGATATTGACAGAAACTACTTTTTGCTTATTTATTTAAAGTATTATGATACTACTATGCTACTTAGAATTATGAAATAATCTGAAGATGCCAGTGAAACAGGAGACCTAGGCTCCCGTTTTGTAAGACTGTGTTTATTTTCAACTTTATCTGTGATTCTATCATCTACTAAGAATATATTAAAATTCAACTGTTAATATGTTAAGTTGCTTATACTTTCTCTTGCTAATCATCTAGTACCTAAGTTATAAGTAGTCAATAAGATATCTGAACACTTGTTGTTGTCCAGGGCGAGAGGATGTCTTCTCTGTCAGGAATGGGCACCCCCAAGCTGACGTCAGGTGTCGGCAACCTGTATTACGACTGTAAGTACCTACTTGTTTTGTTTTTCCTTTTAATAATAATATTAATAATACTTTATTTCATTTTCTTTTACACTCACTGCAAATAACTTAAATTACTAAATGTACAATATATAATACATAATACCAATTATTTACATTTTTTTATCGCTAATTGTAATAATACTAACATTGAAAAACGGTTTTGACTATTAAAAATTTGAATATTAAAAGAAGATGACCTCTGACCCCGAAACTAGCTTCGTGTTCAGTGATTCCTCGACAATTGGCAATGACAAACGAAACAATTAATATTAAATAAAAATTAAATGTGTGTGTGTGTGTGTAATTCTTAGTGAGTAGGTTACAGTAGACTTTCCGTTTCTGAATATGATAATTGTTTATGATAGGCGGTGGTTTTCTTTTATGATAAAAACCTAAATTGTATCATAATGGTTATAATCTAGCGTAAGGCTAATACGCAATTAAATTTAAACTTAATTACTAAGTAAAGTAAAACTAAGAATCCATTCATAATCCATGAAGGAAGGGGAAGACAATATTATGATCTTGTGTTCTTTACTCTTACCACATGATAGTTTCATTATTCACTGCACTATATTACACTAACTTTTTATTTTTAATGAAAATAAAGGACGAGACGAGCATGACTTCAGTTGATGGTAATTTATACGCCCTGCCTATTACAATGAAGTGCCGTTCAGGATTCTTGAAAAATTTAAATATCTGATCGGCACTACAATTGCAGTTGTCACCTTGAGACATAATTAAGATGTTAAGTCTCATTTGCCCAGTAATTTCAGTAGCTACGGCGCCCTTCAGACCGAAACAATATTGCTTCCGCGAGAAATAGGCGCCGTTTTGGTTCTCATAATCTAGCCGACATCCTGTGCAAAGGAGCCTCCCACTGATAAACTCAAATGGTTTAGTTCTTAAGAGTCTTCTTACTAGGTTCGTGTTGTCGAGTTGTATTTGATGCAAATTATTATAAATGCATTTTAGTTTCGTTGTCTCACCTTCCAGTGTCATATTTACAAGTTTAATATTTGTATTCTTTGAGCGCAAATAAACAAAACAAGTACTTGAGTTATTATAAATTTTTCTTTAGATTACATTCTTATGTACTTATTTAATGAAATCGTATTTTACTTTATTTTTATGGAATAGGAGGACAAACGAGCGTACGGGTCACCTGTTGTTAAGTGATCACCACCGCCCACAATCTCTTGCAACACCAGAGGAATCACAGGAGCGTTGCCGGCCTTTAAGGAAGGTGTACGCGCTTTTTTTGAAGGTACCCATGTCGTATCGTCCCGGAAACACCGCACAAGGAAGTTCATTCCACAGCTTTGTAGTACGTGGAAGAAAGCTCCTTGAAAACCGCACTGTGGAGGACCGCCGCACATCCAGATGATGAGGGTGATATCCTAACTTGTGGCGTGTCGTGCGAAGGTGGAATTCGGCGGCAGGAATCAGGTTAAACAGCTTTTCGGAACACTCCCCGTGATAAATGCGGTAGGAGACACACAATGAAGCGACTTCTCTACGCAACGCCAAGTGATCCAATCGTTCACAGAGCACTGGGTCCCCCACAGTTCGAGCTGCTTTTCACTAAGAAATAAAAAGTAGTTACGTTGTGAATAACACACCTTTTTTAAAGTATTCAAATATAGAACAAAATTTTCTTAAAAAGCAATCAAATAGCATATCGTTGGCAAATTTAATTCAATTTACAATTTAATAATAAATCGCTATGGCCATTTAAAACATTAACTTCAAAACCGACACATTAAACCGGCAAAATTTTGCTTTAAGAGAGCGGCAATGTCTCTCTCGATAGTCTGGGTAATATATTCTGGGATTACTGAACACGAGCCTCGACCCCTCACTCGCACAGAATAGACAGAGATTGTTTTTTTACGAGCTTTATAGGAGATTGCGGTTGTTTGTCTATGGCATTATAGGATTTGCGTTTATGGTTATTTATTTGAATGAAGTTGCATTGCATTTTCCTCACATTTAGAGGATAACATTAATGGTTAAACAGTATATATATAGTAAGTAAATTTTCATTAGGAAAATGATGACTTGAATAATGCAAAAAAATATTAAACCACAGATGTTCCTCTCATAGGAATCTCATCTCGGAAAATCGTAGTCATATGATGTCTCTATAGACAAAAGTTTTAAGCTGTAAGATATTCTGGGTAAGCAAAGAAATTTTGCAAGGCGATTACGATTTGTACCTCTAAAAATTTATTCTAGGCACGTGCCTCCTTTTAAGCTCGATATATAGAATGCAAAATAACTCACAAACATACTTAGAGACGAAATTAACTTAACCGTGTCAACGAGCCAAGGAAAAGAGTTAAAAGAAATAAAAGTAAGAAGATGTAAGGAAAAAACCAAAAATAAAAGATTACCTCCAAATATATGCAATTAACATTAAAAATAATACTTCGTTAAATCACGGATCTGTTGTACCTCAGTATCGCCATTGGTACAATACACTATTGCCGGACATACAAGAGTTTCTCAAGAGTGGGAGGCACCTTTGCACAGGATGCCGGCTGGGATATGGGTACCACAACACAATGTATAAGCTTTACTGTGTTTCGGTCTGAAGGGTGCCGTAGCTAGTGTAATTACTGGCCAAATGAGACTTAACATCTTATGTCTGAAGGTGACGAGCGCATTTGTAGTGCTGCTCAGAATTTTTGGGTTTTTCAAGAATCCTGAGTGGCACTGCATTGTAATGGGCAGGACGTATCAATCACCATCAGCTAAACGTCAAACGTAAAAAAAAATTGAGGACTCGATGGTAGTTGCTTCATTGGTGGATGATTTCCCAAGACAGAAATGGTCGCATTTGCATATAAAGTACATGTTTGCCACATTTATGACGTGCAAATTTTATAAAATACATTTCTAAATCATTAGTAACAATAATATCAATTTAACAAATGATTAGTAGCAGTTTTATATAATATATAGTCAAGTTTTTAGTTGAAAATATTTGTCTAATGAATATAAGCAGTTTTTACTAAGGTATATTTTCAATTTAGATGAGAAATTCCTATTTGACGATACCCCTCTTATTATTTTTGGGATGTGATTATAGATTTTTATGTACATACAAAAACAGTTTCTCTGAAACGTCAAAATACTGAATCCTCTGGTAGACTAGAATTATATTACGGCTTGTGTGTAACCCGTGTATACGAGTGAAATTTCTTTTAATTAAAACAAGGAAACTCAAAAATCCTAATATTTCATGATATTAGGATTTTTAAGAATCCTTGTGAAAATTAACGGATATTAAGGCTCTAAATATCAAGAGTTTTCTTAGCCAGAGCTGAACTTTTGAGATTCGACAAGGAACGGGAATGAAAAAGCTACCTAAAATTCTTACTGCAATTTACTCATAAATTAATTAAATATGTGAGACAAATAAAGTAATGTTTTATTTTTGAATAGCATATCACTATCTATAAAGGTATCTCAATAGATGTGCAATGTTTCAATAATATTCTACTGAGTAATTCTCATCAAACTCAATAAATTGATTAATACATTTAATCTTCTTAGGCAACACCTATGTTCAGTAGCGGCGCGCATAAGCCAAACAAAAAACAAAACTTAACCATTAACTGCAGATGGATCTAAAAGCGGAACTAATCCGCGCGGTCCAATGCACCCCACACTGGATTACATCGGGGTGGGGGATCTCTTTGTACTTTATTGAAACTACACATTGTTTTATTAATTGAAAGACAATTCTTGAGTAAAGAACTGATTGCCTTGTGAAAGAGTCGAATTCTGGTAAATTTCGGTAACGAACTGAACCTTAAGATATTATGAGAATAAATTTTGGAACGGATAAGCAAGCACCTTACAATGGTTAAGGCCGTATGGGAATTAATCTTGGTTTATCTGTCCGAAACGTTATTAAATTTACCTACCTACCTTCACAATATAGTTAAGTTATATGTGATTTAGCTGATATAAATGGTAAGGGAAATAGATAAAGTCACAAATACTTTATTGACATAAAATCAAATAGGCTCGTCAACGTCAATCACTAAAAATACAATTTCAATACATGCAGACTTTATAAAAGTGTATACAAAAAAAACAGCACTAAGACAATATATTAATTTAACAATAATGCAATCCTAAAATGATTTCTTAATAATAATCACTTTAGTTTCTGTGGTAAAGGTAACAGACAGATATGAAGGATTTAATATATTGATCTATTTAGATTCAAACTACTGGAGGAGTCTTTTAGTTAAGCCTATATATTATTATAGAGGGCAGTGGACAAACTAATAATTTAAACACGATTATTACGAACTAACATCAGTTAAATTATACAAACTTAAAAATGATCTGTGTGTTCTTGAACTCAAAGTAAAAGTCCGTATTTTTCTCAGCTGAGTCACCATAGTACATTTAACATTAAAACCTGACGCTTCAATGTTATCACACTATTGAATACCTAAAGAAATTTTCAATTTGAATTGATCTTTTTGGAATGTAAGGTAATAAGAAATTGTTATCTTCCATGGAAATGGAAAAAGTTCTTATTGTAAGTATTTTATCCTGCTAGAGATTTTATAGGGATTGATAAATGAGTAGCAGAAATACTGTACGTAATAGAGGACAATTATCCTTCGCCCTCCGTCATAAATGCCTCCGGACAAGTTGATCCTACCCTCCCGCGGCGCTCTGATCACTCGGATCAACTGAATCCCTCATTTGGCAGCTTGTCCCGTATCAAGTACATCAAGATTTAAGCAGTATTCATTAAGCTACTTTTAGCTCTGAGATATATCTTAATTAGAATCATTAAAAGAAATGCTTAAATTATATTTTTATATTCTTGATGATGTACTGTTTCTTCTTCTTATATATTTTTAAGTAAAGGTTTTAGGAGCATTTCGAAATTTAATTTATATCATTGTTATTAGGTATCTTAAAATTTAAAGTCATTTACTATTCAAAGATATAATATACATCGTAATTGTTACACAATTTAGAAACGTTACCCTTTAATATATAAAACTAGCTTGAATGAATAATATTAATTGTGTTATGTGGTTGACCTTATTAAATAAATAATGTTATGTATGTACATAGGCACATAAAAGAATTTTGTAGAAACTGTGATAATCATAATGTTGAACCCAGGAATAAACAAAAACTTGTTATGCCTACTACTCGGCTAAGTCGAGTTAGTAATTTTTTTGTGCGGCGATGTTTACGTTTTTATAACATGACTCCAGAAAATGTTCAAAACAAATGTATTGATAAATTCAAAAGGGTTGTGAAAAGACGTCTATGTTGTTGTTACCATTTTTTTAGCCTGGTGGCAATTATCCCACTCCCCAGTGGGTTCCCACATTAATAAACTTATTTATAATATAGTTGCTTAGTCTACTCAAACTATTTTAACTATAATTAAATTGAAATATACTTATTTTCTATATTTTTAATATATTCTATAATCTTTGACTTCGTTGTAGAATAAACACATTAAATTAAACACTTATTCTTTAACTTAATAATAATTTTTTCCTTGATTTATTTGGATCAAAATGTCATTATGAAAAAAAAAAACAAATAAACAGATGCAAAAGACTGTAAGGTATGCTTCAAAACCGGACTTGAAAATGAACATCGCAGCAAAACAAGAAGCCCGACTATTCGATCAATGCTTGCACTTGGCAAAGGTGCCGAAACCTGGGTGTTTAACAGGTCAGAGGGCAGAAGACATAAAACTTCTGTAGTATTCCACTGCATAAATTAAAAACGAATACATGGTTAAAAGAGAAAAGCAAAGTCGCAGATGTCAGCCAACACCTTATTGTAGAAAAAGGCTAAAAAGACACGAAGAAGAGTTGCTCTGGTAGAATATAATAATTTCACTATTGACTTATTTTTAAATTAATAATACTTTTATTAATAAAACTTCTAGATTATTTTGAAAGTCAACCATAGAAACAGTCAACAAACTAAAGAATGGCATGTCCTAACCAACGAAAGTCGGTTACAATTAAATATAATGAAATTGAATTGTAAGAAAAATCCCAAGAGCAATTTAATACCTTTTTGTGTTACCTATAGTATATTTTTCGTAATTGGATTGTAAAATTGGCCATTGGGTTTCAGAAGACTTTTCAGATTATGAAAGATAACTTATAAGTAAAGTTACATTATTGTCAAAGTTACACATTGCCACGCGCTCGCACCTCAAATTAACCCAGCACATTTTGTACACGGTTATCATAAATAAACCACCTAATTTTCAAGAAGTACGTTTATTTGGATTACGATATCCTTCTTCCATCCCGCGCGGATCAAGAGCCCTCTATAAAGGCATTAAATATCCATCCATCGGAAGGTAGGGGAGGCAAGGCTCTATCTACAAGAATGATAGAGTAAGCCGCGGATTTACCGAGAGTAATAGATTTTTTATTTTATGGATTTTCCTTCAGATATTGAGAGGTTTATGTGAAGATTAATAGCAATGATCGCACTAGCACTATTCTTTAGTGTGCTATTAAATACTTTTGTATAATAGATAAGGATAAATGACTCAAGAACAGCATTATATTATACAAATAACAAACTGTGTAAAGTGTAATTAATATACGGTGATTCAAATCCAAAATATTAAAACTCACTTATTCCTTATTTTTACATTTTACAAGGTGTACTCGCAGTCATTAGATATATAGTCCCTCCACAACAACATAAAAAAGAACAAACATCATTCAAACATGTTTCACAAGAATTTAATTAAAATACCAATATATCGTAACCCAACGATGCAGCTGTGTTATATGTGTTGAAAGCGAGCGACAGGCCCAGCCCGGAGACTGGTGTAGCTAATCGTCGACAGGGGCACTTTGTACTCGTACGAATTCCGAAATTCTTGAAGGGTACGATGAGTGTTCGACAATACACCCTAAGCAGTAAAAATACTTGCTGTATTTTTTAAAATATATATTTAAAACTAGTTAATTTTACTTCTAGTTAAGGTAGTAAATAATGCATCAACTGTTTTTGTAGGTGTCATCAAAGTTCCAGATTTTGAAAACGAAAAACTTTGTTTACATGTCATGGACCAACTTTAAAATACGAGCTAAGTAATTACTTATCAAATTTCCCCTCTCAAATAATTTAATAATTAAATTTCTCAATTAAAAGCAAAGTTCGTGCTTACTTGTCATCAACATGACATGGACTTTTCAAGTTTTCACTAATCTGCAAACCATGCAAAATTTGTAAATTAAACAATCGTTCAGATGTGGAATAACAGCTTTTTAACAACAAAAAACAGCTGCCACCACCGAGTAAAAGAAAACTAAAAAATAGCCATCTCAAATACTAGTAATAAATAAAAGCAAATAGCCCAAAAGTCCATTTTGTCCCTAAAAGTGCACATCGCTATGAAAAGCCGCTTACAATGTCAAAAACATACGTTCCCATAAATCACGAGGCTAATATTAAACGCTCTTATTACAACTGATTACAGTCGACATTCGCATGCTTATAATCTTAAGAATGGGGGTAACATCAGGGACGTAATACTTGAAAAATAAATACTTTGAACAGACTCAAGCGTTTTGTTAATGGAAAATGCTCTCTTGGCTGTGGTGATATAGCATAAGTTCTAATGACAATACTGAACTTTCTTAGAAATTTTCATAGAGATTTTGTGCAATTCGTAAGAGCAGTGTTGTGATTACGTTAAACCTATCTTTGATAGTGATACTATTTTAAGTATTAAGACTTATCATTATTTTTTATCCGAAAATTGAGAATTTTTTATGAAGAAATTATTAATTATCATTATGTTATTTGTAAAATAAGAAATTAAATCCGTTGAAATGGTTGTAGTGCAAAGAAAATAAATTGGTTCGAAAGTACCCACGTTGATGATGTTGTTATTATTATGCTACCAATGAGGAAACCTTAAGTCAAAGTCTAAAGCAAGTATCGCAGATATGTTGGTCTCAGTGAGTCATACATCTTTGTGCCGTTTGGTGTCGAGACACATGGCCCGGGGCTCAGAGGCGCAGAGAATGTTCAAAATACTATCTTCGCGCCTCAATAAGGCTACTGGAAACCCAAGCGCTGGCAGCTATCTTGGTCGACGGATCAGCCTAGCTATCCAACGCGGAAATGATGCCAGTATTCTTGGTACTCTTCCACGTAATGATAGTTTTAATGTTATGTAGTAATAGTATTGTAAATATAGTTATAAGATTTGTTTTATTTGAATAAAAGTCTAAATGATGAAAATACTATTCGATATTAGAGTTTAGGTAATGAATAATATTGTGGTAAGGTATTATATAAGGCATATTACAGTCTCTTTTTTACAAGGCCCCACAATCTTATTTCTGTATAGTGTATTGGTAAGGTATAGTGTATGCTCGCGCCCAGTGCTCGTATGTTAGTAAATATTGAACACTTAACGCGCGGATGCCGCGACTGTGTTTGACAGGCGAGTGATAGCATTAACCGACGCGGATTAGACGAGCGACGGCCGGGGTCGCCTCGACCCTCGCGCCCGCGGAGGGTTGCGAGTTTCTCACTGCACCCACTGCAGACCTCGGAGTGAGTTCTGATGTCCCGTATGCTTAATGTGTCAGTAAATACCGGATTAAGCTTGTTTGTGAAGGAGTAGATTAGAATGAGGCTTTTTCTTGGGAACTATTTGAAGTAGGGATATAGGCACATTATTGTTATGTGCGCCCAAACTGGGGGAAAAATATTTTAATTTGAAAAACGTTTTGATATTAAAAGACTGGTTATGTGTGACACGTAATTCCGTAAAACTGGATCTCGACAACAGCGCAATTATCCTGGAAAGGCAAAAAACTATAAAATGTACAAAAAATTGACCATTCTTTATTGCCGAACATATAGAATATTTTATTTATAACATTTAATATTCACGCTTGAAAAACCTAATAAATTACTACATTAAATAATTAATTTCAACAGACACATTCACCTTTTGCCAAGATTTTGTCTCCAGATGAAGGAATTGAGTATAAAGAACTAGAATTGAGTGCATTCATTTCTGCATCTAAGTTTAGAATAAAATATGAATCAAAATATTCTTGTATGTAGTATTTGAAATTATATTTAAGCGTCTGAGGTTGATAAATAACGCCACCTATGCTATCTTTATATTTTTACGAAATATAAATTTTTCTACATTAAAGCAATCAATTATTTAAGAAATGCATATGAACAAAATAAGGAGGACACATTAATTCTCGTGTTTAAAAAAATATCGATTTACAATTTTTTATACCATCAGCGATTTCATGTACCTACTTATAATTCTGAATTGTAACTTTAATTGCTAATAGGTAGATAGAGAATTTACATGTAAACGAGTGTTAGACATTAAAATTGTAATACCTTTGTTTTTTCATTAGATTTCTGCGTAAACGAACTGAACCGAGCCGTAACTGAAAACAATGTCTGAAAAGGTCCTGAATCGTTAAGTTTACTAAAATAATAATAAAAATGTAACTTTTAAGCATAAATGTAATGTAAAATCAGTTACAATTACACGCGTTTTAATCCTTTACAAAGTGTTTTATTTAGATTTCATATCATTATTTAATAAACTGCAATGTTCTATTATAATATTTGGTAAAATATGTGTAATTTAACACAAAATATTATTGATCTTTTTATATAAATCCTGAATAATCACAGGAGCGTTGCTGGCATTTAAGCAATCCATATCGTATCGTCCCGGAAACACCTCATAACGAAGCTCATTCCACAACTTGGTTGTATGTGGAAGAAAATTCCTTGCAAATACACGTGGAGGAATTAATTTGAATAAAAATAACACCGTCACTCATCCAGATGGTGATTCTGTGTGATAATATTACCATCGACACTATATTTTGTAAGAAATCACTAATTTTCATGCTAATAAATGAATTGACTAATCATGTACGATTAATGAAACCATACTCATATAATATTACAATGGTGGACGCAAAGAAAGAATAATAATTATGTATTACCATAATATATATAATATATACCATATAATTATAATAATATAACTTTTACCCGCAACTTCGTTCGCGTGGAACAGTTACTTTAGGTAGCATTTTTTATTATTTAAGAATGGACTCGTCGGATACTAAAGATGCAGGCACTTTTAATTTATTAAAGCTCCGTATAGCGAAATGTATTACAGATGACACTTCCTTTATCTAGTGCACACAATTATATTTAGTTTTATACTTATGTTTATCATACGTACGATTATTATTTATAAATATTGTTCTCATGTAAGTGACAGTTTGTAATGTTTTTAATGAGAATAAATGATCTTTAAACCGAATACTTTGCAAGTAATACACTACAAACTGCTGCGATTGACTATGAATTGCTTAAATTAATACATTTTATAAACTACAACTAAGTTTTATTCAGTTATCTTCGATAATGACTTACTTCCATCCCCTATTTCAACTCCCTTAAGACTTTTCTTCGCGATAAAAGGTAGCCTATGTCCTTTGCCAAGTTCTAGTCTCTATCGGTACTTAATTTAATTTAAATCGGTTCAGTGTTAGGCGTGAAAGCGTAACAAACAAACTTACATTCACATTTATTATATGAGTAGAGTTAATATAACTTTGACTGTTACTTTCTCGGTCATAATTCTGATGCAGATGGCCCAATTTCCTTATATCTCTTGCAAACGACGACTTCTGGCCTGTTCATTTTACTTTAAAGCGAAGCATCTTGATTAAAACAATACCGAGTCTGTAGAGTCATTCGCCCGGATGCTCCTATAGTCTAGTTTTAATTCCGACTTGTCATGTCAAAAGGCCAAGTAATTCTTCACGTGAACAAAACATTACAAACAAATCTCGTATTTCGCTATTTCATGAACTTTCGACCTTATCAGCGAAGTATAAGACTCTGAAATGAAACTGCAGAGCTATTGCAAAATTTGTACGCAATATTAAAATCTTTGATTAAAATACTGTAGACAGAGCGTTTGCAATATTTTTAATATTATTTATAGTTAAGGTATATTTTCGTTATACAAATTATGGATTTCCGCAAAGTAACGCCTAATTCAATAAATTTTATATTTTCGTTTTTAAAGAAAGTTATTATTATATTATTAAGAAATAGATGCCTGTTAAATTTAACATTTCATTAAAAAAAGGAGGCGCGCTGAGGGCATCAAACAGTGTAATATAAAGAAAATGTGAAAATTTTTGTTTTTGCAGCTAACTTTTCATATACAATACAAATACAAAATATGAAAGCCAAGTGGATCTTTAGTTTTACTTTTTTCATTTTTCATAAGTTTTAATAAAAAGAATAGGGAATAAACTCATTGCCACTGGTCTCGGGAAGCCAAATGTTTTCAATAAAATAATAATCGATACTAAATTAATTTTATATAAAATATTAAAAACTTAGTCAATAGAAATCTTTTCGAGTAGGTCCGTCTATAGATTTTCAGTCTAACATTCAAAATGAAAATGCAAGGCATTGTGATATGACAAAGAAACGCTTAGTACTTATTTCTTGTCTGTTAAGGTCTTGTTTCGTATGTCTACTGAACCCCTTGCAATTAGGACACAGATGATAAACATCTGTGTGCATTCTAGTACAATGGAATGTTATTGAGATATTACGATTTTGTGATTGATGCGAGGATTTTAATAAAAACGTTATGACTGGATATCATGAGCAGGTTTAAAGGGTCTGTACCCGATAGCTAAGCGCACTTATCACGGGGAGTGTTTCGAAGAGCTGTTTCACCTGATTCCTGCTGCCGAATTCCACCTTGGGATGACACCCTACAAATTAGGATATCATCCCCACTATCTGGATATATGGCGGTCCTCCACAGTGCGGTTATTAATGAACTTTCTTCCATCCTACACAGCTGTGGAATGAGCTACCTTTCGAATTAAACTTAACCGGAAATAAATCCGCCCCAATACTGAAATTTTACTTTAACTTATAGTTTATATATTTTATTTTTCAAAACTAGATTAACTAATTTATTGCAGAATCTTTATTATATGTTATATGTTCTAAAAACATGAATAAATATTTGTTTTCTTCAAACAATTATAAATTTGGCAATAAGGGTGACTCATAATTATATTACATAAATTTTTTCACAGGCAAACATGTCTTTTTGAATTGCTAATAGGTCGATTAAATCTTCGCAATCTAAACGTTGAGAAAATCTTGATAAGACTTAGATAAGAAAAAAAATAATTTTTCGCTTTCTAAATTTTGCCGCCCTAAAAAATTCGCCGCCCTGGGTACTTGCCCCAACTGCCTCTAGTGTAAATCCACCGCTGCTTGTGAGGTGTTTTCGGGATGATACGACATTACCTTCAAAAAGAGCGCGTATACTTTTTTGAGACTGGCAAAGCTGGGCGGCGGTCAACATTTAACATTAGGTGATCCGTTGACAAGACGGTGACGTTAAAAAAAGAAAGGCAGAACAAAAATATGAGATTTAATAATTAGATTTAAATGACCAAAATATTATTTTGGTAGACTTAAAGCATTGTTTAAATTTATCGACACACTCAAGATTATGGTCATAAATTATAACAGCACTATCGCATTCCAGAACTCTCTGTACATAGTAAAAAAAACCAAGGAGTTGCATAAAAATGTTATCATAAAAATGTTTAAAAGAAGAAAAGTACCTATTTGAGGTTTATCTTTTATTTTTATGGAAAAAGAGGACAAACGAGCGTACTGGTCACCTGGTGTTAAGTGATCACCGCCGCCCACATTCTCTTGCAAAACCAGAGGAATCACACGAGCGTTGCCGGCCATTGAGGAAGGTGTATGCGCTTTTTTTGAAGGTGCCCATGTCGTATCGTCCCGGAAACACCGCACAAGGAAGTACATTCCACAGCTTTGTAGTACGTGGAAGAAAGCTCCTTGAAAACCGCACTGTGGAGGACCGCCACACATCCAGATGGCTTATTTATCCAAGAGTCAACATCTCCCGAGAATGCCTCGTGTAGATTCGAAACACGTGGAAAGTATCACCTACTTCAATAAATTTTCTAAAAATGTTATTGTTTGTTACAGCTATCTTGCCGTACCGCGAGGACTCGAACCCCCAGACCCGGGAGTTCCTGGCTCGGGTTGTTGACGTTCTGCTCGACTTCATACAGCAGGTCAACGATAGGAATGAAAAGGTAAGAGACACGCTGCCGTAGGCAAGAACTATGCTTTCAGTGACGACCTATATAGCCGAGTGGTTAGCGGCCCTACCTACTAAGCTAGATTTCCCGGGTTCGAATCCCGGTGATGAATGTTTGTTTCCGAGTCATGGATGTTTATATGTTTTTATCAAGTATTAATGTATGTTTAAACAAGTATATTGTATTAAATATATCGTTGTCTTGCAACCCATAACACTGGCTAAATTAGGCAATTTGAGGAAAGATAATTTGTGTAAAAGTGTATCAATATTATTATTATATTATTATCAGCGTATTGACCAAAAGGTAATTGAAGGTTTCATTATAATGGCACCAATAAGAGTAGGACATATATTATGAGCAACACATTAATCTCATCTCTTTTCACTCTCTTTCTGGAATCGGATAACTAAAATCGTGAAAACACTTGCGCTCCTTCCAACTCATACATTCTAAACATTCTCAAATGCTGCCTTGGTATATTCACAGAAGATCGATACTCACCCATTCACGACACGAAAGATAAAGCAGTTCTCCTGGGATATAATTTCTCATCCAACTTTACTTTGTAACCATAGCATAACCACGGACGAGTAAAAAAATAAGGACTCCGTGTCACCTTACATATCAGTGAGGCACCCAAAACAAGCTGGTAAACGTGTAAATACATAGCCCCACGCATACACTAACACTAATACAAGCCAATCGGCCGCCATTTTGAGATTTGCCATCGTCTGTGACAGTTCAGTTTGCGTCGATAATACAATATTTTAAAAATGCCGTCGTGCGTGGTGAAAAAGTGTAAAAACAATACTATAAAAGTATTTGTGGATATATGATTATTTAAGGGGGAAAAATTGTGTAACTGGTATATCCCGTAACCGCACACACACTAGCATAAAGGTGCTTCACTTGCTTATATCACGACGCGGAGTCGTTTCTTTCTTTACTCGTCCGTGAGCATAACTAAGGTTTTATTATTTTGTATCCATTTATATTTCCTTTTCTACGGTGTGACTCATACATGCTGGAGATTATATTCTAACAAAGTATCGCGTGCAGTTGGTTTTTCCTTTATTATCCCAGTGGGAGGCTCATTTGCACACGATACCGCCTAGATTATGGGTACTACAACGGCGCCTATTTCTACTATGAAGCAGTTGTGTCTTAACATTACTGTGTTTCTGTCTGAGTGGCGCCGTAGCTAATGAAATTACTGCTCAAATGAGACTTTAAATCTCATCTCTCAAGGTGACGAGCACAATTGTAGTGCCGCTCAAAATATTTGGGTTTTTCAAGAATCCTGAGTGGCACAGCGTTGCAGTGGGCAGGGCGTATCTATTACCATCAGCTGAACGTCCTGCTCGTCTCGTCCCTTATTTTTATAAAAAAAATATATTATTAATAGAGTGACAGTGAGTTTCTTGCCGCTTCTTCTCATTCTCTCAACCCTTTACTAAGTGGTGGTAAATTTAACAAAAGATGTAATTTTTGTTAAATTTAAATGAAAAAAGTGATTTTTGATTTGATTTGAATAGAAAAAAATGTAGCTAAGTATTCGGGAAATATGTAGTCTGAAGCCATCGGATTTATTTTAACCAAACTAATGATCATATAATATTTTGTAGAAATAAACTGATAGGTATTAATATAGTATTCGTAGAAACAGCTTTTACATTACCGCTTTATAATTGCCATTTTTTTAAATATTAAAATGGATGTAGTAAATACTTAAGAGATAGACATATGCCATCGCGTACTTTTTTGTAAAACTATAAAAGATACTCAATTTATCCATACATTATTTGTTAAATCTTAAGACGGCTTAAGTTTTTCTGATACCTGTATCAAATATCCTTAATGTATACAAAAATATATATAAAAACTAAACAAAACCTTCCTCGAGAATCACGTTATCCATTGTTGAAAACAGCATGACAATCGGTGCAGTAGTTTTTGAGTTTATCGCGTACAAACAGACAGACAGACACGGGGGAGAGTGATATTCAATTATATTTGTTAAGTTATTCATGTCTCTTACGTTGTTAGAGATGTTATGCTAACCAAGCACTATTTCAGATCTTGGAGTTCAAGATGCCGGAGGAAATGCAGAAGATGCTCGATCTCAACCTCCCCGAAGATCCCCTGCCGCTCAAGCAGCTTCTCGAGGACTGCAAGACTACCCTCAAGCACCAGGTCAAGACCGGTAAGTATAAACTTTTTTTTATCATGTGCGTAACAATATATAAACAGGTTTTTAAGCATAGTGCCTCAAGTCGGAGTGTGCTATGTACTTCATAATATAATCAAATCATTATCGGCATTATATTGTTAAAACTTAAAAACTTGTGATTTTTTTTATTTAAATATTGATCGCGTTTGTTGTGTTATAAACTTCATTTTACATAAATAAAGGAAAACAGAGTTGCAATGATCGCTTTGCACAGAGTGGGTATGGAGACGGCGGTCAGCGTCCCAGTGCGCTGTGGACGGCTGGGTCACTTGGCTTTTTAGAGACGTCGCTTCATTGTATGTTTTCTACCACATTTATCACGGGGCGTGTTCTGAAGAGATATTTCACCTGATTCCTGCCACTGAATTTCACCTTCGCACGACACGCCATAAATTTGGATATAATCCCCACCATCTGGATGTGTGACGGTCCTCCACAGTGCGGTTTTCAAGGAGCTTTTTTCACGTTCAACAAAGCTGTGGAATTCGTTGTGCAGTGTTTCCACATACTCTGTCGAAGAACATAAAAGATCGGGCGGCCGTGTCCAGTAATTCTTGCTGTGGCAAGAGATTTTTTTTAAATTATTGATTAATACTGTTTTACACGCTTTTTATTAGCTTCACCTGTATGTATGTTTGTTTGTAACCGACTCATTTGGACGCGATTATGACCCACTTTAAACGGCCAGATTTCGTTCAAACTTCGTAGATTTATCGAGGACAGATGACAATACATTAATTTGATAAGATTATTATATTTTTCAATTTGCAAAATAAGATTTTTGTTAATTTATATAATTTTCATCTATCATCTATAAGGCAGGAATTGATGTTAATTTCTATTGTATTTTTTGTTCGGTTTTTATAAATAGCGTGTTTTACGGTTTTTTTAACTAATATTTATTTATTTCCATACGGATATAGTAGCAAGTCGGAAACATAATTAATTTACCGTCACCTTATATTTTTGTATTCTGTTTTATTCCTAGATATGTTTTAATGTAACTACACAGAACAATTTAAATATAATATTATGGCACGGGTAGACGATGTTTGCCGGCAGCGAGGTGTAAACAATGGGGCAATCATCTCGCTACATTTGTGGCTCTAATTGATTTGTGTGATCGCGAGGGCTCGAGGGGAGCTGACTGACGGACACGAGAGGGTTGCACTCTGTAAATGTGATTCCGACACATTCCGGCACATGTTTTATGAAATAAAATCTTATTAAACATGGATAAGATTCAATTCAGTATTCATGTACTACAAAAATCAACATTGTATTAAGTACATGAATACTGAATTGAATTTTAAAGAGAAAAATTTAGCAGAACCTCAAAAGTCTTAGACCCCTAATTTTTTATTATTTAAGTTGATATTTTGTCAAGTTTGACAAGTTGTCGTTCAAAAGTGTTCGCAGACGCACATACACACGACATATTTTTCGCGTTTCGGCTATCTCCGTTTTTTACAAGATTATAGCCGTCATCTGTCAATATATCAATGGCTGCACGTTTCATACAATTGAGTGAATCGCTTTTTTCGTAAAGAGTTTCGCTAGGCTGAAAAAAGCAGCATCTTTGCTGTAGCGCTTACGTGCTAGCGACAACAGCATCCGTAAGATGATTGCTGCTAGGCCCGACTGCTTCATCCAACATCACTGGGTGGAGGTAGACATAGGCCGGATTAGATAATACGAGGGCGGCGAGGCTGTCGAGAATCTAGGAAGTGACACAACATTAGGTACTATTTAAAAATGTATTTATTGCTCTACGCGAAATTTGACACATATTTCCATACGATGGAACCAATCATTGAAGCAATCATTCCATTCGGAAGTTGGGGTCTCCAAAATGGCCGTTTTGTAGGCGTCCACAGCTTTTTCGGGTGATGAAAATCTCTGACCACGCAATTTATTCTTTATTTTAGGGAAAGTATTAGGGCTTAGGTCGGGGCTGTACGGCGGATGGTCTAATAATTCTATGTTTTCTTGCTCTAAAAACTCTTTTGTTCTGTCCGCGGTGTGAGAACTCGCATTGTCGTGATGGAGAATGATGCGGCGGTTGAAGTTCTCTTTACGGAGTTCAAAAATGACCTGTGGCAAACAAATGCTAGCATACCATTCTGCATTAACCGTTCTTTGTCCCTCAAGAGGAATAGTCGCAACATGTCCGGTTTTGGAGACAAACGTGGCCACTAGCGTAGGAGTGGTAGTGCCATGTTGGGTCCTCACGGACACAACCGAATTGGGCCTGCACGCCCGGAGTATACCACTCCCTCACTCGAAACCGGCGTGAAATAGCGGCTATGCCGCTGTGTTTCGTCCGGTGAGTGGGGTATCCGGAGGCCTACACCCCCTCTCCCAAATACAAATGGCAGCACAGACTAAAACGAGACTACTCCAGGACGGTAACAGGCTATGCAGCCCTGGAGAATCCGTCCCTGGGCGGCTTTAGTGCACCCGATCCCTAAGAAAGGTGTACGCTCAGATCCGTCCAACTACCGCCCCATTGCCAATACCTCCATTTTCTCCAAAGTAATGGAGTCGATCATCAACCACCAGCTCTTGGGATACCTAGAGGGGCACCAGCTGATCAGCGACTGCCAGTACGGTTGCCGTCAGGGTCGCTCAGCTGGTGATCTTCTTGCGTACCTCACCCATAAATAGGCGCAAGCGGTTGAGTCGAAGGGAGAGGCGTTGGCGGTGAGTTTGGACATAGCGAAGGCCTTTGATCGGGTGTGGCATAAAGCGCTTATAGCGAAACTGCCATCCTATGGGCTTCCCGAGAAGTTGTGCAAATGGGTCACTAGCTTTTTGGCTGATCGGAGCATCAAGGTTGTTATCAACGGTGCATGGTCCGACTTAAAACCCATAAACTCTGGTGTCCCGCAAGGCTGTGTGCTATCCCCTACGCTGTTTCTTCTGCATATCAATGATATGCTGCAAATCAGCAATATTCATTGCTATGCAGACGACAGCACGGGGTATGCTTCCTACACCGGCCGTGCCAACATGTCCCGGGATAGCGTCGACGAGAACCGGATCAAACTTGTGTCTGAAATCGAGACTATGCTTTGCAAAGTCTCGGAATGGGGCCGACAAAATTTAGTCCAATTCAACCCCAAGAAGACACAAGTTTGTGCGTTCACCACTAAAAAGTCTCCCTTTGTCGTATCCCCTCGATTCGAGATCACTCCTCTAACTGCCACAGCCTGTATTGGCATACTTGGCGTCGATATATCGAGCGACGTTCAGTTCCGTGGTCACTTGGAAGAGAAGGCCAAACTGGCCTCTAAAAAGCTTGGTGTACTCAGTAAGGCGAGATAGTACTTCACTAAAAGCCACCGCCTGCAACTTTATAAGGCGCAAATTCGGCCTCACATGGAGTACTGTTCTCACCTCTGGGCGGGTGCTCCCCAGTACCAGCTTCTTCCATTTGACCGCATACAACGAAGAGCGGCTCGAATTATCGACGATCAAGTCATCTCCGATCGGCTTGATTCTCTAGCATTGCGTAGAGATGTGGGTTCTCTCTGCATCTTCTACCGCATTTATCACGGGGCTCGGAGGAGCTGTTCGGGTTGGTTCCAGCGAATTCCACCATCCGCATCACGTAGACGTCTGGCATTCCACAACCGCGCGTTTTCTTCGAAATTTCTTGCCTCGCACAGCCACTTTGTGGAATCAACTACCGGCAGCGGTCTTCCCGAACAGATACGACTTAGGGACCTTCAAGAAAAAAGCATACTCCCACCTTAAAGGCCGGCAGCGCATTTCTTGACACACCTGTTGTTGCGGATGTCCATGGGCGGTTGCCTCACCTTTTCCCATCCCGTGAGCCTCTTGCCCGTTTGCCCCCTCTCATATAAAAAA
This sequence comes from Leptidea juvernica, assembly GCA_949711755.1. Lineage (NCBI taxonomy): Eukaryota > Metazoa > Arthropoda > Insecta > Lepidoptera > Pieridae > Leptidea > Leptidea juvernica. Next base: position 30,044,982 of record CATIXQ010000002.1, on the reverse strand, counting down.
AAAAGAAAACTCGCTTTAACTCATTTTGGAACACCCAAACTCGTCACTGGTTTTTTGTTTCGGGTTCGTACGCGTATATCCAGGATTCGTCACCTGAAACGATGTTGTATACAGCACTTGAAGATCCTGCGTGGAATCTTTCGAGAGTTCTGACGCACCAAGTAACGCGAGCCGCTTTTTGCTCTTCACAGAGCAAATGCGGTATCCATCGGGAAAACAACTTTTTTACACCTAATTGTTCATGCAAGATTATTTATATTTGACTCATGCCAATGTCCAAAGTTGCCTGAATTTCGCGGTATGTCACATGTCGATCTACCTCAATCAGCTTACGCACAGCATCAACGTTTTCTTTGGTGACTGCAGTTTTTGGACGACCTTGACGGGGATCATCACTGAGCTTGACACGTCCACGTTGCAATTCAGCAAACCAGCGATAAATTGTGGTTTTGGATGGGGCTTCATCACCAAATGCAGAAATCATCCGGTCAACACACTGTTTTTGTGTTAAACGACCTCGAAAGTCATAATAAATCATCGCTCTACAATTTTCTCGAGTCAATTCCATTTTCTCAACGACTAAACAAGTGTGACAAGACCTTGTGACAAGACCGTGAATCTTTTTTTAAATAAATAAATGGTATTCGATTTTTAAAACCAAGGAGTTGTCAATTAAAAAGATTTTAATATGACAGGAACAGTGGAAATATTCCATTCCCGATACTTTTAGTGCAGCCCTCGTAATATAGTTACTAACAATACTAACGTAAAATAAAAAAACTGTTATATTATAACTAATATAGTAACAACCTACGGATGTCTTACGTCTGACATAAAAGATTATTTATTTATTTAAGTTGAATTATTTTTGTGTATAAATTACGTCGTATAAAATAGCCAGATCGCTACTTTTATATTTATTTGAACGCGTGTAACGCAGGGCTGCCCGAAGTCTCGGGGATGTAGTCTTCTTGATTGCTTAACGTTGTGTTGCGATGTTGGAGGTTCGGGTATTTAATGATTAGTCTGACTGCGATTATAGGTTCCTTTATTATATTATGCAAGTGCTTATATACTAATTGGAGAGATGATTGTGTGCATAGGTGTATAAAGATATTACTTACACAAATAAGATATACACACACTACAGTGTGGTGACGTAGCAACTTACGTCAAATTGTAGCAAAGTTTTTGTGATAAGATTCACGCTTTGATTACAAATAACAAAGCTTAAAAAATAATAGTAGGTATAATTTCACGTAGTCGTTGATATACAATACAATATAACTTGCAGTGAGTAATATTTGAGGCCCTTTCATTTAAAAAGGTTGTAATGCAAAGCGTCTATGGCTAGGCTTTACTTGTACATGTGAGTATAGGCAGACAGTGCTAGCAGACAAACAGCTCACATCAAAGTTGAAGAGGGCATTGTCGAATCATACGCTCAGTGGAGCGCTCCGGACGCCAGCATTGGGGGATGAGGCCGAGGGTTCGCGGCTCAGTCAAGATGTGCCAGAAAATTGAATGGATTTAGACAACGCTCTTATTATTCGAAGTGCAGGAGATTCTACATTCTTCGTTTACGAGGACATATAACAAATAAAAGGGTCGCGTTTTTTGTTGTTCCCGTCAACTGAGCGGTATAATTGTTTCCTTTTCGAGTGAGGGCTCACAGGTTCAATTCTAGTTGCATTTTTCTCAAGTTTGAATGTTATTTGATGAGAGTTTTCCTAGTTTGGACAGTTAACAAATAAATTACAAGGAGGCAAATAGTTGTTATAATCAAATAGTATTAGTGCTTATAGAAAGTTTAGACAAATATGTATTGAGTACCTACAGTTGGTAAGGATGAGCTCGGGGGCCACTTGAATGTGGTGATTATCTCCACTTCGCTGTAACAATTTTCCTTATTTTTTTATGGAAATAAGGGACGAGACGAGCAGGACCTTCAGCTGATGGATATTGATACTTCTTGCCCATTATTATTATTATTCTTGCCCATTGTCTGGTCACCTCAATATAATACATATACTGATATGCTTGAGTCTATTCAAAGACGTCTTCTTCGCGTATTGACGATTAGGTTTGGTCTAGAAAGGGAGCTGACTACATATGAGGAAAGGCTATCTCACTTCAAGTTACTGAGCCTCGAGAGTCGTCGCAAATTGCATGGCCTAACGACTTTATACAAAATACTCGATGGCACAATTTCTACTTCCCTCTTGTCGAATATTCATCTAAGAGTTCCCAATCGGTCTTCAAGACATGATCAGCCTTTTATCATTCCGTTCTGCAATAATAACGTGTCCTTCCATAACCCTATCTATAGAATTTGTCGTCAATACAATGCATGTACTTCACTGATTTCGAGTAGTAGACTCGAAATCAGTGAAGTACCTGACATCCACAGTTCATCTGTTTGTAAATGGAAATCTAGTTTATATAAATTCCTTAATTAGTTTAAATTTTTAAAAAAGCATCTTAATATAACTATCATAATTATTCACTTCTATTTGTCCAAATATATATTTTCTCTATCTTATTCTTTTATAATACGACATTACCTAAAGTTAGTTTTAAAATCGCTATTACTGTTGTATTTGCATAGTTATTAATTTATGCTAAACATGCTGAGTACACACCCTCGTGGAGTTGCAGCCTATCTAGTATTTAGCTGATAGTTTATTTTGTTTATTATGTATTTGTTGTAATTCTGTTGTGTGTACCTATTAAATAAATAAAATAAAAATAAAATTACAATACAGTGTCACTCAGGATTCTTGAAAAACCCAAAAATTCAGAGCGGCAATACAATTGCGCTCGTCACCTTGAGACATAAGATGTTAAGTCTCATTTGCCAAATAATTTCACTAGCTAGCACGCCCTTTAGACCAAAAAACAGTAATGATTACACATTACTGCTTCAGGGTGGGTAGGCGCCCTTGTGGTATTACCCATAAACTAGCTGGCATTCTGTGCAAAGGAGCCTCCCACTGATAAAGATCCACCTCCTTCTTTATTCTTATAAAGAAGGAGGTGGATCTGGAGGTGGAGCAAACTAAATTAATCCCCAAAACCTTGCCGGCCTTTTAGCTCAGAGTATGGTCTTGACTAGAAGATCCCTTTGCTGTACCTGTTGGGAATACCTACTGGCAGCAGCAAAAGATTCCCCATAATGGCTGTGCAAGGAACAGTTATATTGGAGTATCAAATCGCCAAAACATTTTTACAATGATTTGATTAAAACTGCAAAATCTTTGAGAAATCTTGGATCATACAAGTTCACTCACACACAACACATACAGTTGCAACCGCCAGTCATTAAACTCTTAAAACGTCCAGGAACAAGGGCGCACAAAACAAAAGAACTGCCGTAATTAATTTTCCAAATATAATTAATTACAGAAGCGTGGCTTGGCTTAAGCCGGCTGTTTCCCCCAGACAACACAATGTGGCGGGATAATCCGGCTCGTAGCGGCCACGTGATTTAGAGTGGCCCGGGCGCTACGCAAATCATTGGATTACATTCAATGGCTGGGGTGACCATGCAGACATGATAATTCATAAAGGAATTTAAGTTAGTAGAATAAAAATAATCAATGAGGAAATAATCAAGAATCAACAAATATTTACTTACAAAAGAACATAATATATTAGAACAAGTCTAACCTGAATCAACTTTGCATTGGCACTAGATTGTCTACAATTTGCTATCAAAATATCTTGGGGTATTTTGGGCACATTGCCCGACGCCTTCCCAGTAGTTTAGATAAACTGATAGTCATAGGCAAGGTGGAGGGCAAAGACCACGCGGACGATCACCGGTCGGACGAGATCAAGACAATCACAGGCCTACCACTTACGACCGCAATAAGGAAGGCCGAGGACCGAAAGGAGTGGAAGGCTTTAGTGAGCAACGTTACATAAACTTTGAATTACGGACACGACCTTCTTAAATGAAGAACGCGACCAAGAAGAAGATATATTAGAACAATTCAAACAAACAAAATAAATCACATTATTATGTGATAATTCTAAAGTCAAATCAAAGTAAATAATAAAGATATTTCTTTGACGGTTAACAATTTGAGGGACATCTCGATTCGTCACTGACTCTCATTAACAAAGTTTCCTTCAACTCCATCTTTAAACACTAATAGTAGTTGTTGTTTACTACCAAAAGAGGTCAATAAGCCCTATTATCACATTTCGCTGAACGTCCGTTCGCCCACCTGTCTGGCAACAGACTGTTACATCGTAAGTCATTAAATGTCTCGTGAACATAACACATAAGCATTACAATAAAAAACATAATTATTTCATTATGTTTTCTACCACAAGAGCTATTATAATATATCCTACTCATTCTGTCCGCATGGCTACCCTATCCATTCACAGTTTGATAGATCAGCTGTCTATCTATGAGAGTAGTGATAAGAGATAAAAAAAAAGATAATGTGATAAGTTCCTATAAGAATAGATTAAAGGAAAAACTTTAATCAAATACTGCATAAGTTGTTTAGTTGTTTTAGTCAATAGTGTTTTGTCTGTTGTAATATTCTGAATAATAAACCCGTCAGCAGTAAAAGAAGGCAAAATAAATAAGTTAACTTTCGAAAGTGGCTTTGTTGGTTCTTCTAGAATAACTGATGCATGACTCAGATTTGAAACTTCTAATTCAATTCAACTGAATGATTCTTCACTTCAAAACGTACTTTTCATTTGATAAAAAGAAATTCCTTGTGTCTTGATCCATAGTCACACCGTCTGTTGACCATAAGAACCCTATGGAACGTCATAAAGCACGGCAAATTAAAGAGAAGCTTATAAAAAAAGAGAGTTATTAAAATCACTTTTCAGATTGGGAAAAAGACAAACTTCAGGATATAAAATAGTTGAATACTAACCAGACTGTGTCAAAAGCGTGGACTGATGACACGGCACGATGCGCAAGCAAAAACAACATACAATTTCTTGAAATACATAGTGAACCCGGCCTTTCTATATCGGCAATTATTAACAGAAAAAGTTGTCAGAGCGCCTAGGGAGCTTGTATGAAAGATTTGATACTTGTGGAAGAAGTGAGACAAGTTGGTTAGGACAGGCTAATGAAACTCCATAATTTATGTCTACTGCTCTGGAACACGAGCTAGATTAGGTAACGATGAAAGACGGTATGATAGAGTAGATTTTTCAAGTCTAAATATTTACAGTAAGACTTTTTCACTGATTTTTTAATCTAATAATATAGAATAATATCTCAGTGAATGAATGAGTGCCACATTAGCCTCCCAGTAAGAGTGAAACCTGCGACCTATAAACATAAATAACGTCTGTTTTAACTTAAACCCCGGACATTATTGCAAGAACATTAATTTCAAAGCAAATACTTCCAACCCATAGACTAGAGACGACGTAGAAGGAACATGGGCAACAATTCGGTGAAGATTTATCAGACTTTATAATGAATCCGTCAATTTTTTTTAACTATTCGAGAAAGATCTTGAAAAGTCGACGCTTTTATCCTTTCTAATATAGTTGATTACCTTCACTTTTTTTAAATTTTATAACATAATAATAAAATATCTCAATTAACAATTCAATACAAGTATTTAAAAGAATCTAAAATAGAAAAAATCTTTTCTCTTAGAGAGACTCATCTCGTATTTATTTCCTATGTGATATTTACTTTACATTAATTGACATCAAAAGGAATACCATAAGATTAAATTTTGAATGAAAAAAATGCTTTTTATAACCTTTATTGATACTTACAAAAAAAATTCAATTAATCAATTTACTCAAACTCAAATATTCCTAAACATGAGAAGACGATAGATGATTCGTAAAAACAAGCTATTTGGGCAGCCCTTAGTGCAGTGGCTGTCTGGTTGAACGAAACTGTGAAACATGTAATCCTGGAATGTACAAGATTACCGTACCAGCAAGTAATATATGAGCTCACTCCGAGCTTCTGGAAGGAGATGGTCTGATCGTATCGCCCAGCCCACGCTACGCTCAATCAAGAAATTAAGAAGTCTAGTTGGGAAAACATAAGCCCTCATCCGATGCTACATCAAGCTAGCTATGATAAACGTGTGGGTAATCTAAACTAGTAAGTAATAACAAAAACTCACACATACTCTAAAGTTAGATGCAGAGCAATCCTGTACACTATTGACTACTATTTTGGAATAGAACTATACCGTACCTATCTTGGGAAATTTCGAACCCTTCCTGCAGTTCTGATTTTATCAACTTTTCAAGCGAAAATAGTATAATGGCAGAAGTCCCATTCACAGATTTTATTCAACGGATAACTTTGATGTACCTAGAACGAGTCATCAATTACCATTTGAATTCTTTACAAATTGCGAGGCTGTGTCAACTTAATTCGTGTGCGTATGTTCTGTCTATGTTCTCTTAGTCAATATATCAAGCTGACACGCCAGTATACGACTATCGAAATCTCAAACGGAATACATCCATAACTCTGCTTTATGCCATTGCAATACAGTTAAAAGTCCATCAACAAACAGAATTGAGGGTTGCCGCTCTAAAAATAATATTAATTCGTCAAAAGGAATTTAATATAATCCCCTACGCAACGCACAGATGGGGCAACAATTAATTCCACTCCGGCAAGTCAGGTGGTGTTCAGTTCCCGGAGAGGGCAACACTCGGTATTAACTTTTTCGATAGCTGTCAGATGGAAAACTACCCTCGTAGGAAGCAAGTTTAAAAACTAGTCGAGTGTGAGTCGGTCTTAACAATTACTAAAATCGTAGCTATAAGAGTTCTGGTGTTTCAATAAAATGGGGAAAAAATTTTAAATGTTTAGTTTTTTGTTAATACAAAGATTTGTTTCAAAATTATGCTTCAAGGGTTATAAAAAGAATTTCTAGGGCGTATCGCAAACTAACATAACATAGACAACCTGACCACAATCTACTGTAACAACAACATGGCTTCTTAATATTGCAGGAAGTGTAATAGCTTACTTACATAAAATGTTTGATATCTCTAATGTGCAGATATAGCTCATACTGATATAGGAAATACAAATTCCTGCTCTACAAGAGATGCCAAACGCCTTACTGTTTAATTTTACTTTAATTTAAATAATATAAAGAGTAAAGAACGAAAAAGAACTTACGGATTTATTTCAGTGGTACCTATATCAAAATGAAGAAAATTGCTAAAATGTAAGCAAACTCACATTTAAATTAGAGTCGTAGTTTTTTATAATAATCACTCAGTATAAAAAACCTAATCACCTATGATTAATTATTAATTGTATTTTTAAGAGTTGAGTTTTTAAGAGTTTAAGAGTTAGTAGTAGTGTATCTGTATAAAGGAGAATGGGACTTTAGGGCCTGACGGTTAACAATTTGAAATATATTTTAAATAATAGAGTATATTTTTCTAATGTAAAATACAAAAAACTAGCTCATTTTGCAATCTACAAACCGAAAAAACATTTAAATAAAGAAAATTGATTAAAATGTAATCGAATCAATATTTAATCGATTAAAATAACATTAAGATCCAGTTGTTTTATTTCAATATTATTAGTTAGGTGCATAGTTTATGTTTGAGTGACCATTATGAATAAAATATGTTATTTTCTCAGGAAAAAACAGAACTGAGAAATTATTTTATTATCAATAAATCGATTTATATAATAAATCGACACTAGTTCACTTTGACAATGACAGTCTGACAGATCATTTCGTTTCTTCGTCAATGTTACTTTGTTTCTTGTTCTATTCGTTGAGTTACCGACTTGTTAAGTGTTAACTACCTATCCAATTGAATTCCAAGGAAAGTTATCTCTAGCAGCCTGTTAACTGTTTCACAGTTCATGTGTGAGCTAATGAGTATATATTATTCTTATCTGAGCAAATAAAACTATCTTTTAATTTAGTTATACTATATTATATCTAATTACCAATTATATTATAATGCAAAAAAGTGTCGTTACAGTAGTAGATAGGTAGGTATTTTTAATCAAAAAAACAGCCCATAAAAGTATAAGTATGTGATAAATCCTTAGCAGTTAGGCCTAAACCTACTATAGATGAGCTGTCAACATATAGTTTAAGACATAACCTCATTTTTATATTTTCGATTACTCAGCTCCTAGATTGACAAATCTTGCTAAATTTTCAATTATGGAGTATTTAAATGGTGCTACTTTCATCTTGTTATCACCTGGGCCCAGGAATGTATGGAAGCGTTTCAACCTCCTTTGTACATTAATATATAATTGATATTCGTTGTACATTCAACCGAAGCTAATCTATCCGATGCCAAGAATGCATTTTTCACTGATGTATTGTGGCAAGCCCTCTTTGGTATTTTGTTCTTGTTTTAATTCCAATCGGTTCAACACTAAAATATCAAATGACAATGCAATATACGCTGGCAATAACTAATTAATAGGTAGGTAGGTACTAAAAAAAATTTATTGAATTAGGCGTTACTTTGCGGAAATCCATAATTATACAAATTATTTAAGTTTTCTTTAGTGTTAATTCCGCCAATATTTGTCTTTAAAACAATTCGACACGTGTTTCGCCTCTACACGAGGCATCCTGGGCAAATGAGACTTAACATCTTATGTCTCAAGGTGACGAACGCAATTGTAGTGCCGCTCAGAATTTTTGGGATTTTCAAGAGTCCTGAGCGCTGAGATCAGCTGAACGTCCTGCTCGTCTCGACCCTTATTTTCATAAAAAAAATCAACTAGAGATACACCAAGCGAATCAAGTTGAGCCTCTATTTATTTATATTCACAAACAATCGCCAACCCACAGCTAAATAATGAAACACGGACCGCAACAATATCGGCTGATTGTCACTTTGACAGCGACGCGTGCCGCGTAATATATATAACCTCAATCTTTGAATGGCGGAGTGGTTGCGTTGAAGCGCGGAATATTGTTTCTGACAGATATGTTGTGAGGCGCGGGGTTGAGGCTCCTGGGAGTTCGGATACAGATAACAGTGCTTTATTATGGATGGCTGTGTGTTTTATCTGTCTTGCTTATGACACAATCGGGTATATCTCATTTCGACGGTTTTAATTCTCATTTCTTTGTTCCCGTTTAACTTACTTTTTTGGCTTTTGGAATTATTCTGGGCCATACTAATAACAATTAATAATAATTGTCATAATTGTCCCGGGTTCGAATCCCGGTAGGTGCAACCATTTATAAGATGAATATAGATGTTTGTTTCCGAGTCACAGATGTTTATATGTATTTATGTATGTTTAAGTAAGTATATTGTATTAAATATATCGTTGTTTTGCAACCCATAACACAGGGTTTGCCTAATTTGGGGCATGATAATTTGTGTAAAAGTTTGTCAATGTTATATTATTATATTATAGTACCTACCTACTCTTTCTGCAAATTCCCTTTATTATATTTTTTATTATAGTGGTAATAACTTGCGTATTTAAATTAAGTTAGGTACTTGTACTTGAGTATGTGCGGACTTCGTTGCTCATGTCCATTAAATATTTTTTACAAAATACCTTCAAACATATTTGCAACATGTCAACATAAAATAAACGTTCTCTGGAACACATTAAACTTTATTTTTTACTTAATATATACATAATATATGAGCTAGATAGACTGTGGCAGCTGTGAACACGTCGACAAAAATAGCGGTGAACTGTTAACCTCTATTTTCTGCAACGCTCGCACACTAGAACAATTGCCTAACAAATCGCGAGAGTAAGACGTAACTGTCATGCACACTAAAGTCATAAACCTGGCCTGTTGTGATGATCTATCTGATCTAGACGTAAACCATCTAAGATAAAAAGTATTGAATATCGTAATTCTAGGTAACAATTTGTTATAACCTCAAACATTGGTAGAGCTTGTGTATTAATATTATTATACAGCCGGTGGAACTCCACCATGTTATTTAACAGCCGGATCACGTATTGATTGAGTTATATTCCTTAACTAACACTATTCAACTGCTGAACTTCATTCACAAAATGTACCTACTCTTAATTGATTTAAACACCGCGACCCTTAGGGTTACTATGAACTATATCTATTGTCGTAAGGAATTGATTTTGAGCTGTTTTTTGACATGATGGATAACTACCTGCATCCAAATATGCATCCTCGAACCAGCTCGAAAGATTTGACCGTGTGCAAGGCAGAGCTGTTCCAAGGATCCAGTACTCAGAATGTTCCGAGGAGCTGTCACCAATTTAGTATCACACCTTTATATAATCCTCAACATCTAGGTGTGGCATTTTTTAACAGAGCGACTTTCAAGGAACCTCTTCCACGTGCATCCAAACTGTAGATTGTGGATTCTTTTTGTTGAGTGTCCAGGTCGATACAACATTGTAGAAAAAACATGAGGTGAGATGATGACCTATTGTGTGTGAATGACACTCATAATATAAGTGTAAAGAAACCGAGCTTCATATGATAAAGAAAACTATGATCTGTACGGGCTTAGCGCCGCTAATCTATTATTAAATAAAAGAAGAAAACTAAATATTTACGTGTAGGTACCGTGTCAAATGTCAAAAATGTAGATGAGATGAATTAAATGAAGAGATTGTAAAACCGGTGGAATTACTTTAATTATGTTCCTTGCTAAAACTTCTAAAATGTAATTTGGTCCCCAGTGGCATTAAAGGATTGGCTTAATGACTAACGGCGAAGTGTACAGACTTTTAAAATGGCTGTTTATCATTTGAACAACTGATTTTCATCTTAATCGTTCATCCCACTTAAACCAATGCTTGCAGCCCTTAAACAGACGCTTATTTTAACCGAGGTTTAAACCGTTAAGCGTTGATGAATGCCATATAATATAGACATCTGCTGTCACTTCAACAGTTGCCAAATTGCGTTATTATATTTTTTTTCAGAATAGATTAAATGTAGAATTTGTTAAAAAAAGTCAATATATTTTTCTGAAATATGCAGTCAGTGTTGTAATTAAAGTTTAGGCCCGCAACAATCAAATTTTGTAGCATAATATAGAATCGAAAGAATTGGTATTTTCTGTTAGAATAATAATCTTCTGGATAAATAAGAATGTATGTAAGTAAATATAATGCACATGTACTAACACCGATATAAATCATATCAAAACACAAAATAAATATAAGTTAAAAGCAAAGAACACCAACTCCCATCCTATCAATCTCTTTCTATCGCAGCGGATATTAAAAGGCCAGACACGAGTTTATCTGCTATAAAAAAGTGTCAAGAGATACGCAGGGGCGGGATAGCCCCCCTCCCCTTCAATTCCGGTCCCTGGGGGGTGTTTATCATCCGCCGCAGTGTCTGGGGGAGCGTCAGTAAACAATATTAAACCCAACTTACGCATTCAATTAGCATATCATTGTGTGTTCATGTATTTTTTTTAATTGAATCTGGTGTCGATTTAAATAAATAATCATTTTGTGATTCCTGTGCTGTTCGGAGAGAGGGAGAGAGGGAACACGGTCGTCTACTCTCTAGTCACCGTCACGTCACCCAGGCTTCATTGAAACCCTGAGGGATCATTATTTGAATATTTAAGACTGCAATTAATTCAGGAAATTCAAGTCCACATAATCGTTTGGATATATTATATAGATATATTGAGTATATTAAGAAATAGCGCGACAACATAATTAGATAACAGTCCCAAGAAAGGGTATTTACAGGAAGAAAGTCGGCTAGGAGATATGGTTATGTTTGGCAATACTTTACTTTACCAAGGAATCTAAGGAACTCTAGAAAAAAATAACAACACTCAATAGCCGATAGCAATCTGTCGGTGTAGCGGCGCGTGCTATTACATCCGGAGCCGCCCGGCCCGGATATAGCCGGCCTATCTTATCCGGAAACAACTTGTGTTACAACACGTGCATCGATATCAAAACTAGTTTTAACCCGATTTATCTATACTAACATTATAAACATATTCATATGTCTATTTGTTATTTTATTACACCACATTTATTACACGTGGCGTAACCGCAGGCAAAGCTATATTCGTGAACTTCAAAAGATCACCTCTCTGTTGTATAATTAGTTTGATATTAAGATATTTATTTTAATTTTACATTTATGAAAATTTAATATACGTTTACAAAAATCGTCACCTTTTTGCTCTAAATGGTGATTTTCATTATAATAACACTAGAAATAAGGGATTCCTTGTAACTAATAAGCTAAGTTACGTAATATGCTTTAAGGGTAAATGTATGTATTTATAATAAAGTCCCAGCCACTGCTCAGGCACTATAGATAAATAAATTTAAATGCTTTATTAAAAAATGGCTCTGTCGTAAATCCTTCTACTCCACAGCTGAATATCTAAGTGATCGGACAGCCTGGGACCAGATTATGATAATTTTATAGCAATAAAATATAGTACAATATTGTATATTTTACTAAAAAGAGCGCAAAAATAGAATGCTAGGAGAGTTTTTCGAGCCACTTCTTCTCTCTCAGAGCGCCATTTGTTTCTGAATCGGTATTAGTATCTAGTATATTAGAAATGACATCAAAAAGAATTATAAAGGAATAAATTTTGAGAAAATATAATAAATATATAAATAATATACTATAATAAATGCCTTTAATGCCTTTTAATGGAGTAGTAATACAAGGACTAAGTATCGATCCTGTATAAACAGCTGGTTCCAGGTTCTCATTGATCTGTCTCCGCAGGTCACCCGCACTTCTTCAACCAACTGTCGTGCGGTCTGGACATCATCTCGCTGGCCGGTGAGTGGCTGACAGCCGCGGCCAACACCAACATGTTCACCTACGAGATCGCACCTGTCTTCATCCTCATGGAGAACGTGGTGCTGCAGAAGATGAGGGATATGATCGGCTGGAAGACCGGTGACTCCATCCTTGCACCAGGTAAGTAACTACCCATGACTATTTTCACTTTTTTTATGAAAATAAGGGACGAGACGAGCAGGACATTCAGCTGATGGTAATTTATACGCTCTGCCCATTACAATGCAGTGCCACTCAAGATTCTAGGAAAAACCCAAAAATTCTGAGTGGCACTACAATTGCGCACGCCACCTTGAGACATAAGATGATAAGTTTTATATGCCCAGTAATTTCACTAGCTACGGCGCCCTTCAGACCGAAATACAGTAATGCTTACACATTACTACTTAACGGCAGAAATAGGCGCCGTTGTGGTATCCTAGATTATCTAGCCGGCATCCTGTGCAAAGGAGCCTGCCACATCTAATTATAAGTATTTATTATTATATCTAAGTGTTTATTGTGTTGTTATCGCAATTGTAGAAGTACTGGGCCTTGGATAACACTCGTCGCATTGGTCCAGTTATTTCACTAGCTACAGCGCCTTCTTAACCAAAAAACAACACATCATTGTATGTATATAAAATTCATAGTTGGCGACGGGTTACCATAAGTTTTGGCATACCTTGTGAAAACTTACATAGAGTAGAAGCATAAACCTATATTGTTATATGGGTCAGTACAGATATTACAAACTATCACAATTAATAGTTAAATATTTTACCAGTGAGAGGCTCCTTTGCACAGGATGCCGGCTAGATTATGTACACCACAATGGCGCCTATTTCTATGTCTGAAGGGCGCCGTAGCTAGTGAAATTACTGGGCAAATGAGACTTAACATCTTATGTCTCAAGGTGACAAGATTCAGAACTGAACAATAATTAATATGGTCGTTTCGACCACACCAGCGCCCTTCCCTTATAAATAAAATAAATAATATTGGTGATCAGTTATGTGACCGGTGTAACTGTCATAACTAGTGTCAGGGTATTATTTACATGATCTATTCATGTATATATCTTCTGTTATTATTTACCTTTTCTCATTTACCAGGTGGATCTGTCTCCAACCTGTATGCGTTCCTGGCGGCCCGTCACCACAAGTTCCCGCAGTACAAGGAGAAGGGGCTCACCAGCATCCCCGGACATCTCGTGATGTTCACCTCCGATCAGGTGTGTTTTGCTTATGTTCGAGTATGTGTGGTGTCGCACCAGAATAGCACCACCCCATCTCCTCCCGTGAGTGACGTAAGAGGCGACTAAGAGAAACAAACAACTGAGGATCCACCATCTACTGCGATCACCAACCCGCCTACCAAGCAGGGCGATTATGGCAAAACCCCCTAAACATGAAATCTTTGGGGGAGGCCTTTGTCCAGCAGTGGACGTCTTCCGTCTGATGATGATGATAATGATGATGTGTTTACTGGTGAAGGTATTTTTAAAAGCACGATAAATACATAGTTATTGTAGTTTAACAAAACGCTGTTTATTTTCTCCTATGCCATCTCCCATGCTCATATCTCCATTAGAGCAACAAGAATTTCCTAAATCAATTAAATCATTTATAATTTAACACAATCCTGTTTTGTACAAATTTTGTAACCAAAATTTATGAACGATGCGGGACTCGGACCCGTGACCGCTCGGGTTCTGCCCGAATGACCACCATCAGGTAATGCTCAAGTTTTTTTTTTTACTTTGGCGGTACTTATCTACGAGTTCTGAGTTCTGACCATCGTCGTGGGACAACTAGATATCAGTGACTAACTGACTAGTGTCAAGACCTTTCCAGATCTCGTATTCAGGGGGAAACCCCAAACTAAAATAAAAATGTAACTTTTACGCAAAAATCAAATGTAAAAACACTGCTACAATTACACGCGTTTTAATCCCTAAGAAGTTTTTTTTTTATATATGAGAGGGGGCAAACGGGCAAGAGGCTCACGGGATGGGGAGAGGTGAGGCAACCGCCCATGAACATCCGCAACAACAGGTGTGTCAAGAAATGCGTTGCCGGCCTTTAAGGTGGGAGTATGCTTAGGGCGTAAGTGTTTTATTTAAGTGTTTACTATATTTTAAGGTACGAGAGCATAAGCTCTCCAATTATTATTAAGTCATAAGCTCTCCAATTATTATTAAGTCATAAGGTCTCCAATTAATCCCCGATGTAAATCGCAGTGCCACTACTCGGTGAAGTCGTGTGCGTCAGTGGGCGGCCTCGGGACGGACTACTGCATCGCCGTGCCGTCGGACGAGCGCGGCCGAATGATCACGAGCGAACTGGAGCGGCTCGTGCGTTACCACCGCGACAGAGGCAACGTACGTATAACACTGTTTTAATAGTTTCTAATTTAAAATAGTGGCTAAGGGGCGATACTTTCAATTAAAACAGTACAGTCTTCGATTGATCTTTTTTTAATGAAAATAAGGGACGAGAAGAGCAGGACGTTGAGTAATTGATACGCCTTGTCCATTACAATGCAGTACCGCTTAGGAATATTGAAAAACCCAAAGTCTGAGCGGCACTACAATTGCGCTCGTCACCTTGAGGCATAAGATAATAAGTCTCATTTGCCCAGTAATTTCACTAGCTACAGCGCCCTTCAGACCGAAACACAACAATGCTTACACATTACTGCTTCACGGCAGAAATAGGCGCCGTTGTGGTACCCGTAATCTAGCCGGCATCCTGTGCAAAGGAGCCTCCCACTCGTAAATATTGTTGTCAATAACTTGGTCTGATATTAGTTGAACGCAGTATTACAGCGTGTGTGAGTATAGATAGCAATATAGTATTATGAGTTAGATAGCTTCCACTGTACTACATAGGAATTTAAAAATTATTTATTATTTTTAAAATTTATTCCAAATTGAATCCGCACGAGACAGCAGAAACGACGCGTGTTTTATTTTTTGCACTCTTTTGAACATAGTACCACTTATATAATGTTGTTTATCAGTATTGCTACAAACAAGCACAATGAAGTCTCAGCAGTCTGATCATTTGGTTGATCTGCAGTTGAGTGTTATTTTTTTTTATGAAAATAAGGGTCGAGACGAGCAGGACGTTCCGCTGATGGTAATTGATGCGCCCTGTCCATTACAATGCATTGCCGCTCGAGATTCTTGAAATACCCAACAATTCTGAGCAGCACTACAAGTGCGCCCCTCACCTTGAGACATAAGATTTCAAGTTTCATTTGCCCAGTAATATCACAGTAGTACTTACACACTACTCCTTCACGGCAGAAATAGGCGCCGTTGTAGTACCAATAATCTAGCCGGCACACTGTGCAAAGGAGCCTCCCACTGGTAAAATAGATCTGGTGATAATAGATCATATCAGAGCCATTATTTACAAAAGCTTTAAAATACTTTAGAATTATAACGCTGGACATAGATGTGTACAAAAATGTGTATATTTATAGATAGCCTCGACCTGTCAAAGGAAGTTTCAAAGCTTCCGCAAAGTGAAAGTCTTAACCTTTACAGCACATCCACCCACTTTCATTCTAATGCAATCAATCTGTTTTAATTAACTGTCACTACATCTGCAGAAGCAGCACTGACAACTATTAACCATAGACATTTATAACCCACTAACTGACCCGGCAAACGTTGTTTTGCCATATAAATTAATTTAGTGTTCGGCCATTGTTTCAGCGACTTACTTTTTAAATCAGAGTATCACAAAAAAGTCTTTTTCGGGTTAATATAACCTATGACACTCACGATAAATGTCGCTTTCCATTGGTAATATAATTTTTACAATCAGGTCAGTAGATCCAGAGATAGAATAGAACCCTAGAAAATTGTGATAATTATTATGATAGAAACTATTTTTTCGTCAATATTTCAATATAATAATGTATGTTTGTATGTACCCTAATAACTCCTAAACTATTCGACCGATCTCAATGAAATCTTTTGTAATAGATTCGTTGAAGCTCAAGGAAAGTTTAGATATATAGTTTGTCGTGTCACGATCCCACCCACGCACTCACCCACGCATTTACCATATCTCTCGAACCGTTTATTGACAGAACAACGTCTGTCGGGTCAGCTAGTATTTTTATATTATTCTGCTATTCGGGACGGAGACAAACCCAACTAAAAACAAATGATTAAAATCCAAACGAGCATTTGCTGATGTAACTTTCAGTTTTAAATCATTCTAATATGATTCACCTACTGACTCAAACAATAAGTCTATTTTTATTTATTGTTAATATTTGAAATATTATTTTTTATTATTATGACATTAATGCACTGGCTCTTGTTAATTGAATGAATTATTACTCGTATTGTTGCAACAGGTTCCGTTCTTCGTGAATGCCACCTCCGGAACGACGGTGCTGGGAGCCTTCGACCCTCTGATGGAGATAGCTGACATTTGCCAGAAATACGACATGTGGATGCATGTTGATGTAAGTGATAATCACGTGGGCGTGTTTGCAGATGACACAAGGAGGGACGGAAAGACGTGAAGAAGTGACATCTACGCAATCTTCATCACAAACCTCAGAATACTTGTAAACGCAAACTATAAATTGATACTGCAGCAGTTCATGCCTCTTTTGACTTCTTTGAAATTGGTATAGCCAGTTTGTGGAATCAATAACCGGCTGCTGTTTTCCCGAACCGATACGACTAAGGGGCCTCCATGAAAAGAGCATACTTGTTGAATGAACAAACAAATTTAGTCCCATCACCTTTGTCACGTATCTCTTCCGGGGGTAATACGTCACAACAGCCGACCAATCACAGCGCGTCATTTCATGGGACGAGGGTATAAAACAGCGGCTTCCGGCTCATTTGATTCAGTAACCTGACGAATTATTTAAAGACAAATTTTGGCTGAATTAACACTAAAGAAAACTCAAATCATTTGTATAAAGAGCATACTGTTGTTGCGGATGTCCATGGGTGATTAGCTTATCATTCCCCATCTCGTGAGCCTTTTGCCCCCTTTTTTATATAAAAAAAATTTTCTACTGAGAGATACGGTGCCTTTCAAACCGCCACATATATAAATAGTGTTTGCACACGACTTCTTGGTGAATGGCAAAGAAGATCTGTGCAACAAGTTCGATCTTTCTTGTATTTTCAAACTGTATACATGTTTTTCCTAGATAAATGATACTATACTATACTATACTATACTAGAAAAGATAAGATTTCATCTTCTGTTGGCAGGCTGCGTGGGGCGGAGGCCTGCTGTTCTCCAAGAAGTACCGTCATCCCAGGCTCACTGGTATTGAGAGGTAAGCTGGTATAGCCGCACGTTACTGACAATCATCCGGAAAAATTGGAATCATTCTTCAATTTAATCATATATAATGATACTAGCTGACCCAGCAAACGTTGTATTGCCGATATTAAAATCGCGATACAAAAGTAACTGTTGATCGTAGATGGGTGAAAATTTGAAGTTGTATGTATTTTTTAATGCTAACTCATAATCAAACAAAATTAAAAAACAAAATTGTGTGGACCACCCTTAACATTTAGGGGGATGAAAAATAGATGTTGTACGATTCTCAGACCTACCCAATATGCACTCAAAATTTCAT
>CATIXQ010000002.1:30004576-30026472 GCA_949711755.1 Leptidea juvernica | reverse complement strand
GATCGTAGATGGGTGAAAATTTGAAGTTGTATGTATTTTTTAATGCTAACTCATAATCAAACAAAATTAAAAAAAAAATTGTGTGGACCACCCTTAACATTTAGGGGGATGAAAAATAGATGTTGTCCGATTCTCAGACCTACCCAATATGCACTCAAAATTTCATGAGAATCGGTCAAGCCGTTTCGGAGGAGTTCAATGTTTAACAACATGACACGAGAATTTTATATATTAGAGATATAGGTACTTATATAATATATTAGCAAAATATCAGCGACAATTTTTCTAATTGATTAGATTATATAAAAGATGTTTATATATATGCCCAAATGGTCTTCTTGATTTTAATTTTGCTTTGATGAAATGGATTGTATGCTCTTTCTAGAGTGTTTACATTTACATTTTATATTTATCGCCACAGTAATGTCAGCCGAAAGAGGTGTTATGGCAAAGTTATGGCATTGATGTAAAACGATCACAGAACTTGTATTTCAATTCAATCAAAAACATTAACGAATAATGTTACAAATTTAATTTGAAATTATGAGATATTTCTAGTAAGACGGTAGAAAACCCTTTATGAGTGAGCCAAACCCAGTTTGATCAGTTATCATTTGTGATATTTGATATACCTACAACAGTATGTAATGTATTTGAACATCCCAGTATTTTAATGCTCACGAAAATATTGGGTAAAATCAACACGAGGCTTGTAGATTAAGCAACGATTAATCAGCGAATGTCGTCAAACGTGCATAATCATCACGACCATCGGACCATCCATCACGCGGAGTCGTTGCGGCGGGCGACAGGCGCGCGCGCTCATCCGGAGATAATTGCTGTGTGGAGTGCGGTGTGTGCTCGCCTTTATACTAACCGATTGCAAATTGCAGAGAGTTTTGCTTGGCGTTACGCTGAGATGTCGCTTCATTGTGTGTGTTCTACCGCGTCTACCACGGGTGTTCCATAAAGCTGTTTCACCTAACCCTGCCGCTGAATAACACCATCGTAACTCGCCACAGACTAATATATCACTTACATCATGTGGATGTCTGGGATTCAACTGTGCGGTTTCAAAGATATTCTCCCACGCACTACAAAACTGTGCAATGCGTGTTCTTTTTATGGAAGAGGAGGAATTCATATGTACCTACCTCCGTTTATTGGAAGCTTTATAAGGTCAGCAACGGTCTTGTGAGTCCTCGGCTGTTACAAGAGAGTATCGGCTTCGGTGATCACTTACCATCCTCCTCTTTATATAAAGAAAATAGCAGATTTCACCGGTTTTACCGCATCTCCGTTTTGCAACGATGATCTACATTTTTGACATTTGGCACGGCTTTTGTAATTTAACTGTAGATTATAAATAAATGGGCTTTATTGTTTTTATTGTGATTTATTGAATAATATTATAGTAAATATAATAAATAAAATATAATAAACATAGCCCAAAAGATTGCGAAACTGAAGTGGTAGTTGGCAGGGTACATACCTAGACGGACAGATGGTCGTTGGGGCAGTAAAGTCCTCGAATGGCGACGTGGTCGCTGTCACCGGAAGACGCAGTCAGGCAGCCGTTCTGTTCTTTCTGCGAACTTAATCAAGTATTAGTGTATTGAGCATGTGCAGTGCCTTTTTTGGCCAATCGGAGGCTCAGTTAATTGCATCCATTAATTTAACTAGAACGATTAAGTCATAAGATATTCGGATTTTTTTTAGATCCTTTTGTCAAGACCCTTTATCTCGGAAACACGTGAAGGTATTGAAATTAAAATGATATACCCAGGTCTACTCTTTTAAAGCTGTGAAAATATCAAACTTGTCAAAGTTAACTTAAAAAAAAGATACGGCCGTTTATGCCGCAAGAAACAAGCCTGTCGACACTCTCTATGCCACGGTCCGGTGACACCAACCGCCACCGTTAAACCCGTGCCGCTCGCCAGTCCTGCCTGCGTCAACACGCGGTCGCGATACCAATATTATACATGTAATCGCTCCCGAGTCCCAGGCGCTACCGCCTCACCAGTTTCAATATTAATGTGCTCATTAACGGAACCTTGTGTAAGATTAATCCAACTAATATTATTATAAATTTTGTATAAGTCTCAGCCAACTAGCTTACTTAGCCGTTCAATCAACAGCCTAGCCTCTTTACTAAACAGCGCCGTTTATCTAGCGGCCTGAAAGATATTCAACACTAGCGTTTGTTATAACATTACATAAACTGGCTGACTAATGCTTGGGCCATTCGTACGATAGGGTGAAAATGTGGTAGAAATAAAAAAGATGAAATATGACTGACATAAGAAATTCTTTATTTAATAATTAATTTATAAAATGTAACATGTAACAATGCGCTGGTGTGGGATGCTACTTGCGTCGACACTCTGGCTTCTTCTCATGTCCAAGTTACGTCAGTTGGTGCTGGGGCTGCTGCTTCGACTGCCGAAGACAGCAAGCGTCGCAATCAATATCTTTGTGCCGTTTGGTGTCGAAACATTTGGCCCGTGGGGCCCAGAGGCGGCGCGGAGAATGTTCAAAATTCTATCTTCGCGCCTCAATAAGGCTACTGGAAACCCAAGCGCTGGCAGCTATTTCGGTCAACGGATCAACCTTGCTATCCAACGCGGTAATGCTGCCAGTATTCTTGGTACGCTTCCACGTAATGATAGTTTTAATTGTATGTAGTCGTAGTATTGTAAATATAGTTATAAGATTTGTTTTGATTAAAATGTAACATATCTATTACTATTGTTTGGAAATCATGAGATAAGCTGATGTCATAACTTAATTAACTAAGTAAGCATAGAAATTTCTTAACTAATGTTTTACGAAAAAACTAATGATGTGTTTTTGGGACCTACTAGTAAACAAGGGCTGATTCGGGTTAAATAACAATAGTTTGCCGAGGTGATGATGACAGTTTGGATAGTTTCGGCGCTAAGTGTCAGAAAGTGGAACTAAATTGAAATGAAGATACTAGGCATGTCATTTGCACAGCTATTTGATCAAATGGCAGAGTATCATTCAGAACCCTAGTTAAACGGCGCTGTTTTGTAAAGGGGCTAGGCTGTTAATTGAACGACTAATTAAGATGTGTGGCTAATTAATTAGGTGGCTGCGATATGTAGGTAGACGGTTTGGTCATTTAGCGAGCATGTACGAAACACGAATATCAATAAAGCGCTTTTTAAATTTTTCAGTGTTTTAAACGTTTTATATTTGTTACAGAGCCGACTCAGTGACGTGGAACCCTCACAAGTTGATGGGAACACTGTTGCAGTGTTCTACGGTGCACTTCAAGTACGAGGTACGTCACCATTTATATAATTAACGTGTGAATGAATGAAACGTAAGGTAAGGTACCTTAAGATCTACTGCACGCATAAACATGGCCTGCGTTCAAGCCCTTTTGAGCCAAGGGCGAGTTGTTCAACTGAATATTTGTTCTTGTATATATGAATATTCTTCATTCCTGAAGGTTTTGTCCGTAATTCAAATTATTTATTACGTTGGTCACTAAAGCCTTCCACTCATTTCGGTCCTCGGCTTTCAACTGCAATGGAACTGAATACACAACTTTTGAATTTCTTCAGAGAGCGTGTCCTCACATGGTCCTCGCAATGTTTCCATTCACAATAAGAGCATCGAATAAACGCACATATGCATTCTTCAAATCGAAGACAAATTGGTACCGACGTGACGGGTGGGGTTCCAACCGGTGGTCCCGGAATGCCACCGGCACTCTATTTAAAAGTAAATGGTTTAGGCTTCGAGATTACTATGGTTCATAACGTCGACTTTTAGATTGAGATCAGACTATATACACAGTGGATGACGAAACGATCCCAGTACAAAGGTGGTATTCATAAGAGTTTAGTAAACTCTGGAGCAACACTCCGGATTTAACCCATTCAAAAACATACACACATTCTCTCTGAATGTGGTCCTTTAATGCGTAAACGTAGCATCTCTTTGGGAAGGCCAATTCTTCAACCACTTGAGATACGTCGGTTCACTGCAAAAGATATAAGATTTATGAAAAAGAATCAATCTTAGCAGAAGGATAGATATCGTTAACAGTTATTATATTATTGTTACACGTAGGTACCAGAACAATACAAAAATTTATTGAAATACCAATGTAAACGTGTGTGTAATGTGGCAGTACTTAATAAAAAAATAAATCACATTGGTTCCAGTAAAACAAGGCAGCCCTGAAATGTACTAAAGCCGCTTTACCAACGGTAACCTTAAGGTTGTAATTAATACGAAGATGTAAAATAAAATATTGGGTGATTCTTCTACGAGAAAGGTTTTCAGCAGTCATATTTTAAATGGGTAAACTAAGAAATGACGAAAAAAATCTTTTAACTAGTTCCGAATGTCTGTTTCCTTCTTTTTCTGTTATCGTTTTTCAAACAGCTTCCCTGTTAGGGTAAAGTTAGACTCTACAATGATCTCTGCAAAGTGCTCCACAGATTTGGTGTGATAACCTTTCTACATTTTATATAAATTTCATAGTATTTCATAATTCATATCGCTGTAGAAAGATCTCTCCGTGGATGTATATGTAGGCATTATTTTCTATTTGTGAAAGCGGGGTTGTTTCTTTAATTTTATAACCGATATAATATATGTAAGGATTGTTTTTAAATAATTGTGTTTACTTTCGCAACATGAACAAACATACACGTAAATGACATAAAAAATTATTGAGCTAGGGTTTTTTTTGCGGACATCCATAAACATCCAAATTTTTTGAGTTATATTGAGTGTAAATTCCGCTTATTAGCTTCTCTGCTTCTTCCATCAGTTCGACACGTGTTTCGCCTCTACACGAGCCACCTTCAGTAGATGTTAAATCGCCAAATTCTGGCACGAGACTGATTGAGACACGAGATTGAGTCTCGTGCCAGAATTAAAAAAAAGAGGATTGCGTGGTTTTATGAAACCACGGTAAAAGTGAAACTATTTTCACATTGTAGACATTTAAATAAAAAATTATTTCACTTTAATAAATAACAACATTTACATTAAACACTGACAAACAACATTTACATTAAACACTGACAAAAAAAAAACAAAATAACGTGGAGCACTGGCATAAATGAGTAATAATTAATTTAAATACACTACTACGGTCAGCTGCTGCGAACTATAGGCGCCGCCCGACCGTCACGCGACATGCAACACACAGACGAAAAAGTTTGAGACGATGTAATAAAAATTTCACTATAAAAAAAACTTAAAAATTTTTGGATAAATATTTTTAAACAGAGAAAGAGTGTTTCGTTCCATTCAATCCTCTACGATAACAATACATCACCGTCTATCATTCCCTTATTATCATAATATGGTAAACTCGGCAGGGGAGGCCCGGCTGTGGCTTGCAGATAACCAATACAAACATACTCTACCCTTCCAAACAAACAAATGCACACCGGTATCAATAAGTTAGCTCAGATATTCCTTTTCATTTAAAACATTCATGAGCTCAGGGCGATGGTAGGACATCTGCTACTGAATTAAGCCTACTAGAATAAAATTTCATGCAATTCTTTATTAACAGTAATGTAACAATAGAAGTTTATATTAAATCAAAAAATTACATAACATGGAGTATTATTTTTGACGTGAATTAATTTTGGGCGCGCAGAGTACTTTTATTTGTCGACAATGAATGAGAATCAGCTCGGGTCCATTAGGGGAATAATTATATATATTATAATAAATTAATTATTCAAACAAAAAAAATCTTATAACTATATAAATATAGTCGTAAACGACTAAATAAAATTAAAATTATCATTACGTGGAAGCGTACCAAGAATACCGGCAGCATTACCGCATTGGATAGCAAGGCTGATCCGTTGACCGAAATAGCTGCCAGCGCTTGGGTTTCCAGTAGCCTTATTGACGCGCGAAGATAGTATTTTGAACATTCTCCGCGCCTCTGGGCCCCACGGGCCAAGTGTCTCGACACCAAACGGCACAAAGATGTATGACTCACTGAGACGAACATATTTGCGACGCTTGCTGTCTTCGGCAGTCGAAGCAGCAGCCCCAGCACCAACTGACTTGGACAGAGAAGGAGCCAGAGTGTCGACGCAAGTAGCGTCCCACACCAGCGCCCTTCCCCGTGCCCAAGCCACCAGCGGCATTCCATCAGGACGCTTGCCATCGCGGCGGGTAATACTCTAAAGCAGCAGGTATATTAAGAGCGGCAAATGCCCTGCGGATGACTTCATTAATGCTGGCGTGACGACTGATACGGCCTGCCGAGTTTAGGCATGATAACCCGTGACGTCCAACAACATCTACCTGAACGCCACAGCTACATTATTATAATAAATGTTCATACCTTGGAAAGTTTACAGCAAATAAATAATTATTCGTATTATTAACCTCGCCTTCGATAAATTTCCACATTTAGGTACTGTGTGATCTTAGGGCTACATAGGTTTTATCAGCCGGTAAGTCTCTAGGGTACCGTGTCTCAAAGGGAAATGATCTGATTCAGATCATTTAGCGGTCTTGTTTTTGTTTGTCTGTCTGTCCTCTCGATACGCTTACAAGACATTTAAAGCTTCTATACAGACATACAGCGTGGCGCGTCAATGCTGACATTAAATGAACACTCAGGTATAACTACTTAACCGTGATCATAAGAAAATAAAATTCCAAAACGTGAGTAATTAAATGATTACAATTTATTAATTGAAATTATTAACAAAATATACATTTATAAAAGATATGAATCATCCTTACGTGGGCGCTACTTGTAGGTGACAAGTTATGAACCGCTACGTCTCGTAGCCAAGTAGGTGTCAGTGCCTACGCTTGTGTCGAAATAAGCGACAACCGTGCGAACATTAACGCCATTGTATTTCTAGGCTGTATTTATCAGTTTCGGCCGCTTCCATCAACTTTTTTTTATATAAGAGGGGGCAAACTGGCAAGTTTATCAATATTTTTTTTCAACTTTTTGCTTTAATCCCACTAGTTGTTGGCAGAAGGGATCCGATTCGATTGTTCGGCCCGGCCGCGGCGGTAACAGCTCTTAATGAAGTATGTATGCCCTTCCAACTCCACCACCGGGGTGGTGGTGATCCACATAGTCAATGAAACCTGACCAACCTTTGAGTGCGACTTATTTTGGACGTTCTTGTCTTATTTTCATCCGTCTACTTTTCATCCCCGGTTATCAATCTCAAAAACGATTCCGTTTCATTATTTATTGCTCATTAAAGAATTAAATTAAAGAATCGAAAAAGATACCAACACAAATTAGGTTCCTTTCAATGATATTAGTAAAATATATTTTATAAATATCTACTCTAACTCACAAAAGAATCGAAAAATGTGTTCCGCGCTCGATTAAATGCTATAAAAAGGTGGCAAAATGTACGACACGAAAAACAATCTACGGTCGAACTTCGTATAAACAAACGACAGTTACTTTCATATTACTTAGGTACGTCAAATAGAGATTTCCCGCTTTCGATATTAATATCGAACTCTTTAAAGAGTTATCACTGCTCTTGAAATCCTAAGGTGAAATGGTAAAGAAGAGAAGCTCTGTTGGGAACTGTGGCGTTCCAGCTGTTGTAGATGGCTACGTAGAGGTGATCCCCATCCCTCTAGTCGCCTGCTCTAAATTCAGTTGATGACATTAACAGAATTCAAGAATTACTACATTTTTTTTATGAAAATAAGGGACGAGATGAGCAGGACGTACAGCTGATGGTAATGGATACGCCCTGCCCATTACAATGCAGTGCCGCTCAGAATTCTTGAAAAACCCCAAAAATTCTGAGTGGCAATACAACTGCGGTCGTCACCTTGAGACATAAGACGTTAGGTCTCATTTGCCCAGTAATTTCACTAGCTACGGCGCCCTTTAGACCGAAACACAGTAATGCTAACACATTACTGCTTCACGGCAGAAATAGGCTCCGTTGTGGTACCCATAATCTAGCCGGCATCCTGTGCAAGGGAGCCTCCCACTGGTACATCTAGTTGTGCGATTTTTAAATTGAAATTAATTTATTAACTATGGTCATATTACCTACATAATATAAAGGATACTATATGCCGAAGTAAATTTTATATAATCAGCACAAATTATAAGGAATTAAACATTTCTGATTTCAAACCATGTTTCCTAAAAATAAATTTTGATAAAAAAAAAGTTTGTTTGGGAAGGTACAGTTGGCAGTTGAGTGAAATCCCTCATCAGATCCTGATTGTGAGTTTCCGAACAGGGAGAGAGGTTTGAGTCCGCTTCGCTGAATGGGATTATAAATTAATGCAGGCCACGCCCATTCAATGTTCCGTTCTAGTGATGTGACGCATGAGAGTATCGATAATATTTACCAATATTTGTATTTTTATCTATGATTAATCTTTGGGAAACCTTTTCCAAATTTCATACATATTTTTTATATTCCAACTCCTAACATGATTGTTGAATGGTAGATGATTGAACCTATAGTAAGTACATTATTGTGAATGACAAACGACGATTTTGTATAAAGTTTATAAAAGAATACTAACACACATACTAATACATACATACACACGCTCCCCAAATATTAATGTTAAAAATTAAAACGATGTTAATTTTTTTTCCTCTATACATAATATTGTTTGTTAATGATAATAATAATAATGACACACTTTTATACAAATAATTGTTCCTCAAATTAGGCATAGCCTGTGCTATGGGTTGCAAGACAACGATATATCTAATACTTACTTAAACATACATAAATACATATAAACACCCATAACTCGAAGACAAACACGCATATTCATCATAGTAACCGCTACGGAAGTTGCGATACATTCCGATTACAAGAAGTGTCATAAGACAACTGGGAAGCCTCAGCCACTAATTTGCTTATGTGCAACATTTGAAAAAATCGAAATTTTAATTTTAAATCTAAATTAAAATGATCCATCTGTCAATTTTTACTAGTGGTGACAAAGTGCAAAACGAATAGTTTTCATATCCTTGTTTTCTAAAATACGAATGTTTTATAACTCCCATAACATTTTTTTACATATTTTTGTTTTATCGACATACCCACTTATGGAAACAGCATCACTATGACAGTGTTGGCACGCGCCACAACTTTTAATTAAATTCCGATGTCGACACTTTGAAACATATGTAGCAAATTCCGGCCCTACCCTAGGAAAGCACTGCAAGCTAAAATATAACCTAAGCCAACACAATTAACACCAAAATGGTGTAACAAATTGTATAAGGTTTTGCTAATAGAATTTGTACTTTGAGGCTTTTATTGTTAAGTCTAATGTTGCTGATATTATCATACAACAAAGGAATTTCTACTCTCTTTCAATGGAATAAGTCTCAGTCTATATTGCTCAGCGTTTGTTTGCAGTGTTATAGCTCTTAGAATCAGATGTTTCTGCATTTGATGGCAGTTTCATGGTTCATAATTCAATTGTAATGTTGCGTATGATTGTGGAGATAAGTGGCAGGAGTGTGTAGTAAGGCTGTGTAGGGTGCAGGACGCTCGTGGAAGTGTCCCGTTCACATTAATGCGATTTAAGCGAGCGATTGCGATTTAAATGAGGTATCTTTTTAAAACGAGCTGCAATTATAATAATTTCACCAGTGGGAGGCTCCTTTGAACCGGATGCTGGCTAGATTAAGGGTAACGCAACGGCGACTATTTCTGCCGTGAAGCAGTAATGTTTGTTATGGAAATAAAAAAAAATAGTGAAGCATTACTGTGTTGTCTGAAGGGCGCCGTAGCTAGTGAAATTACTAGGCAAACGAGACTTGACAACTTATGTCTCAAGGTGACGAACGCAGTTGTAGTGCCGCTCAGAATTTTTGGGTTTTTCAATAATTCTGAGTGGCACTGCAATGTAATGAGCAAGGTGTATCAATTACCAACAGCTGAGAGTCCTGCTCGTCTCGTCCCTTATTTTCATAAATAAAATACACATCATTTAACGTGACGGCAGATGCTACGTCTAGGATATACTTATGATTTATTACATAAATTACACACGACCGATAAAATTGAACAAGAATAGTGTTAAACGTTTAAGAGCAGTTTTAGGTATTATCTAATTGAGTTTGTATTGAATTAGTTCGGTGTTTGTGTGTATCTCAAGATATTGCACAATAATTGTATAAAATAAAATAAACAATCTGTAGGGACAAAAATAAAACTGGTGAATTAACATATAAGTTAAGTCACTGTGACCGAGTGTCCCCAGCATGTAACAGTGTATCATATGTGTGTTATTTACTGTGAATGTTTCCAGGGGATACTTCTGAGCTGCAACGCGATGTCGGCAGAGTATCTGTTCATGACGGACAAGATCTACGACCCGCGCTTCGACACTGGAGATAAGGTGATCCAGTGCGGCCGACACAACGACATCTTTAAGCTGTGGCTCCAATGGCGCGGGAAGGTAAGCCGTTGTCACAGCATTGAGAAGTACGAATTGTCTCGAATTTGTGCGCGATACCTTGAGACTACTTAATAAGTTAATAATCGGCTACTCTTTCTTATCAATAACCTTCCTAATGCCCTGATGACGGACTATGATACGGCTATGATGGACTAACTTCATAAACTGCAGGCATCTAGAAGAAACGATACCTGCACTATCACCCAGAAAGACCTGTCAATGCTTCAGAAAAACATGAACTCCGTATTATGGGGGCTTAAACCACTACAAAAACCCCTTTTTACAATCAGTGTATCGGAGAGCTCTAAGTGCAGAGACTGCCTTGTTGAAAAGGAAACAGTAACTCATTTAAATGTTTGATGTCCAATACAGTGGCTGACCAAAGAGCAAAATTCCTTGAAAATATTTATGGCTTGCAATTTTTAAACATCAAGGTTCTGAAGTTCTTCAAGTCACCAACCCCCTGTGGAAACAGGAGCTCTCATGCTATACCAGACCATATAAATTACCTGATTTGTCACATCTTCGTGAGTACCTAATTATGCGCTATAAGCTTTTAATGATCGTGGAATAAGCACCAACAGAATTGTGGAATAAACTACCTGATCACACACACTACAAAGCAACGTCTCTACGCAATGCCCAGTTTCTTTTATTTTAAAGTGTAATTTCTGAACCTCGTAATAAACGGTGCTTTAATTATTTCTAGGGTACATCTGGCTTCGAGCGTCTGATGGATCGCCTGATGGAGCTGTCGGAGTACATGGTCCGCCGGATCAAGGAGCAGAGCGACAAGTTCCATCTCATCTTGGAACCCGAGATGGTGAACGTCAGTTTCTGGTACCTGCCGAAGCAGCTACGTGGTCTGCCACACGATTCAAACAAGGAAATCAAGCTTGGAAAGGTAAATTTAAGTGAAGTTTGGTATGTAAGGTATGAGACCTAACACCTAACCTAACAAAGGTCAACCTTGATACATTCTAAAACCGCCCAATTGCTTTGCAATTATTACCAAAGTTTCACCAGCCAGTCTGGGCTATTAATTAAATTTTGAAACAGGTTACAATATTCTAGGTGTATGAAATTTATAAGTTAAATACCGTAAAAACTTTTTTTGAATACTTTCTGTTCTTTTGATGTGGATGTTATAGCACAAGAACCAGACATGACAAGAATACTCGAGCTTGTTTCGTACAAGACTATTAAATAGTGTGAATAAGACCAAGCTGGCTTCTTGAATTGCGTTCCTTGTCGCATCACAAATTGTATTAAGTGCAGAATGCAGAATTGGCAATTTCATGTGACTGAAAAACCATAACTCTTTGTCAATTAATACCTAAATCTCTGATTTCATCAGTAGTAGTTAATGTTTTATTCTCAATCTTATATTGGAAAACCCGTTTTAATTTCTTTTTTCTTGAAAATGTTATTGAGTCGCATTTTTCAGTACATTTATATATATATATAAATGTACTGAAATATTTATATATATATATATATATATATAAATATCTAAATGTACTGAAAAATGAGATATATCTACACCATCTCGTTAGGTTATTAATGTCATCTTGTAGTACCTAAATGACAATCATTTTCATTTACTATATTAAAATGTAAAACTTTTAAAGTTCTATCCCTCACATGTGAGATTATTTATTATCATCTGACACTTGAATGAACAAATCCTCGTCATATAGTCAACACGTGAAAGCATAACAAACTAACTCATGTAATATAAAATTCTTGAGTTCTGTTTGGCACTGATATTCTTTCAATGCGTATGATAACCAGCCGAAGCTCCCCAACACAAGACATAGCTATGGCCGCCTCTCATCATAATCTAAAGAAACTAATTGCGTTAAAACTAAAAGTTATACCTATAAGACGAACATGTGATTGAACTTTATTGAGGTAATATCTTATGGTATTATTACCATAAGTATGTACTTATACCGCATGGTATTATTACATATAGGAACTAGTAACCATACCTATACCTTATGGTATTATGGTTGTTGGGAGAGAAGAGTGTCTTCCAAATTCTATGTTTATTAATTTTGTTCTAAGGTATTATTAGATTATAGGGGTGGGTACACTATGTTGAAATCCATTAGTCGCGGCTTCATGTACACAGGCCATTATCGAATCCAATCCCTTTTTTATTATCATTGTTTAACTTAAACAATGGATGGAAATACAATTTACAACTACTGAGTAGCCGACACAGATTTTTCTTTATTTTGTCCCGCAACGTCACATTAGACTATCGTCTGCTTTAAAATGTCACGCTTCCTCGGGATCTATAAAATTTCGGGAAACAATCAAAATCAATATCCTTCTCTGTACCCTTGACAAAGTGTCTGGCATTTATAATATAATGAGCTCGAACGGTTGCAGTACAATATATTTGACACAGGTATGCGCCAAGCTGAAGGGTCGCATGATGCAGGCCGGCACCATCATGGTGGGCTACCAGCCCGACGACCGCCGCCCCAACTTCTTCAGGAACATCATCTCGTCGGCCGCCGTCACCGAGAAGGATGTGGACTTTCTTCTCTCAGAGATGGACCGCCTGGGCCACGATATTGTTGTTGATTAATGTGTTTGTTTGCGTTTTAGGGTGAGTGTGTGTGTGTGATTGAGCCAATTTCAATTCTTTTTTTAATCTAGCATTGGCTAGTTACGAATACATACATAATGCATACGAATTAATTATTGAATTAATTCGATTATCGGTTAATAAGTTGCTGTTTTCCAGACTCTTTAGTACTTGAGCCTTCAGGACTAACATTTTAAGACAATAAATATGATATCTAGATGCTAACAGTTTTGAATTGAGACTTAGCAGAGATAACTCGTCATTAAATATTACTTTGTACTGAAATTATTTATTTTTGAGTGAATGTGAGAGGTTACGAATATTATAATGTATGGCATTATATGCATATCTATCTAGTAGGAGCGTAGATTTCTCAACGCAACGATTATCGATGTCTTCCGTATTTAATGTGATTATTAAGTGTTAAAATCAAACCGTCTATACGTTTATCGATAAAATCGTGTGTACATCACTATTTGTTATATTGACAATGAAAATGTGTAAAATCGCGCGAGAGATGGCGCTTAATACTATGTAAATCTTTGAAATCTGTTGCCACATAAAAAATAGATCTTTAGTAATTCATAAGATGTTTAATTAACATGTACCTAATGCTAATAAAATTAATAGTTTCTGTAGTCTTGCTTTAACAATATTAATGCTATTTTTCAAACATATAACGAGTAGGTACTAATTGTTGTTTATGGTTTATTGCTCAAAGCCTTTATTTTAGTATTTAAATTAAGAGAATGTTTAGATATTTACCTTTTATAAAATATGTACGCTATACATACTTACATTATATTTACCAAATGTATTCTTTTGACCTCTAAGGTCTTATTTAGGGTACCTATTCAAATTACCTAGTATTTGTAAAATATAAAATAAAACTTCTTTATTCCAAATTTTTTGAGTCTATGATAATATATACCTATTGTTACTGTTATTATTTTCTAGTACCTATGGCAAATAATAGTTTGAAATCTACTTATATATTTTTATTATAAGATGTTTGAATATACTATAAATATTTTAGGAAAACTGTGTAATAAATATAAGCTAGTGGTAGAGTATCGGTAAATTAAGTTATCGATAAAACATATCTCCCGTTTTGCCAATTAAATATTATGTGTCGGGTAGAACTCAATTTTGTAGATACGTATATTTTTTAATTTATATAGGTTACAATAATTATTATGACGTAGCCAATTTAGTTGGTATCTTGAAAGTTTGATGCCTTTTTTAATTATCAAACTTAAAAAGGCGGAAATCAACTTAATAATTGATTAAACCCCACTGCAGATATATTTCATTAGATTATAATATTGAGAATAGGAGAATGCAGTACTTATAGTTAGGCACTACTAAAATTAGACTACGTTTTTGTTATATTTAAATTCCATAGTTTTTGTTTCGAGTTATTACATAGTTACCTACTGGTATTATATCGTTATATTGTGTGAACTTATATTAGTTTTATTATTCTTTGTAGGATTGAATAATAAAAGTAAGAAATTGTAAATAAAATGCTACGTGACGACGACAATAAGTAACATAGGGAACCTAGTGAATATATTATATAACCGCCACAAGTTGGCGGCTATACTAGCTACAAATTTCATAGGATTAAATTTGAAGTATAGGTTAGTTATTATGGAAAAGGCTCTTCGGTTGATAGATGAATGGAATTGATCAAGTTTGCGATGTTAAAATTGTGTAAAATATATTATAATCTATCCCTATTTATTGATGTATTAAAGATAAGAACTTATTAATTTTAATTTAGAACGCTTTGTTATTTGAAATGAATAGTGTTTGGGAGGATTGTATGACGGAGTTTAATAAACTGTCGAACGATGAATAGCGCAAAAAATAAATATTTTTAATGTCAATATAACATGTGATGTAACAGTCTAAGTCTTCCTAGAATGAGATTATATTTTGAATGTTCAAATATTTAATGTGGAATTAGAATTTAAAATTGTTAATGTAGCCACTGCACAGACACACAGTTTCTTATTTGTCTAGGTACAATACTCTGTTTTGCCCTAAATTTTTAATCTGCACTGCACGATTTTTTTTAATTTTAATTATGTACACTTTTTGGAAATCTCCGGTGGCAACACGTTCAATCTTCGAATATAAAGTACTTCTTACCTATAAAATATTATTGTTTTTCCCTTACAAACAATAACCACAATATGACCCCTGGTGTAATCACATTATGTCTACGCTTATTGTTACGTTTTAAATAGGTATGTAGAGATAGCCTGAAGTGGTCTCACTCATAGTGTCATTGTCAGCTATTTTTATTGACAGTGACACTTGCAGGCAGCGTGTGTGTCTGTGCCGTGCTGTAGCTGATAGTGTCTGCTGTATTTGTTCTTGTCGTGAATCATATTATATTAGATAACTGTTGCTATGTGTTTACTGTATAATCAATAAATTGCGAACTGTTTCACTAGCTTTTTAATTTCAACAATAAATCACCCAGTTATCTAGATTTTCAGTTTGGAAACGGAAAAAAACTTTCAGATCTTCTGACCTCTCTCACAACAATAATGTCTTCATCCACTTTAATATTTATGGTATTGGTGAAGATGGAACAGTGAAAGTCTAGCTTGGCGGTCTTCTGTCAGTAAATATCGAAGTTTATACTTCCAAGCAGGGGCGTAGGTACCTCCGTATCTGTCGTATCAATTATACAGGCCACGTGCGTTAACAAAACTTAATAAAACCTATTGCTACTTGCCGAAATAAAAGCAGAGTGTATATTTAATTTCACTTGTTTGTAAACTTGTTTGGAAAAAATGACATAATATTTCTTTTAATTTTAATAATAATAAGGGCTCGCAAACAAATTTTTATACGGGGCTCCGCCAAACGCCACTGCTTCCAAGAGGCCTTTGCCTTACAATGGGCGTCTTTTGACTTTACAATTAAAAATAATCGGATTAGAAAAAAATAATAACTCGAACGAACGAACCGAATATTTTATCGAACAATAAATATTCTTGAGCTTTAGCCTCATCAACTGGCGCTGCTTGTGGTAGATCCAGCTACCAGTTATAAAGAACTCTGCTTCTTGTTAACTTAATTTTTTTTAATGAAAATAAGGGACGAGACGAACAGGACGTCCAGCTGATGGTAATTGATACGCCCTGCCCATTACAATGCAGTGCCGCTCAGGATTGTTGAAAAACCCCAAAAATTCTGAGCGCCACTAAAACTGCGCTCGTCAGCTTGAGACATAAGATGTTAAGTCTCATTTGCCCAGTAATTTCACTAGCTACGGCGCCCTTCACACCGAAATACGTACACATTACCGCTTCACGGTAGAAATAGGCGCCGTTGTGGTACCCATAATCTAGCCGGCATCCTGTGCAAAGGAGCCTGGTATATTTATAGTCATAATGGTACATACCTTCATGATGTTGATATTACCCATGATACCCTTCTTTGTTTAAAGTGTGTGTTACGTACTGAATACTCAAATAACTCTTGTTTTTTTTTATTAATTAACAATTCTTATTTCTTTATTTGAGCCACACTTACGTACTTACGTAGCTACGGTATATTATGTACCTACTCGCCGAAAGTCTATTAAACATTCCTTATAGATTTGTAAGTCTGTCGCTGTATATCGACTTGCTATGCTCTTATGTATAAGACAAAACAAAATTTTGGGCGATGCGCCACTCGGACGGTTGGCATAGTTAGTCAGAGCGCTCGGACGGAAATCAATAGTCGCGCGTTTGAGTCCCATATCGTGGATGAATTAAAATATGGAATCTAATATGCTACGCCCCACTGGGTGACTATAATATTATATATTTCTATATACAATTGTAGAAGGCAATATAATGAAACAATCAAATAATTTGACATATTTTATTGGAAACAAAATAATAATTACGCTATATATTGCACGCGACTCTCCACTATTGAGCAAAACTCACTTTCACTTAATATACTTCAAGCGTATCTTATAAAAGTGATTTCCGCGATACATTCACTCGGGACACGCCACTGGGGAGTGGGGACCGATTCATCCAATATGAACTTAACACCAGTTACAATCAGTAATAGCTGCTATAAATTGATGCACAAACTTTTGATCATTTATTGAGCTTTACACTTCGTATCAAACCAAATTTTTAAATAGTCCAACAAAATATTAAGCAGTCTTTCTTGTATGAAAGACCATCTATATTTCATAACATACCATATTTCATAACATCGAACTAAAATGAATCATATCAAAAAATATTTTTTTTACGTTACATAAATAATTTAAGATCTACCCTCAATATCTCGTTCAGATGTCATTCACCTCGCATAGGTGCCATTACGTCACTTTTTGCCATTTTTTTTATGAAACAAGCTATCGTCATAAATACTATTACTATTTTGATATGATTGTTATAATGTAATGAACTTGAAATTAATGGTCTGGACAAGACTCGCCTAATCAGTTTTTTTTTTACTTTTGTAATCCAACCTAACGCAAAATCTTATGCAGCTTAAATGAGAACTATTTTTAGTGGGATTAAATAGCGGTTTTAAAGATATCTTCAAAATAGTTTCGTGCACTATTCAACCCCACGCACAATAGTAATATCGCCATTGGTTTTCCAATCAGATATTTTATTACATTTACTTCAATAAACGAGTCCAGGTTTGGTTATATCACTGACCCAAGGCGGATCACAGTCTAGGTAAGCCAGTGTCAAATAAATTAATATTGATGGAAAAACGGATGGTTTACTGGATGCATGCCCTTTAATTGAAAAATAATATATTTTACTAGAACTTTACCACAGACGTTGCTGAACAATGTGATCTAAGACCGAAAACGACAAAATCGTTCCAAAAACATGATTAACTAAAATAGAATAATTAATATAGAAAAGTGTAAAGTAAATAAAGAAAACATGAGAACACATGTTTAACGATTAACCAACGGAGGTTGGATCTGTGGTCCATGCAGGATACTTACATCTGCACTTGGCTTACATAGGTAGCACTATGTTTGTGGACATACACAACCATTTTGTTCAGGGAACAAAAATAGTACAAATGGGACTTTTACAAATTAATTATGATCCGGCACGCCGGTTGCAACAGGCGTGAGATATTCGTGTTTGACAGATGCTGCTGCGCTCCACAGATCACGTTTTACAAAAATATTCTTGTGTTAACTTCTGGGAATTATAGATACAAAGTAACATTTTGAAATATACTTCCAGCTGCTACCACCGCAGATTATAAATGAGACTTAAATTGGGATACTATCACAAAGTTGGGGTTCATATTCTTATGGAACAAGTAGGAACCAGACGGTATGTGAACTATGTGATTTATCAAACTACCTATTCACCATACAGTAAGTAAACGAACCTGTAAGCCCAACAAACGTATTTATTACGTGATAAATACATTCACCAACAGATGACGCTTATTCAAAATTAGTAGCTGTGCATTGTAAAAGTAATTAAATTAAAAATATGCGGGAGATTTATACAATTTTTAGATTCGATATAAATGGAAACTATTTCCTTACACAGAACCATCTAATACGTTCAAGTAAGAACGATCTGCGTTATACAAGCTGTCGCTAATTACTTTCAAGTGACTTTAGTACAAGCACCATATTATACTAAAATACAAAACAGAACAATTAACAGGTTTTCATAGCGTTTTTCAAACAATTAAAATAGCAGACATTTTAAGTATGTGAATCAAATTTTTAAAAAATCACAAAAATATCCAATCTGGTAAGTTCTACCAAGTCCCATCATTGAACTGACCTAAGCCTAAGCAATTGTTTGATGGTCATCTTAAATATTGTTTGTTTATTGTTGAAAAACGCAATAGTCATTAAAATATAATCCTACATTCCGAGTGTTGAAAAATTACAATATCACGATTTTTATCAAGATAAAAATCCATTCTGAGATTCAACTCACTCAATAAAGTAATTAATACATCAACAATTACGTTTCAAAATCGTCCGAAAAATTCATAAATACCCCTTAAATCCATTATTTTACCCGAAAACGTATGACTCTTACGTAATGGACCATTATTTTGAAAACTTTTTGTGTCAACACTTCCGAACCAGCTTCTTATATCCAATAAACATACTTACATATACAATAAGAAATTTGCTAAACAATATGTTGGATATAGCACTCTCTCTCGCACGCGTCACGCACCACATATATACCTATATATATATAATAAATATAAAACTAGTCTGCGCTGTTTAGTACTGTGAAAACATGTACACAAATTGTAGCACAAACGTTGTACCTGAACAATATTATTGTTCACACAGTTCGCACTGAAACACTGAGTTAAGATACTGTTCACATCCCAACCAACGTCTTATTAGGCCTCGTCCACACTTGCGACCGAATGCGAACATTCTGTGACTCAACTTTTTCGTTTTTCATTTTTCTATAGCTTTAACTCGGCGTCGTTCGTCAAACGTGGACAGATGATTAGAACAGAACATGACCCACGATTCGCTGAGTTAAGCACGTAATCATGGCGTTTGCAACCACGGAAACTTAAAACCCATGAATTATGTAGGTGGTCCGTTATAAGCTAGGTACCAGTGATTTAACCCATGACAGTCACAACATACTACTATTATGCTCAATAATTTGCTCAGTAGACTCGAGCGACATCATATCGAAAGCAAACCAAACTGCAGCGCAAACTAGTTAAAACGAGATTCACCCGAATAATACTATGCCGACATGCGGCTCCGTCCACGTCCCACGTCTCCTGTCTGATCCTTCGCCTTGTCGACTCAACAACATAATTGATAAAGAGGGTAG
The DNA here is from genome assembly GCA_949711755.1 of Leptidea juvernica. Classification (NCBI taxonomy): domain Eukaryota; kingdom Metazoa; phylum Arthropoda; class Insecta; order Lepidoptera; family Pieridae; genus Leptidea; species Leptidea juvernica. The sequence continues at coordinate 30,006,561 of CATIXQ010000002.1, read as the reverse complement.
CAGGAAATGTGTTCGTTACCTTTAACTATCATTTATTATTATTATTTTCATTTTATATTTATTAATACTTTTAATTAAGTTGGTTATGTCAACTCGTCAGCTGGTAATGGTGGCAAGTATTAATAATATCTAGGCCTTCCGTTTCTATGTATAAAGGTATATTGATACACCCTGATCATGAGATTGACCACGGCTTGTTGGATATGCTTAGCTTTGTTATTGAAACACCGCTTAGGATCTCGTGAGCGGAAGAGTTCTTGTGATGGGAGTCGCTAAGGTCAAGGACGGGTAGAGAGCTGAGAGCGACCAAACAGGAGACAATAACATCACAGTCATGAGCGGCGTACCGACCGACATCTACGGTAAGGAGTCATAAACTATTTTCAGGTAAATATCGGCGATTTGAGCGAAAACTATCCACCAATAAAAGGGATACGAGAGTCAAATGTAACAAAGGAAGTAGGTATTATAGATATAACTGTGTGTTGAGAGGATCCCTGACTGGTGTAATCCTAAAATTACAATTGGAGCCGATAGGTGGCGTTGTAATTGAGGTTCAGTTTTTTTATTTTCCAACCCCTACTATATCATTTCAATGCTTGCTTACTATTATGAAGTCAAGTTTGCTAGATATTTATTTAAGATCATTGATTCATAATTATTGTGATTAACATGTGATTTCTTAACAGTCAGGAATAAACTGACAAAACAATATGTAGATATGTGTAACTTGTTGATATTATAAACTCCTACACTCTGGAATAACAAACTTATGACTTGTGAACCTGCCATGAATAGTTTATGAAACCGAACCGATAGAATCTCAGAAACGATTAAAATTACATTCACATCTCGTATAAGATTATTTTTAAAGGATACAACCGCATATGTTTTATATATTATTGTGTTGTTGCGTTTATCACACAGCCAGTGAATACACAAAGTGCAACAATGTGTAGCCATTTCATTGGTAGTACTCCAAGTAAACAAGGATGTAAAGCCCGGAGCACTATCAACACCTCGGATGAGGTTGGCTATCTGTTTCAGATAGCGAGACATTCGCTTTGTTGGCTGTTTAAAGTTTGCAAGAACATAGCAAATGCAAACAATACTAGATACAAAAAATATGTGTTCTATGAAGACATCATAACAGAATTATAAATTTCAGATTCCAAAAATTGAACCAGCAATGTAGTAAGATAAAGATATGTTTCGCACAACACATATCTCGTCAATGTACAGCAGCATTAGGTATCCGCGATGATCTTCTGCCGGAAACGTGAACAATATATTGACATATTATGTGTGAGAGAGACAAGGATAGATTCTTATACGAGATAGATAGTCCGTCTGCGTCGGTGTGCGCCATACCGGCTTGCTTTCGAGTTTAACGCCACCTACAGGACAAATGTACATGGTTAATATAAATTCAAACGAATATAAGTTGATACCTCAGACATATGACAGCCCTATCCAGTGTTTCTGACTGTTAAGCTGCACTTACAAAAACAGAATATCAAAGATAGTAGCAATAAGTTAGATAACCTAAATAGTTGCTCACTGGGTGAGTGTTCGTCGAATCGGCGTAGTGTCACTGTGATATACATGAATATAATAAGCTATAACACAACATATTACATTATTATAAAAATAGTTTGAATTATTACCGAGAACGCTGTGTCATAGCCGCCATTTATGAAATCACGCTTCAGGTCAATGAAAAGACGTAATATAGGTCACGGCGCAGATTACTGCACTCTGGTGTGATGACGACATTCGTATAAAATATGATACTAACTCAAATGTTATAGAAAAACTACTTTAATTTAATAATTTTTTCTGCAATTTTTAACACCATTTATTCTTTGACGACAGCATCAACTGATCTAGTGAGCTACCACTCAACGGAGTGCATAGAAACCATTAGTTTGTATTAACTTTTAATTTGCTTCAATATCATGTTTTCAAGATGTTATTAATCATTT
>CATIXQ010000002.1:29909186-29961803 GCA_949711755.1 Leptidea juvernica | reverse complement strand
GGCCGCCGTGCGCAACACCCGCCGTCCTGCTCGCACACACGACGCCGCCACCAGTATGTTACCATCTGTCCGAGTAAAACCATTAAATAATATTACCGCCAAGATCGAAAATAATTCTAGAAAATTTCAATCATTGACATAGACAGTACATTCATTATATTTAAATATAACAGATGCCGCATAAAATTAAATGATGAGTTAGATAAGAAATTAATACCTTTCAGATTTCATCACGTAATTTGCAATCGTTCGAACATCTCAATGTTTTGAGACATTAAGGGCAGTTTTGTCAAAGAACAGTGATAACGCCATAGTGGTTAACGCTGAAATTTGAGCCTTCTAGGAGTAACATGGCTTGTTGAAGCGGACTCGAGGACTTCTATTTGTCATCGGCATAATCCATCCGGATCTAACATACTGTTATCAATGACATGGAAAAACAACAGTAAGTATAGGACATAGCACACAGCAACACCCGTTAACAGCAACCTGTATGGTGCGTCCAGTGAGGAACCAGTAAGACATTTGTAAAAACTCTCGTAAGACCCATAAAATAGATGCTTGGTGAGAAGTGCCTGGTGCCATACTCAATAAAAATAATAATGAAGCTTTATTTGATTCCATACAAAAATTACAATTATTTAATCTTACTTCTAAGTTACAATCCCTGTTTTGTATGGACCCCCTTTGGGTAAAAGCCTCCTCCAAAGAATTCCATTTAGTTTTGGTTTTTGCAATCTCTATCTAACTTTGCCCTTCCACCGCCACAAGGCCTGCCTCTCTTTCTAAAGCCTTGAGGTGCGGACCATTTAATTATTCTGTGTGTCTATTTGTCGTCTGTGTATCAGGCCACGTGCCCCGCCCACTTCTATTTTCTTTCGAGGGAGAAAGTAAGTGCATCGGTAATTTTAGTTTTGCTTCGGATGTCTTCTTTTCTCACCCTGTCCGGAAATTTTTAACCTAGACAGCTTTCTCTATTCTCCTTTGAGCAGTCTGTATTTTGTTTCTCGTTTTTAGATCAAACGTCCAGGATTGGCAGCCATAGGTGAGGCATGGTAGAATTTCAGAGTCTATAACTATTCTCTTGGTAGGCATCGGACTCTGTGGTTTGAATATTTCTTTATGAGCCCAGTACTTTTTCAAGGTGGTCGCTATTCTTCTGTCTATTTCTTGGGCTCCTCTTCTTTTTCAAAATACTTAATCATAGGCCTTTGCTATATACAAACTGCCAAACTTTCCCCTTGTTTTTGTTAGCCACGGCACTAGTTCCTATAAACATTTGCATCTAAATGAGTCTGCACTACTCGTATACAACACTTACTCTTGTGCGCGAAATGTGCAGCGGTCACGTGGTCGCGGTTGGCTCTCAGACACTCGGTGACGACGGAGGCCGCGTCCCCCGCCCGCGGCCCCGCGGCCAGTGCTCCCAGCAGCCCCGTCCCCGTTATTACACACGCCCCCTCGCAGGCCACGCCACTGCAAACACCAAACGAATGCAATCAACGTTATATGCTTGGAGTTATTTTAAAATATTGACCGTGATTTTAATTTGTTTGGGATTATAACACTTACATCGTTGGATCTATTGTAGTTAAATTAAAAACGTTAATTAAGTTTTGGTAGTCGTTTTGATGTTAACCTGACACTGAATAAATAAATCTGAAAGAACATAAATACTTATTACACCTTATTGTGGGTAATAAATATATCTTATTGTGGGTTCCAAACCTGGCAGGCATATTCGAGTATACCGCGTACGACTGTGCACTAACGAACTTAAATGTTTTGATGTTATTGAACAAAGTACAAGTGCGTTGTACAAATCCCAGGGCACTCGAAGCTTTCAGAACTATATTTTCAACATGGTCATCAAAAAAAGGTTTAAACACTCCAAGAACATGCAGGACATTGTTCTTCCATAATGTTTGATTTTTTAATGTGTGAAATGAAATGTGAAAGAAGCCACAGAGCATTTAGAAGGATTAAGATCAAGCTTATTGGCTTGGGCCTAGGCAATAGTCGAGCTATGTCAGCTTGAAAGATCTCAAAATCAGTGTGGCAATGGTATTAAAAATCTTCATATCATCAGCAAAACAGAGCAAGCGAGTGTTAAGAAAGGAGGTGGAAATATCATTTACAAAGAAAACGGATAATAAAGGCCCAAGTAACGATCCTTGGGAACCCCACTAGAAATGGACACCCAGCCAAAGATATAATTATGATCACCAACCACACCTTGAGACCTTTGCTCAATATAAGATGCAAACCACCGATGCAAACACTCAACAATACAAAAAGTTGAATTTTTAATACGAGAGTTTATGATCTATTGAGTCAAACGCTTTGATATAGTCGGTATATTCTACATCTACCTTGCTGCCTTTGTCCATGGCTTCAGTCAGATATTCACTCATCAAGATTAGGTTGGATACAGTAGATCGCCCTTTGAGGAATTCATGTTGATACGGGTGGAAGGAGCTTGTAGTATGCATGTTCAATGCACAAGGGACATAGGCTTCGCGGTCGCAGATGGAGTAGCGACTGTCGACTGACTTCCCCACTCCCACCGCCGTGAGTGGAGCGCCCACAGTAGCGGGTGCAGAACGATACTCAATGTTTACCACATTGTAATATTTTGTTGCTATGTTGTTATAAATATTATAATTACTTGTGTATAGGCAATACGATAGTAAGGTAGTTTTAGATATAGATTAGAGGTATAGAATTAGGTTTACATATTTAAATAATAGGCTACAGACCAACAAATCTACATACCCAAATCCCTTGAGTGTGGGTGTAAGTCTCAGCACCTGCAGTCTTTCTGCGATGGGGATGTCTGGCTTTTTTTCTAACGGCACCACGCGTCTCCCATTATGGAAGAATATTGCTTTCACTATTCGTTCACCTGTAACAGAAAATGTAAATATAATAGAGGTTAAAGTATGAAATTGCAGTTTTATTGTATTAGGTACTTCAAATTGACATAAAATCTTCATGGTTTGAGACTTTTGAGTGAAACTTTTTTCACATGGTACATATAATTCTTCTTTTAAAAAAATGTGGAACAGTAGATTATCGACTTTCAGTTGTTTTTTTTATTCAGCTTAGAGAAGAAAGATGGACACTTCGAAAATTCGAGTGATTTTTGAATATGAGTTCCGACGCGGACCTAAGGCGCCAGGAACAGCTCCCAATACCAATATTGCGTTTGGAGAGGGAGACTGATAATGTACGCATGGTGCGATATTGGTTTAAACGCTTTCGTGAAAAAAAATTTGAACAAAACCACGTGGAAGACCCCCACACAGGTGAATAACAATGAATAGAAAGAGATGGTGGAAGCCGATCCGAGCCAAACTACCTTACCAACAACATTGACTTTTGAGTATTCGTAGTTTGAATATTATTGTTGCATCACTTTACAAATATTGTAACTAAAATAATTTGTGAGTGAGTAATTGTCACAATGAGTTTCTTGCCACTTCTTATTAAAGTAATTTCCTTGATCTGCATGAATAAAGTGATTTTGATTTGAACCCTAAAGGATTGAGCTTTCGATTATTGTTAGTAAAAATATAATATTAATCATTATAAATTATGTTAATATATGATATTAATTACAAGTTTAAGCAGAAATGTCAAATTGTAAGTAGAGGTATTTGGTGAGTATTGCACGAAATGTAGATTAAGATTCTTTTATTGTCGTTTGCTTGAGTTCTCGTAACAGGCTTCGTCATGCTCGCTTAAATGTCACTGCTTGTGGCGGCGACATGGGACGGCTCGTCCCTTTCCCTAAAATATGGTTGAAGGACGTCATGCTCGTGAACGGGCGCTGCTTGTGGTGGCAAGATGATCCTGTTGCCGGGAGCTTCACATTCTTAAAAGTTATTATCTGTAGATATATATTTTATTTATAATCGCTTATAAAATGCTCACAGAACACCTTTATTTATTTACTATGCGTGTGGATGATGCAGCTACTGTACTCAATAACTTTTATATGAATTTATATTTACTTTTTTGGCTTACTCTCGTAAGGCATTAACTATTTGACGTTTGAGTATGTTTGTTGCATCACTTTACATATTATAATGTAATTGAAATGATTTGTAAATCGAAGAAAATGTAAATCATGATATAAAAGAGAGGCAATGAGTTTCTTGCTACTTCGTCTCATTAGCTCAACCCTTTACGAAGTAGCGGTAGATTCAATAAGAAAAAATATTTTTTGACATTTATAAGTGTCATTTCCGTGACCTACATGAATAAAGTGATTTTGATTTGATTTGATTCACTTGCGTCAAATCAATAAAATAAAAAATATGAAAAATGGGTGCCTCATAATTTGACTCATCTAAAGCAAGAAATGCGTGTTGAAACTGGTGTTGCATCGAAACAGAAATTAAGGAATATTGGAACGAATTGTGACATGCTATGAAAAGACGATTCTTTAGGATAACTGTAGGCGAAAAATGCTATGGCTGACCCCAGGTAAAAAGCCGCAACAGTGTCCTAAAGCAAAGCTTTTTTTTAATTTGGAAATCAAACAGCTATACATTTTACATAGTTTTAACCTTAATTTAGATAATTACAATAAGCCAGCAAAAGTAAGTATCAAAGTTATTTATTTGTATTTCTATTGCTATCAAGGGGTATTAATTTTAAAATTAACGTTCACCAATAGCAATTTCATTTTGTCCAGGAATCAAAAACAAGCAAGCAAGAAAGTAACAACCACATAAAATTGTTAAACACTGTATTATCAATAAAAATCTTTCATCATTTCAGCCGGAAGACGTCCACTGCTGACAAAGGCCAGTTGTAGTCTATCTTAACTTTCTCATCTTCTTCACTTCTTCTTTCCATCTAATATTGTATTCCTTTGTTTCTAGTTTTACAATTATTATGGTCGCAATTCATAATTTGTTTGGCCCATTTCTCTTTACCTCTATTTAATATTGTTTTACTCTATTATTATATTGTGTGTTCCATACATGCCCAGTTGAGCTTTCTCAGTTGTTGTACAACCTCTATTTTTATCTCTTCTCTTAGACCTACTAACTTTTAATAATTTGTCTGTTCTCTTTTTGCTGAGCATTCTTCTCTCTATAGAATTTTCACAAAACTTTGATTGTATATGTTGCATTTGGTTAGAGCCTATTTCTGGTAGCCATGCGGAGGTGAGTCTAGGTCGTAGGAGTATACATATTTTTTTAAATTTCCTTAAATGTCGAGTACCTTTTCCGTGCATTACCTATTGTCGTGTTGATGTATTACTTTTGACATAAGATCATTGGGAGATATTATTTGACCAACATACACATAGTCTTTAACATATACTGTTTCCTTTCCGCTTGCTACGACTAGTTCTTCTGTGGTTTCATTGGTCCATGAACTTTGTTTTCTGTAAAATTCATAGTAAGGGTTCTTTCCAACATTCACTTTCTAGGGTCTTACTGTTGATAATGTTCATAATTTTGGAGTTCAAGCTATGTTGACGGAAAAATTATCAGGTCGTCCGCGAATCTCAAGTGAGTTAAATTCTCTTCTAGTGCCGCTGAGAATAACGTTAGGAGGTGACAGGGGTGACTATTTGTGACAATTTTCACCCCCTGTGCATTTTGTAAAAGTGAACCATTTTTGAGTTTCTTTTTATTTTTTTTTTATGATAATAAGGGACGAGACGAGCAGGACGTTCAGCTGATAGTAATTGATACGCCATGCCCATTACAATGCAGTGCCGCTCAGGATTCTCAAAAAACCCAATAATTCTGAGCGGCACTACAATTGCGATCGTCACCTTGAGACATAAGATGTTAAGCCTCATTTGCCCAGTAATTTCACTAGCTACGGCGCCTTTCAGACCGAAACACAGTAATGCTTACACCTTACTTCTTCACGGCAGAAATAGGCGCCGTTGTGGTACCCATAATCTAGCCGGCTTCCTGTGCAAGGAGCCTCCCACATACATATAGAGTGGAATGTTTTTGGATTTTCAAGATAAGGCAAAAATGTATTTGAATGCGTTTGTATTCGGACTAAACATAAAATCGCAATTTGAATATCTTGGAAACAGGTTTAAGATTTCAGTGGTTGTTAAGAATACTAATATAAATAATAACTAAATCTAAACCCCAGTTACCTGGGAAGCTGGCAGTATAGAGGCAGCTCCAATCATTCAGCAAGTAATCCTTCTGACAGAACACGGACACGTCTCCAACACTTGTTGCAACAAGAAGGTGTTTTCCTTCCCCATCCCATTCTATAGTGGATACCTTAAATCAAGACCAAAAATCATTTATTTACTCAGGTGAATTAAAAAAATACAGACCTCACGCGGATACAAAAATAAACTCCGCAAATCTCAGAACCGTATTCTCCAAACGGTTTGTGACGAGATGCCTAGCAATAGTTTTTCATATTAGCTATCTGTGCACCATAACAAAAGTAGGAAATAAAAGAAGGTGCCTTGGCCAAGATGCCTGGGAAGAGCTTTTTTAACCTTTCCAGATAATTTATCAATTTTATGTATATTTTACTTTTTATCTTTATTTATATGTGTTAGTATATCATTGTACTTTTTTGTTTCGTATGTATACTGGGTTTTTGGCTTTAATAAAAACTTATTAGTATTATTACAACATTGTAACTTAAAGGTCACGTAAACATTTTCTCCATAATATTTTGAAGTTGGTTGATTTTGCCAAGAGAAATAGAAAATAATGACATTCAATACTTAAGTTCTAAGCCACAGCGCGAGTTGAAAACCGGTGCTGTAGCACTTACTACAGCATACGTTGAGCGGTGTCAATTTCCGCATCATACTTGATTGTACCTATTATATATTTTCATAAATACTACTTTACTAGCGATATTGCTATGATTTAATTTTAGGTGTTAATGAAACTTTGTAAATTTATACGCTTAAGTTCCTTCGTTTAACTTTATTTTGATAAAATGGTTATTTGTGAGATGTGAGATATAAATATGACTATATCAATATATATGAATCGTGTTATAAGTAAATATCAGACATTTCGATTCTGGTATTCTATATATACACATCAAAGACCTAGGGTACCTAAATTACTCCACCGTATTGCAAGGTTTACATTTTCCTAAAATTGTGACTGATGTAGAATTGAGTAAGGTTTTAGTTTCCGATGCAGCCAGAATCTATATTTGGTGAGGACCGACGTGGTAAAGTGCTAAGAAGACCAGGACAGCGTTATGCAGAGGTATGTTTTAAAGAAATTACGCAGTACGCTTCTGAAAATCGTACACAGTTAGTTTTCCTAGAAAATGTCTCTGTAAATGCATAAGGCTACATCACGGAAATTCTAATTCCACATGTACATCCAGCGTTAACTATTACAAGAAGTGTTGCAGTGATTATAGACGACATTGCTCGAGCACGCCGAGCGGGCGACGTTTAGTGAAGTCGAGATACACCGGTTAGATTAGCTAGTGCGGAGTCCCGACCACAATCCCATTGAGCATCTATGGGACTTTCTAAAACGACGTGTTAGAACTGTACACCCAGCCCCACATAACATCTGAGATCTTAAAATTGCTATTATGGCCGAATGGGAGTGTATTCCCCAAGAAATCATAAAAGAAAACCTCGTCCAAAGCATGCCACGAAGATCTGCAGTGCCAGTAAGCAGTTGCCACATTGAGTGTGACGAATTAATTTTATTATTTTATTGTTTGTTAATTTTAGTAATAACATTTTATTGCTTGTAAGTAAATAAAGGAGAAAGTGAAAAATTTGTGATTTCATAAAAAATCAAAATAAAACAGATTAAGACGGACTTAATTACTAAACAAAGGTGTTTTTCATCTGTAAGTAATATATATTTTATTTTGTTGTTTCAAATCCCTTTTACAACTGTTAATACTAAAAGTACTCAAATATATCAAAAGTGCCTTTTTTTGCAAAGGAGTTTGTTAGATAATTATGAGAACTTTTGGAGGAATGCCACACATCCAGATGGTGTGAATGATATTGTAATTTGTGGCGTGCCGGAAGGTGGAAATTGGTGGCAGGAACCAGATGAAACAGCTCCTGGGACCTCGCGACCTAATACTGAAGTACGTCAGACCAGAGATTACAGCAATACTCCATTTGAGGCCGGACCTGCGCTTTGTAGAGCGCTAGAATGTGGGCTGGATTGAAGTATGGCTATGCTCTATAATTATGACGCCCATCTTCTTAAGCCAATTTGTCTTTGTCTTACAGATGACCACGGAATTGGCAATGGCGGAATGGCTCGAGATTTCGAGACCCACTATTATTCTATAATATATGAAGTTACATACTATTTCCATTGAAAAATTTGCTTGTTCTAAAGATTTTGTAAGCGACACGAATTTTGACTTGTCCCTAAGAACAGACTGCTCATAAGACATGCCAACATTGACACCTAAAATTGATATAATTTGTAGTCGAAAGAGTTCAGATCTGGACTAGATGAGGGTAACTCTATAAGATTATATTAAGTCCTGAACATTTATTTCTATCCAATGTAATTTTTACGTCATCTCCTTTTCTATCTATTCTTATACTACCCACATTCTGTATATTATATTCTTTACTCTATTTACATACAATTGAATAATAATAATTATTCCATAACTAAATTACATTAAAATATATATGCAATATAGTAAATAATATGTAAAGTTAAGTTTTCTATTGATTAGCCAATACTATGTGCCAATAATATTACCAGTGGAAGGCTCAGGATGCCGACTAGATTATGGGTACCACAACGGCGTCTATTTCTGCCATAAAGCAGTAATGTCGAAGCATTACTGTTTCGGCCTGAAGGGCGCCGTAGCTAGTGAAATTACTGGGCAAATGAGACTTAACATCTTATGTCTGAAGGTGACGAGCGCAGTTGTAGTGCCGTTCAGAATTTTTGGGGTTTTTCAAGAATCCTGAGCGGCACTGCATTGTAATGGGCAGGGCGTATCAATTACCATCAGCTGAATGTCTTGCTCGTCTTGTCTCTAATTTTCATAACAAAAAAATAAAAAAATGCTCAAAAGCAATGTTATAATACAAGAAAACTAAATAGCTTACTGGGTGCACAGTGCTGGTAACTTTGTAGCTGTTCCAGGGTGTGTTGAGGTCACACACATACACATGGCCTCCCCATGTGTCTCCGTCTGTATCAGTCAGCTCGGTCATTGATGTGAACGCTATAATGTTGCATATTGAAATTGTACATATGGGCCTTTCTACATCAGAGTCTGCATTTCTGTAACAATTTTATTAATATGTATTTATAAAAACTTATCAATTTATATTAGGTATAATTTTGTGTTTTACTCTATTTAACACAAAATCAGTAATAGCACCAGTGAAATCTACCTATGTCAGCTGGCCCTAGCCTGATCACTCTAGCTCATTAACTTAAAATCAATAATAAATTCGGGAATGGTTCATTATAAGGATTTTATGAGGAAAAACAGTTTAACAAAGTTTTCATAAGAATTGTTATTTTCGTATATTCATTGATTAGCACGAGTACCACACATTTCAATAAAATATAAGAAAATACTAGTGTTATTTATCTTATCCAATCTAATTCAAGTTTTAATAGTGTATGTATTTTACAATAAATTTAGTTGGACTATTACTAGTTGTTTCATTATATTTAAGTATATATTATTGCTTATGTGCTTAACTATTTTTTTTTTACTACAAGAAGTGAATATTTAAGTTATTAGGAAATTATATTTTTTATGAAACAAAGCACTAAAAGATCTCCTAATAACAAACTAATGAAGGCTGGCATTTGTGTCTAGCCTAAGCTAATAAGTGGAATTTATTGTTTTTCTCTATATCATATTCGTCAATTTTGCAAACCATCCAAAATATAAATGTAATATGAATACATTTTAGGGCCCTGAAATAGTCTGCACCTTTTGAGAAAAATGTATTTTATTGTGTAAAGTTTGAAATAAAATAATATTGATAATAAGAGTGTGTTTTATTTAAAGATATTAGCTTAAAACCAGAATAAATCAAAGTTGAATAAATGAATTCATGTATTTCTGATAGTTAGGTTTTGTTAAAATTACTATAGTTTAACCATTTTTTGTCCAATATAAAGCTGCCGTAATTCTAACTTTGAGGCAATCGTGAAACAATCCTTAAGTCCTGTGTGTCACCCCCACCACCTAGTGGTGTGATACCACCTAGTAGCATTTTTTTTATTTAGAGCTCATGTTTTATTACTTTTCCAGGTCAACATTTAGGTGGAATGACAATATTGTTATCTATGGTTATGGCAGTTTATATATCTCAGGGGAATGATAAAAACAGTGATTTGGTCATATCACGGAGGATGTTAAAATAACAACATAATTTTATCATTTCTCGAAACATATCTAGTGATTTGATCAAATGCCAAAGTTGGTTCCATGAAATGACAATAAGTGACACTACTAAAGAACATAGAATGTAAAAGCAAGGAAAGCGAGCTTCAGAGTTGAGTCGTACCCCAACTCGGACAGGTTAGGAGGTAGGGGATGGTGGGCCATGCCAATTTTAATAAATAATAAGGCCTTGACCAAATCTCTGTAATTATCATGTCCTTGTGGCCCAAAGTGACACATAGAATTATCAGCCACATAACAGATATGACATCCGTATAAAAGTGGGCACCCTAATGGGTCACACATCACTAAACAAGCACCTTTTCACAATCAGCGTAAGGGAAGTGCAGAGGCTGTCTAGCCTAGGACAAAATGGTCACTCACATAATCCTGGAATGTGAGGGGGTGGCCATCCAATGGGCAAAAACCTTAACTAATACAAAGTCGCTCCAGGAAGTCTGTGAACAACCCAGGAATCTTCTGAGCTTCTGGAAGGAGCTGGGCTGGTTGGAGTAACTGGCCAATACTGCACACAAAATGGATCCAAACTAGTGGTTTAATTAAGGAAACAGGCGCCTCTATACCATACCATACCATATCCTTGTGACAAATATAACAAGATAATATTATGTAGTAATATTGCTCTACTCATCATAATTACTCATAATAATATTGATCATTTTAAATAAAACTTACAAATAGGAGTGTTACAATAACTCTATTTTACTAATATTCTATATAATTTCTAATATTACGATGAAAAATTAACTCACCCATCAAAATGTGGAGGTTCACATTTCAGAGGTTTTCTTCTCATTGAACAAATTAATTCCATTTTTATAAGAAAGCAATCTGAAACGCCAGAAAACTTTATTTGTTGCTACTTGCTAGTTAGCTCAATGTTATTTTTGTGTTACCTTGAAATACAAAATAACATTAACAGTACGGAGAATAATAACTAAAAGTATTTATTTACCAAATCAGAATACTGTTTCTGACCGTAAATTTGCTGGAACTAACCAAAACATTACCAAAACAATACTTCAAGTTCAACACAAGTAGTCTTATCTTTAAATTGGTTCTATTCTATGGGCCCGGTCGACGTTAGGCGACAGACATTTGACATTGACAAGATGACAAGCGATTAAGTAAGGTACCTAACAAATACATTTTGCTAGATTTTGCCTCTGGCTTTCCACACGTGTAGGCCTAGATTTAGATGTATTTCTTATACCAAAATCATCCTGTATCGCCTGTCATACTCATATTTGTACACGCTCACAATCTATATAAGAGAAGATTGATTGAGGCATAAAGGGGCATTGTATTTTTTTTCGTTAAATGGAATTGTTTCATTTATAAGCGGAATTTTTGTACAATAGTGAAAACTCCAAAATTGAGATACATCCCCTCTACCGAGCGCAATAATAACTAATAATATAGAGTGGTGTGATTATACTTTGGATAAGATTCCACCTTAGACATTCATAAATCGAGCGATGCCCGATGGCATTCCCACGATATTTAATATAAATATAATATATTTAGTTTAAGTATATGTAATATATTTAGAGCCTCTCCTACTCAATAGCTGGTGTAGTCCCAAAATTATGAGGCGGCTTTAGTGCACCCAATCCCTAAGTAAAGTGTTCCCTTGGATGCGTCCAACTGCCACCCCATTGTCGTTACCTCCATATTCTCCAAACTTACGGAGGCGATTATCAACCGCCAGCTTTTGGGATGAGCATCAGCTGTACAGCGACTGGCAGTACGGTTCCGTCAGGTGGTCGTTCGTTGGTGATCTTCTGGCATATCTCACCCATAATCGCGCAAGTGGTTGAGTTGGCTCTCCCTTGTAATTGCTATGTCCAAGCTTCGTATGGGCGTAGGCAGTGACCATGGATATAGAGAAAGATTTCAATCGGGCACGGCACAGAGCTGTTGCAGAGCAGAGTGAAACTGCCAACCTTTGGGTTTCCTGAAAGGTTGTGCAAATGTGTCATTTAAACCCTTAAAGGCTGGTGTTCCACAAGGCTGCGTGCTATCCTACGCTGCTACACTACAGCATATCAATGATATGCTGCAAATTAGCGGTATTAATTGCTACCCGTACAAGTTTCTGCGTTCACCGCTAAAAAGTTCCCCTTTGCCGTCCAAAACACCCACAGAGAATATTGGCATACTCGGCGTCGATATATTGACCGACCGCGACGTTCAGTTTTGTGGTTCAGTACTTGGAAGAGAAGGCCAAATTTGACTCTAAAAAGCTTGATGTCCTCAATAGAGCGAGACAGTACTTCACTTGCCTCCGCCTACAACTATAGAAGGTACAATTTCGACCTCAAATGGGAGGGAACTGTTCTCACCCCTGGTACCAGCTTCTTCCATTTGACCGCATACAACGAAAAGCGATTCGAATCATCGATGATCAAGTGATCCCCCATCGGTGTTGGGTAGAGATATTGGTTTTCTCTGCATCTTCTACCGCAAATATCAGTGGGGAGTGTTGATAGGATTTGTTCGGATTGATTTCAAAATTGATAAAAGTTCGGATTGATTTCAAAATTAGATAGTTTCTATCAATTTGAATTTAGTCTTGTCAGTGACAGTGAAGTTTTAAAAGTATTGTAATCGCTTAAATCTCAAGCTTACGGCATTGATGACATCTCTTTGGACATGATTAAGCTAACTACTGCCGTTACTTTACCTACAATTACCCATATAATAAATTCCTCTCTTAGCACTGCCACTGTTCCAGATATATGGAAAAATGCTTTAATCAGACCTTTATCAAAAGTAGGCAATCCAGGTGTTCCAAAAGATCTTCTCGTCTTTCCAAGATCCCGGAGAAGATAGTTTATAATCACGTCACAGTATACTTGGAAGGTCATGGATTCTTACCAGATCTACAGTCTGGCTTTAGGAAGAACAGAGATACGTCAACGGCTCTTGCTGATGTTGTGGGCAACATTCTGAGTGCTCAAGATTCCGCGCAAGCACAATACTGTTTTGCTTGATTACTCCCGTGCGTTCGATTCTCTCAACATCCTGCTACTTCTAGCCAAATTAACTTATTATGGTTTCACGCCATAGATTGTGAAATAGTTTGCTAGCTATTTGTATAAATGGCTCAACCGAACTTTCAAGCTGTAGTGCTGTCACACGCGGAGTGCCTCAGGGCTCTATCCTTGGTCCTTTGTTATTTATTTTGTACACATCCGACATCATTAGGACTATTGAACACTGTAACTTCCACGTGTATGCAGACGATATACAGCTCTATGTCTCTTTTGACCCTTCAAATACGCTCGATGCTATTTCCATGCTAAATTCAGACCTTTCTCGAATATTAAAATGGTCCTCATGTAACTCTTTGGTGCTCAATGTCAGTAAAACTAAATATATGGTCCTAGGTACACCAAACCTTATCAATAAAGTCCTAAATTACAATTTGGATATCATAATAAAATAATGTGGTGATTGAACGGGTTCCAGTTGCTCGAAACCTGGGTATTCTCTTCGAAGAGAACCTCAAGTTTGAGAAACATATCAATGCCATAATATCCAATTGGTTTTCCAGAATTAAGGTTTTGTACCGGATTAGATTACCGGCTGCAGTTTTCCTGAAACGATACGACTCAGGGACTTTTAAGCATAGAGCATACTCCCTTAAAGGTTGTCAATGCATTTTTTGACCCCTGGTTTTGCGGATGTCCATGAACGGTTGCCTTATCAAATCCCGTGTGTCGCTGTTCCGTTTGTCCGTCTTGTAATTAATTTCAATATGCTAAATATATTTAGTATCGTATATTTTCACCACTGCCTTCCACTACAAAGGCAAAACTTACTGCTGTATGCTGTACTGACGTTATTCAATTCAAAACTGAGGCATAGTTTTATCAAAATTCTATGGAAATAATAAATATCCAATTGTGGCTCAAAAAAGCACCACCTACTTTTTACACACAGTATGAAATTTGTATGAAATGTATTGGTTTGAGTATGAAAAAATAATTTTGTTCTCATTCCATCGTAGATAGAGATATTAATAGTATTCTATGTCTTTGTTATCAGCTAACTTCATAGCAGTGTGATTGACCTGCTACTTGCTAGTTTGCACTTTGCGTTGAAATCGTAATTTGATGTTTCGACTTTCGAGTGAAATATAATTTCGAATGAAGACAGCTACAGACTACAGTGCGAGTGGCGAGCGCACAGTGCTTTGATGACGAAAATGGCGGATTGAGTAGTTTAACTGCCGCAGTGCTACGTATTTTTACGAAATATGTCTATTTATGATGTGAATATGTGATAATGATGAATTAAAAACTATAGTGTAGTGTTCTATTTACGTCTTCAATGATGTGGCGGACAGATATGTGTCGTTTTGGGATTGGAAACTGGATTTTTTTACTTGTCTGCTTACATTTGTTTACGCACAGCCAAGGTGAGCTTCTTTCATATAAATAAAGCCCTTTATTATTGATCGCCTTACAAATGTCTCTGTTTTTGTATAATTTAAAAAAATGTATAATATCATTGAAAAAATGTAGATTTTACTAGTACTGAATTCTTTAATATTTCCCTAACATGAGTTATATTCGTATTAGAAAAATATATCAATATGAATTGAATACCTATCTTATCGGGATGTAGATTTATAAAAATTAGAGATCGGCATTAAGTATTTATAAACATTACATTTTAATACGTTAAATGCCACGATTTAATTTAGCTTTATCAACAAACTTTATTTTAAGATAATAAATAATAACACCCACTGATATAAAACAAAACTGTAATTATTATAAATAAACCTATTTAAATATATTGATTAGTATTGAAACCAATACTGTGTGTTGTGTTCTCAATGTTATTGTTTTTGGTTTAATAACTTCTTTAAATTAATGAACTATTTAATTATGTGGAGCCATTTTGATATTTATCTGAATTTGTCTGTACTCTGTACATAGTTATAATAATAAAAATCTCTGACTAAAATTAGACAAAAAAAATGTTTTTTTTGTTATATCCTGATGAATCCTTCTGTTCTCAGCTCTGTTTGAATGATTGTAATAATAATAAAGTCATTTATTTTAGAGCAAGTCCATATTACATTGTACAATTATTATTGAAATACAAATTTGTTAAATCTAAACATAAGACTAAAATATAAAACAAAAGTTATAAATAAGTATAGTTAAAATAAGAAAATAAATTGGCATCCTAATTTTATTTTTGGTTCTCGCTCTGGTATACAGACAACCAATGCATCATATCATGTTCGTACAACAGCTAAAGTCAATGTTTTGTCCCACTTAATATAAAAAAAAATCTTTGACTTATTTTTACTTTTTAAAATTTTATATTTTGTGTTCCATATCCTATGTGCCATGGGTATTTAGATATACTTTGTCATATGGGTATTTAGATATGTAAATATTACTTTGTTTCGGTATGAAAGGCTCCATAGCTAGTGATATTACTGAGCAAATGAGACTTGACATCTTATGTCTCAAGGTGACAAGCGCAGTTGTAGTGCCACTCAGAATTTTTTGTTTTTTCAAGACTCCTGAGAGGCACTACATTGTAATGGGCAAGGCGTATCAATTACCATCAGCTGAACGTCCTGCTCGTCTCGTCTCTAGACTGAATGTGATACAAACTAGAATGTTGACCATAATTTGTGCGCGTTTTGGGTAGACTGAACATTTTCATATTAATGTTTTTTAGACTTTTCTTATGAAATTTTATTATTGTTTTCATTTGATCATGACTAAGAGACTTATGACTGTGAAACTAAAACAAAAGTAATGCTAAGGCTAAGTATGTGACGCAGACGACGCAGGTCCATGCAACGCAGGGCAGAGCAGATTTTGTAACATATGTACATACTAAGAAAAACACACGCTACGGCGCAAACACGTACGGCGCAGATATGCGTCTGTGACCTTGTACATATTATGTTTTTCCAGCTAATTCTTAATTGTTTTTGCAATCACAGATCACTTAAATGAATTATTGCATTGTGAACCTTGTTTGTATGATACTAATCATCCAGACTATCCAAAAAAGACATTAATAGAGTTATAATGGGTAACTCTTGTAACCGCCTCAGCTTTCCAAGAAACTGCCGCTTGTGTAATAATAGTATATTATACACTTAGGGAGAAAAGTAATGACAATGTCCTACTTATCTCACGTGTTGCGTATACGATTCTTTTTCCCCAACTGGATGAAAAGCTCGCTTTTAGTCCCTGGTACGAAGGACAAAAGTCGTCTTTCCGGGAGAGAATCGGCCACTTTTGTCCCTCGTACCAGGGACTAAAAGACAGCTTTTCATCGAGGTGGAATTATTTTTTTAAGTCACTTATTGTAAAAGCATATATCTCGCTTACGTCATCCTAATTCTATGAACTCATTTTACTGGTCGACTCGAACATGTCTATTCTTTATACTAGACAACGCAAAAGTGTCTTCCTGCGTCGCAGCATACGCTCGTGGCCTATGTCTTCCTCTGTCGTATTCTCCTGCCTTGCCTTGCTAAATCTGTACTGTGCTGTCCTGCGTCACCTACGCTTCTCAGCATACGGTAAGCCTGAAACATGCTACACAGAACTAACTAACAATTAATTATTGAAATATTTAAAAACATACTATTTATATAGCCATGGCAAGCGCTTTACGATACTATTCGAACTACGCAAGCCTGGAGACACACACTTTCTTTGCGTGACGATTCTGTCAGACAATCAAACAAATAGTCACAACCACAACGTTAAGCAACTTCACCAACGATAATATGTTGTATTTAAAGTGATAACCCTCACTTCTAGGATTAATACACAAATAAAATTTGAAAAACAAAATTTTATGAACGATGCGGGATTCGAGCCCACGACGACGAAAATTCTGTTTGCTTTGTTATAAACTCTCAGGTTTTGGCTTCATCTACAGGATCTACTTTACAGTTGATAACCTGCTCAACCCCAATATTTGCACATTAGGAAATTGACTTGAGATGTCGCTCTTGTAAATCTAAACAATATGTTACGTTTTTAAAGTGATAACCCTCACTTCTAGGATTAATGCCGGAGGTCGTGGGTTCGAATCCCGCATCGTTCATAAAATTTTGTTTTACAAATTATATTTGTTCACCAACGATATGTATAAATTACGGTGAAAAATATCGAATTTGGAAGGTTAAAGTTGTAAATTAAAGTTTAGTAGTAATGTTTTGACTAATAAAGCCGGTATCTATATTGTTATGTATTTGGTCGAAGAACATATTGTTCGGTGTTGGATATAAAAGTACAGTTAGTTGCAGGTTGTGGGATGAGTCGTCCGCGTCGTGTCGTAAAACGAGCGTTATGATAAAGTGGGGCGCCGACTCCGCGACGACAACTAACGACTACTTATTATTCTTACTCGAAAAAGTAAAATAGATTGACTTACTAGTTTTACCAGTGCGAGGCTGCTTTGCACAGGATTCCGGCTAGACTATGGGTACCACAACGGCGTAAGCATTATTGTGTTTCGGTCTGAAAGCGCGCCGTAGCTAGTGAATTTATTGAGCAAATGAGACTTAAAATCTTACGTTACAAGGTGACGAGCGCAATTGTATTGAGTTTTACAATTATCCTGAGCGGCACTGCATTGTGATGGGCAAGACGTATCAATTACCATCAGCTGAACGTCCTGCTCGTTTCGACCCTTAGTGTCATAAAAAAAACTTTGCAGTAGCGCCCAGTGGTTTAAGAGCGCTGCAGGGGTGCGGCATCGAATACCGCAACGTCCATACATTTGATACATTTATCTCGTCACTTCTTATCACAAAACAACCTAAATGTCCAGTGAGACGTCCTCAGCAGTTATTAACATCCGTATTAATCTGAATGTTGCTCTCTCGTTGCACCGGGCCGGCCGGCGGCTAAATAGAAACCTTCATTATCTGTAGAACTGTCCCCCAGCCCCAGAGTCAATAGGTTCGTACAGCAACATCTCGGTATGAGTAATAAAATACTATTTTAACCTAGCTTATACAGTAAACTAGCTGACCCAGCGAACGTTGTATTGCCGATATTAAAATCGTGATACAAAAGTAACTGTTGATCGTAGATGGGTGAAAATTTGAAGTTGTGTGTATTTTTTAATGCTGACTCATAATCAAACAAATTTAAAAAAAAATGTCAAAAAAATAAAATAGTGTGGACCACCACATTTAGGGGGATGAAAAATAGATGTCCGATTCTCAGACCTATCCAATATGCACTCAAAATTTCAATGTTCAATGTTTAACACCATGACACGAGAATCTTATATATTAGAGATAGTATATAAGTTTTCATTAAAATGAGTTAATTATCTTTATCTCGAACGTACATCGAGACATTAAAATAAATTTTTGAAGGAATGTTGGAATTTGAAAATAATAAGGATAAATTTAACATCGGATAGTGGTAGTTTTATGTCGATATTATCAGTGGTTGAAAAAGGCCTTCAAAAACTTACTCTTGGGATAAGTCATTTATTGAGGTTTTGGCTCGCTTTGAAATAAACATCCATTTTACCAGAGATGCGGATATAGAAATTCACCATTATAAAGGAAAACATCACTCTGACACTAATCCTAATGGGCCCGACTTTTAATTTATTATAACTTAATTTATATATATTTTTGTTCTATTCATATACCATTTAATTGCTTTACATTTTCACCAAGTCTTTTCAAAATAAAATAAACGCACATAAAATAATCGTTTGATCAACAATTGTACATATATAACTTTAAACTTAAGTATGTAAGGAAGGGAACGACCCTCCCCACGACGTCGCGACTAGTAAAGCCATACAA
This sequence comes from Leptidea juvernica, assembly GCA_949711755.1. NCBI lineage: Eukaryota > Metazoa > Arthropoda > Insecta > Lepidoptera > Pieridae > Leptidea > Leptidea juvernica. The sequence goes on along the minus strand of CATIXQ010000002.1, from coordinate 29,942,560 downwards.
ATCATTATTATTGACAATCTATCAAGCCATTAGTCTACCTCCTCTGTCTGTTAGCACCTTCATCCCTAAACAAACATTTCACGGATATGACAGCTCCCGTGACGTCGTCTCGTTCAGTGGACGGACGGTTGTGCGAGCGAAACAGCCCGTGTACAACGTACAGGGTGTATTTATCGACGCAAACAGGATCCGGCTTACGATATCTCGAAAGGTAATTAACGGACCGCGTTTCCGAGTTCCGGTAGTCTTGTACGATTTCACTAACAAGATTAGTTAGTTTGGTGTTTAATGCTCGCAGCTTACATGTGTTAGTGGTGATTATCCTTCTTATGTCGTATTGTTTCCAAGGTCTCTGTCACAATAGACATTGCAGTCCTTACCGGATAACTATACTTCTGTAATTTTATTGGTGTCATGTGCCTTTTTGTCATTTTTTTTAATGAAAATAAGGGACGAGACGAGATAGACGTTGAACTGATGGTAATTGATACGCCCTGCCCATTACAATGCAGTGTCGGGATTTCCCAGGATTCTTGAAAAGCCCAAATTTTTGAGCGGCACTACAATTATTGCGCTCGTCACCTTGAGACATAAGAGGTTAAGTCTCATTTGCCCAGTAATTTCACTAGCTACGGCGCCCTTCACACCGCAACACAATAATGCTTACTCATTACTGCTTCACGACACAAATACGCGCCGTTGTGGTACCCATAATCTAGCCGGCATCCTGTGCAAAGAAGCCTCCCAATTAGTTATCACAAACTCAGTTCTTCAACCACAGTTTGTGATCTCAATGTACTACATCTCCAGTATACTATGTGTCTATGAAAGACGGAGCGTCGAAGTAATCAGTCATGTGGTCTTCGGCGGCAGGAATCAGGTGAAACACTTCACTCTTCGGAACACTCCCCGTGATAAATATGGTAGAAGACACACAATGAAGCGACGTCTCTACGCAACGCCAAGTGTTCCAGCCGTTCACAGAGCACTGGGTCGCGGACAATTGCGCTTTGTAAAGCGCTAGAATGTGGGCCGGCTTGATGTATTGCCGTGCTCTATTTATGAAGTACAGTTTCTTCTAAGCCAATTTGGCTTTGTCCTCCAGATGACCGCTGAATTGGCAATCGCTCGAGATTTCTAGATCCAGTATTCCGATACTAAGCAAGGCTGGTAAGGGAAGTGCTGTCAAAGAGCTGAGATATGACTGTGCGCCTCCCAGAGTCCAGTGATCAACTGCACATACTTGCTAGTGATCCTTTATCGTAAAAGGATCGACTAAACAAATATGATTACTATCTGTATGTATGTAATTACAATATCAACTTTATGTGTTTGATCTAAGCTTCATTTCAACTCTTCTTCAAAATCATCTTTCATTTTCTTCATTTTTCTCTAAATTGTAAAACCAAACTATCAAACTAAAATCATTTAATTGAATTCCCTACGCGGTGTTTCCGTGTCAATGCGACATTGATAATTTCAATATACAGGCGTACAGAAAAAAGACATACTGCATACTGCGACCCCAGCTGTGGTTCTGGGGTATGGGGTGTGAGTCGGTGCTATGCCTCCCGAGATTCCCTGGCCGGTGTCAGTGAGAGGAACATTCCGCCACGTCCTCCAATAATAACGTGCCCGAGCTCGTGGCGAGTGTGCCCACTTATTTGGTTTACTCATACCGCGCCTCATCACGTCTTTGTGTCCGCCAGACACCGGCTGTACGGTATTTATTATTATTATTATAGCTGTCGTAATCCATTATCTATACATGTCGTAGGTATATTGTCAAAGTCGTGATATTACAACTTCATTAGTGATATAATAATTTATTTATTTATTCAATGAACAAAGTTATCTTAATATATATAATAATAAAAATATACTCGCAAAACCTCCGATTTTTATGTGCGAGCGGTAAGTTCGCATTACAATACAATTACTTAAGACTTAATATAACATATAGTAGTAATATTAACATATAATGATAGATATTCCTGGTTATTAGCTTCTAGATAGAACTTTTTTAGCTTAACTTTGAAATTTTTCTTTTTTACATATAATATATCTATAAGATCATCAGGTAATGTATTTAATATCCTTGGTAATACATAGTTACTGGTTCTTTTACCATATACATTGTTATATTTAGGAAGACAAAACTTATTAAGGTAGGCTAGTTTCCTCATATTTTGTTTTCTTTCATATAACCGTAGATTGTGAATCAACTTCAGGTCGAAAAAAATGGCGACGTAAATTTAGCGAAATTGAAAAAAAAAAAACACCGAAATTTGTTGCTTTTTTGCTGCTAATTAGTTGGTAAAAAATTAATTTTTTTGCTCTAACCGATCGCAAAAAATCGGCAATAACGCTAACTTTACATTAAGATAGCGTGGGAATCACTGAATGTAGACTGATCAATCAAGCAAATAGGGGTCAATTTGTTGCTAATTTGTTGCTGAAAGATGCTCAGAAGAAAAAAATATTTTTTTTTTAAATTATGCCTAAAACAAAATAATCGGCCAGGCTAGCTTAACTAACGATTTTTCCGTGGTAAAACTATGATGAAAATTAGTTGCTGTTCATACTGCAGCTTGCTGTAGCAGAAAGAGTCAGCAACAAAATAAAAACCGGCAGTCAATAGAAGTTGGAGATCGGTTTACAAAAAAACCGGCCACGCTTGCTTAACTAACGATTTTTCCGCGGAAAAACTATAGTGAAAATTTGTTGCTCCTCACAGTGCAGCTTGTTTTAGCAGGGAGAGTCAGCAACAAAATAAAAACTGGTAGAGGCGGGGAGGGTCGACTTTTATTTTGGTTTTTCTTGAAAACTGTGCATTACGTTGTAACAAGAGTGATAGCACTATAATCGTGGACCAAAGCTCTATCAACTACAATTCATTAAAATTGGTCAGGTTAGGTTATATTAGAACAGTTAAAACAACGGTGCCAGAACCAAATAGTAGGCGTTTCCCCCACTTACCAAATTAGGGAGGGGGGAGGGTAGACTTTTATTTTGGTTTTTCTTGAAAACTGTGTATTACGTTGTATAAATGTTTTCCTTTTATCTCAAAATAATTCCCACGCTATCTTAATGTAAAAAAATCAAAAAATCGCAAAAAATAGCGTTATTGCCGATTTCGGTGTTTCTTTTTTTCAATTTCGCTAATTTTACGTCGCCATTTTTTCAGACCTATCAACTTCATTTCTTACATTTTAACGGCCTGGTTTTAGTGACATTGTTATGTCACGGGTACACTATAGTGATAGTGTAAGGCAATGATACTTTGACAATTTGAATTAAAAAAATGATGAAGAATTTTTCGGGAGCTAAGTAACATTAAAAACTTTGTAATTTGAGCTTCTAAGTGCTTTATGTTATCAAAAACGTACCTTCTTACCTTACCTACTATAATGTTACATAATTATGGTATAGTTATTCAGGCCGTCATTCTTAACTACGCCATTTACGCCGCCGAAGATTTCAGCATCGGGACACATGACTATTATGTACATATACACTAAATACATATGAAGATAATAATATGGTTAAGCCACATTTTATACCAAACGCAGCTGCGTCCTAGAAGTATGTTATTATAAGCCTACGCTGAACGGCCGTGCCCCGCGTTCGTAACACGACACTAAAGGCGCGCGCACAATGTTCGAGTATCAGGAACTGATCATTGTTTGTAATTACTACCTACTAGTGTATTACCAATAACCTAGCTTCTAATGAATCATTAACAGATTTTTAAAGAAATAAACGTATTAATTGTTATTGTTGATAATTTAATTTATGTAGGTATGTAGAAAGGCGCACTGGCACAATTTCTAGAAACTGAGTGTCAAAATGTTAAAACCAGGAACAAATAAAATAACCTTTTATGCGTACTACTCGGTGGCGTCAAGTTATTAAATCTTTTGTTGGGCGATGTTGATTTACCACTCTTTGAGGGAGGCCTTTGTCCAGCAGTGGACTGTCTTCCGGCTGATATGATGATGGTGTTAAGAAGAAATCAACTTTATAAAAAAATTGCTTGTGTACAAAGTACAAATGTCAGAAGTGAAACCTGAATTGTGCATGAACCTCTAAACTGCATATGAAGTCCTGGTACATGTGGCTAGGATGACACATGATTTCAACCGCTATGAAAGACATTAGTATTACTGCTACCATTTTTATGTTCTTCTGGTGTCTACTCGCGTCATACATAAGACAATCTCTTCTTCAACAGCTATGATCGCCTGGTACCAAAAACACTGTATAGCTCTTCTTATCTCATTTTTTCCCACGTTAAATGTTATGAATTGATGTGTTTCTCTTCTTCAATTCATCGACATTCAAATCACAACTAAAAAAAGTTTTCATTTCAATAAGCGCCTTTTCAATAGATACTAAAAATAATATATAGCTACAAAAAAATTGTACAATATGATTTTTAATTTATAAATAATTTGAACGGTACCTACGTTATTTTTTATGAATATAGGCTTATGTTTATATAATTTCAACGACTAGTCGTGTAGGTCCAAAGTCTGTTTAGTTTTAATGAGCACAAGTAGCAAAAAACTAATCGCCACTCTTATGAATAAATAACTTGTGAGTGTCAGACACACTGGGGTCATAAACAGACACCACATGTGGCAGCAGCGCCACGGCCGCGCCATGCTGTAGCTTTACAGGTTGAAATAATTAATTTGGCGAAGGAGAAGCCTGTGCTCAAAGTGTAACAATGTATTCGGTGCTGTGCAAGCCGAGTTCAATGAAATATTGATCGAAAGCGTCTCAATACTTCGAGCTGCATTCTATTGGTCGAGAACATTCTGGTAGAATACGTGCTTTAGTCGCGCCATCGATTCTGTGACCAATAATTGAATGGCAGAGCTGTGTCAAGTGTGCACTGTGAGTATCCAACGGCCGTGCAAAGCGATTCAATTGATCGTCTGTTCACCGCTGTAGTTTCGGGCTCCAACGGAACCGTGGCCAGTCAGTAATCTAGGCTCGATACAGATACCAAATATTTATTGAATCTTGGTTTCGTAAGATGTCACTAGGTCATTATTAACTTATTTATTAAATGAAAGTTATTATGAAAAAAAAAACTTATTTATTATGAACTTTTATTTATTAATATGCAAAAAAAGATGACCACAGTTCACTCACACAGAAAATAAAATCAAATTGTTCTGACCCAAATATCTTTGGCAATATTTTAAATAGTAACCAAAATTCAAAATTCAAAATGTTTCGAAAATTAGAACAGAAAGTTAATGACAGTGACGTGAAAGGTGCTGCATCTATACTTTTTTCATATGATATCCTGGCACCCGACTCAAATGAAACACTTTTGGCTTTACAAAGTAAACACCCATCACCAGATGCTAATTGTGTTATTCCGGAACCATCTTTTTCCGATAATCATCTACGGGCTAATGATGGTGATGTACTAAAAGCAATAATGTCCTTTAAGACTGGTTCTGCCGGCGGCCCCGATGGACTGACACCCCAGCATCTTAAAGATCTGGTATGTCCTTCCACAGGGGATGCGAGTACAGCGTTGCTTGAGGACATTGTTCTCTTAGTTAATCTCATGCTTTCTGGAAAAGTTAATACCGAAATGACCGAAATTTTATATGGTGCGAATATATGTGCTCTTAAGAAAAAAGATGGTTGTATTCGTCCTATAGCCGTGGGCTGCACACTTCGACGCCTTGTTTCTAAAATTTGTTGTAAACATATTTCTCCTTTCCTATTAACTAAATTCATTCCAACTCAGTTGGGTTTCGGCTGCAAAAGTGGTTGCGAAGCTGCAGTCCACGCTGCGCGAACTTTTTTGGAGAGGAACTCTGGTGATGTCTTTCTAAAACTAGATGTGAAAAATGCTTTTAACTCTGTTGATAGGGGAGCTCTGCTGAGAGAAGTTAAAAATTCAATTCCTTCAATATATCATTATATTTGGCAATGTTATAGTAAACCATCCAAATTATTATTCAAAAATCATAATATTTGGTCTTCTGTTGGCTGTCAGCAAGGCGACCTTGCCATTCATTCCGCCATAACAAAACTAAAATCAAAATTTAATGTTTGGTACTTGGAAGATGGTACTTTGGGTGGTGAAGTGGACTCTGTTTTAGATGATTTGAAAGTTGTAATAGAAAGTTTTAGCTCAATCGGCCTTGAGTAAAATTTTTCAAAATGCGAGCTTTTTATCGGCGAAAATTTCCAAATTTCAGACCGGGTTGATATTACCAATAAATTTAATGTTCTGGCCCCCAATATTAAAGTTTTGGATAAGAATTCACTTGACCTTCTTGGAGCTCCATTATTTCCTGTTTCAATTCCAACGATCTTAAACGATCACATTAAAAAATTTAATAATGTTTCGGACAGATTATTAAAAATTAATTCTCATATGGCCTTAACTATTATTCGGTCTTGTTTATTTGTTCCAAAATTTACGTACCTCTTAAGGTCTAGCCCGTTATGGAAATTTCCAAATTTGCTTGATGTGATTGATATTTCACTTAAAAATATTTTAGAAACCGTTTTGAATTGCGCGTTTACAGATCGTGCATGGTCTCAAGCCTCTTTACCGATACGGTTTGGTGGTTTGGGTACTCGCAAAGTTTCGGGCGTTGCCTTACCAGCATTTCTATCTTCAGTTCATAGTGCGCAGCCTTTGGTTACTAGAATTGTAAATCATGTACCAGGTAACTCAGAGATTGTGTATTTGAACGAAGCTAACAATGCTTGGCTAAATATTGCAAACATTCAAAATTTTCCAGACGATTTAAAGTGTCAAAAAGCATGGGACGCACTTCTTTGTAAGTCAGCCTTTGATGATCTATTGATTTCATCTACTGACATAACAGAGCGTGCTCGTCTTTTGGCCGTGACACAAAATGAGTCGGGCTTTTGGTTACAAGCCTTGCCTTTTGCACCGATTGGAACGCTACTTGACAATATGACATTGTCAATATGCGTATCACTCCGGCTAGGTATAAAACTGAATGAACCACATCAATGTAGATGTGGCGTTCAGGTAGATGCTCTTGGACGCCACGGGTTATCCTGCCTAAAATCGGCAGGCCGTATCAGTCGTCACGCCAGCATTAATGAAGTCATCCGCAGGGCATTTGCCGCTCTTAATATACCAGCTGTTTTAGAGCCAAATGGTATTACCCGCCGCGATGGCAAGCGTCCTGATGGAATGACGCTGGTGGCTTGGGCACGGGGAAGGGCGCTACTTGCGTCGACACTCTGGCTCCTTCTCATGTCCAAGTTACGTCAGTTGGTGCTGGGGCTGCTGCTTCGACTGCCGAAGACGGCAAGCGTCGCAAATATGTTGGTCTCAGTGAGTCATACATCTTTGTGCCGTTTGGTGTCGAGACACTTGGCCCGTGGGGCCCAGAGGCGCGGAGAATGTTCAAAATACTATCTTCGCGCCTCGATAAGGCTACTGGAAACCCAAGCGCTGGCAGCTATTTTGGTCAACGGATCAGCCTTGCTATCCAACGCGGTAATGCTGCCAGTATACTTGGTACGCTTCCACGTAATGATAGTTTTAATTTTATGTAGTCGTAGTATTGTAAATATAGTTATAAGATTTGTTTTGATTAAATTTCTACTGTCAACTTATTTATTAGTAACGATCTATCGGTGAGGGTACCGACTAGTTTCGGGCCATTTAGAGGTCCTTCATCAGGGTGAGTGTAGTGGGTTCGCGATAACGTCCCGTGATTATTCAATTTGAAAATCGTGTTATTATTATTTATTTAAGTGTGTGTTTAAACCGACTATTTATCTGTTTATTAAGTGTATACAAATTTTTAAATAAACTATTAAAAGCGGTGTATCACTTATTTATACATTTTGTATTAATAAAAAGTAAACGTTTTTTAAATGTATATTTTTATGTTTTATTATATAAGCAATTTATGTCGTGCAGTAGGCAACCCTACATAACTGAACTCTACACAAATAATCAGGTAAACTGCAGTAGTATCTCGCATTATATTAGGTAGGCAGGGCTGTCAGTGCTAGGGGTGAACACATAAGTAATTTATGACGTGCAGTAGGCAACCCTACATAACTGAACTCTACACAAATAATCAGGTAAACCGCAGCAGTATCTCGCGTTATATTAGGTAGGTAGGGCTGTCAGTGCTAGGGGCGAACACAGACTCAGCGTGTTGTATGAACTTTGTACAATTTTTGATCGTAACTCGAATTTTCAAGGCCAGGATTTGTGCAATTTTAACTTTTGGATGTAGCAATGTATTAGAAATACATTTCACACTAGATTTTCTATTCGTATGATTATTATATTTTGACTAGTTACATTGCGTTTTATGGTAACGCAAATCTACAATATTTATGTAGAGCGGAATGCAGATATCAACCGATTTTTATTTCGTTGAACATTAAAAGAAGAATTGACATGTTTACAAAGATAAGGGTTAATAACATCAAACATTTAAAGTTCTGCGATTGAATAATCGTTTCAAGTAATATTTATAGTAATGTTGGTACAGTGGTCTTCATTTACAATTAGGTAATGTCCCGCTGTACGGCATTCGAGCTAGTAGTTGACACTTGAGAGTTCAGAAAATTTATTGAGTAGGCGTTACTTTGCGGAAATCCATAATTATACAAATGATTTGAGCTTTCTTTAGTGTTAATTCCGCCAATATTTGTCTTTAAACAATTCGACACGTGTTTCGCCTCTACACGAGGCATCCTCAGGACGTGTTGTCTCGCCAAAATCGGGCACAAGACTGTTTGTCTCGTATATCATTTCAGTTTTTGGTCATGTTTTCCTCTATAGAACACGATCGTCCACGCGCGCTACATACATAATAATGTCAAACCCACGAGACGTTCAGAGCCCTACTATATTTAGACGGCGCCTCGTCTCCAACAACTTCCACACCTATTTCTGCCGCAAAATATATTCGCCCTTTATTTATAAAGGAACAAGGGTGAACCCTTTAGGGTGTGGGAGCCGCTACAGTATCATTTAGCATTAAGAAAATTATCTATTACGATGTGGATACGTCTTAAAATCGGAAGATACAGTTTGGTTTTGTGGCTACATTTCTGTACTCCTCACATTGGATGCGCTTAATTATACCACTCGATAACCAAACACTAAAAAAACTGGTTTGAGTAAGGATCGTGAGTTATTACTCCCAGTGCAGGACCCACATTGGTATCTGCACAAACATGCATATATATACCCATGCATGTTTGTGCATCCATCACAAAATTTCCTTTTAGAATATTTTTGGGGAAGCTGTGACTCATCTTAATATATCAGCAGCCATCTCTCATCGAGAGTAGAGTCCCTTGTATTTTTTTAAATTAATTAACTAAAATTCTTGCAACTAATCAGCTATTCGTTAATATGTTTTAAAGCGCTCCGTCTATCATATTATATAGTGTCTGTGCGGCCGTGACGTGCGAGGGGTGACTTCAAAGGGGTCGAGATTTCACTAATTGAACATGTTAACTAGAGGGGGCGGAGGGGGAGCGCGCTAAGTACACCACTCGTTATATTTCACGATATCTTTAATGAAACGCAAGAGGTTTAAGGGATTGTGTTCATTCTTCAGGGAATTTGGCTTTGATGCATCTGTTAACATGCGTGGCTTGGAGACGATAGTGGCAGTGGGTGAATGAACCGTACCCACGTGTAATGGTGGCGGGACACTCGGCTTTGTTATTGATTAAGGCTCACCGTTACGTGCTCCTTCTATTGCTGATACATCAAAAAGTCTATTATAAATAGTCTTTGGTGTTTAACAAAGCCACACAATTTTGTATAACAAGGTTTCTTTAATGAAACGCAAATCGATAATCAAATGAATGTTTCCTGGACGATACGACATGGGAATATTGTGTAAATCGCGTACACCGTACCTAGAGGTTTGCTCAAACGCCGCTGGTAACCTCACAGAGTGTGATCACTAAACATCAGGTGACCCGTGGGCTCGATATATTTCGCTCGGAATGTTCAGTTAATCTTATATCTTTAAACGAGAAATTCTTGTTTATACATAATCAGATACTCGGAAACGGCTCCAACGATTTTAATTAAATTTAGTACACAGGTAGTTTCGGGGGTGAGAAATCGATCTAGCTAGGTTTCAATATTAAAAAATGTAGTTTTATCCGTGTTTTAATGAGAAACAGCTACAATAACAATACAAAGGTAAATTTCGCCACTATATACAAGACTATAATAGCTCAGATGAGACATTGGGTTATCCAAACAGCAGAAGGCTCCGGTTCGAATCCTGATGTCCTATTAGTTTTTTGTTGTTCAAGTTTTGTAAATTCTTAAACTTCCGAGCAAGGCTCGGTCGTCCAGATATTAAGTAATAAAATACAAATAGTTGTCTGCAGCCGTTGTGACACCTTCAGTATAACGCGACTTCATAATATATTAAGCATTTGTTGGTGCAACGCATTCCGATATCGTTGTACGATGTCATAGTCGGAGAGGCTGACGATATACCAGTGTGTGGTTGGTACCGTTATCGTCAAAGTGATATACTCTTCTCAGAAGTCCGCTCACAGAGCCCATGACATACATGACAACTGACTTGGCACGCCCCATTGTCATACAATAAACAACTAGACTCACCAAAACTCTGCCTACGCGTCTATTATGTGTTTAGACCGCGCTTTAAATACAGCGCCACGGAATGACAGTTTTTAGTCAAAAACTGTCTAAATAACAGCACATCCAAACTAAAAAAGGCTGTTCATATTTCAGGTAAGTGCTCCTTTAAATAAACAAATTTATGTAACTAACTTGACGTTGTGCCCACGACGTCGAGCAATTCTCTATTTAGTCTCTTGCGCTCCTCTACCATTATATAAATCGACTAGCTGACCCAGCAAACGTTGTATTGCCGATATTAATAATCAAACAAATTAAAAAAAAAATGTCAAAAATGCACTCAAAATTTCATGAGAATCGGTCAAGCCGTTTCGGAGGAGTTCAATGTTTAACACCATGACACGAGAATATTATTCTATTAGAAGATATAATTTTGTCAAGTGCTTGTCACTCTGTCAGGTGATCCATCAGATAACTATGATATCTGCTACTACATCCATCCAATATTTTAAATGGTCCTTACCTGCTAGATAACACTATGTATAGATTGTGAAACGCAAATGATGTCTTTATTCGATAGGTAAGTAGCAAGTAGCCTATCAGGAACTTATTTGGAACAGCCCCCTGGAGCACTTAATAGAGACTTTATTAAAACAAGAATGTAAATTTAAATTAAAAGTTATCAATTTAAAGTGTTCGGAGCGAGCTTATTATGTGTAATATAAATATCAGACTGTAACTTATAAGCTCTGTGAAGTATCGACGTAGGTCTCAGCGCTAAACAACCGTTATTCGCATTACAATAAGGTTCAATTTATACTGACGGCCCGCGGGACTCTCACAAAGGGTGTAATCTATTAGTATTCCTGCTGTGCAGATTGTAATTAAACGAAAATATTCAAATGTTTGTTTCAAATTGCTTATGCCTTAATGAAATGAAATTCCGATTGAGTTAACTGACTGTTCAAGTGTTCACTGAAAGGGAATTTGCGAATTTGTTTATTGTTTCAATTATAATTATTATTCCTTTAAGTTTATTCATAAGCCGTCCTAAATATTTTTATACCTCTGATAATCCTTAAATAATAATAATATAATATTGGAATACTTTTACTCAAATTATCTTGCCCCAAACTAGGCATAGCCTGTACTGTATGGGTACAAGACAACGATATATTTATTACAATATACATACTTTGACAAACTTTGATACATATAAACATCCATGACTCAGAAACCTACCGGGATTTGAACCCGGGACCTTTAGCTCAGTGTGCAGGGTCGCTGACCACTGGGCTATATAGGTTGTTAGAATAAATCGTAGAGAAGTAACAATTTTGAGCTGACGTACCGAGTTACAAAGTAAAACCTTTTATTTCCAAGTCAGACGACATGTAGATATTTCAGACAGTACGATCTTAACTTTTAGCTCCAGTAGGCACTCCGAGTCTTTGAACTTATATATTTACGGATAAAGTGATTTATATATACTGTGACATCATTTCCTGGGGGTCCCTAGTTAGCCTTCCTCTACAAAATAAATACTATGTTTAATATTTTGACTCGATTGAGTCCCGACTCAGGGAATCATGTAGCGCTAGTCCTTGCTATTGCTATTGAGCTTCTGGCTTCGCTCCATCTTGGGCGTCCTATATTCGGTTCCTATGATCTCCATCAATGTACGACTCGTACATTTTTTTTATGGACAAAGAGGACAGAAAAGCATACGGGTCACAACGTGGTTTTAAGTGATCACCGCCGCCCTCATTCTCTGGCAACACCAGAGGATCACAGTTGTATCGTACCCATGTTATATCGTCCCGGAAACACCGCACAAGGAAGCTCATTCCACAGCTTCGTACTACGTGTAAGAAAGCTTCTTGAAAACCGCACTGTGGAGGACTTATTAATATAAAAAATAATAACGGACTTATATTATACCTTTAATATATTTTTGACTATTATAGTGGTAGTAAAAAGCGTATTTATTGATTTATTCAGGCTTACCAACCAGATACATCATTTTACATGTACGATTAAGATTATAATAATTATATGTAAGTTGGTATTACTTTTTACATTTCCCTAACTTTAATGTACGTAAGGTACCCTAAGGTAACTTACATGTATAAATATTAGCTGCTGATAGTCTCGTATCGTTATGCCAACTTTCACTAACTGAAGACCTATGCGTAGTTGACAGCGTTTGTGTAAATAGTAGTCTGTGGCTAAGGGTACTTTTATAATTAAAGACTCATTCTATCCGTGTATTGTTGTTTGCGGATATCGAGTGCGTGACCTTTACTCACTCATATGATCCGGGGTAAGAGCCAGTGCAGGTGCGATGAGTTATCGATGTTGACTCAAGCAGAACGGCACCTCCGTGTGTCATGTGAACAATAAAGCAATGTTTGCGGAGACAATTATCGTAGGGGTGACAAAAAGTGTTTGTTTGTGTGTCCTCATGTAGGTACATACGTGATGCACTCGCGAGTGTTACTGCAGGTCGTATTTGATCCTAAATTACCGTTAACTGGTTTTTCTGGAATGATACTCATTCCAGAAAATCAGCCCTTCAAATTCAAATATTTTTATTCAAAATCATTTAATGAACGTCAAAACTTCAAGAACGTCAAGAAACTCAGCGAGCTTTTTTTATACTTATAAAAAGAGTGATTACAATGTAATATAGTACAATTACAATGTAATATAGTACAATAAACATTTATAATTAAAGAACCTGTTCACTTCATTCCCAGTCTGTGGTATTATTAAGAAAATCGTTTATGTAAAATGTAATCTTTAAAGGAAAGTAAACTTTATAACACTAATTGTGTTCTCCCGGTACTAAATTATGGTTGCCAAATATGAGCCCTCGCCAAAGCACTGAATAAAAAACTAAAGCCTGCCGAAGTTCAATGGAAAAAAGTATGCTGAACATAAAATTATCGTATAAACTGCATTCATCGGAGCATTTTATCAGAATATATACATTTATAAGAAAGAAAATCAGAATCACGTACGCAACTCAAAAAAGTAAGGATATAGGATGGAGACTAGCAAAGGAAAGAGGAGTCGGGAAAAATTGGAAGAGTTTGTCGTGTATTAAAAAGAATTAAATTAAATTAAATAAATAAATTAATAAATTATTTAATTTATTAAATTTTTACGGGCCTTTTGATATTATGTAGAAGTAGCAAGTCAAAATAAGGGGGAGGTCTTTGTCCAGCAGTGGACGTCTTCCGACTGATGATGATGGTCAAAATAAGACATAAAAATCTGTAAATATCCCGAACAAATGCTTTATTATTATTTTTAAAGGGAAAAAAATACGATGTGCCTCATCTGCTCTTTTCCTCACTTGTTTCAATTAAACAATTCCAATTCCACCTCCGCACGACACGCCACAAGTTACGATATCATCCCCACCATCTGGATGTGTGGCGGTCCTCCACAGTGCGGTTTTCAAGGAGCTTTCTTCCTCGTACCACGAAGCTGTGGAATGAGCTTCCTTGTGCGGTGTTTCCGGGACGATATGACATGGGTACCTTCAAGAAAAGCGCGTACACCTTCCTTAAAGGCCGGCAACGCTCTTGTGATTCCTCTGGTGTTGCAGGAGAGTGTGGGCGGCGGTGATCACTTAACACCAGGTGACCCGTACGCTCGTTTGTCCTCCTATTCCATAAAAAAAAAAAAAACAATCTTAGGGGTTCAGATCATGAAAATCTTTACCTTTTACTCGAAGATAAATATGCATTTAGTGATACTGATAGTCCTGATATCCTGGAATTAGTTCAGTTAATTAGTGTGCACGTGATATAGATAGTTCCGCCGCAGCTGTGCTCATACTACAGCTCAGTTCCGGTCAAGATGGTCGGATAGACAAAACAGAGGTTTTGACATGTGGATAGTAGAGCACTACCTCAAAGGCTTCGCTTATGAAGCGTGCAAAATGTTAATATTAACAAACGGATTTAAAGTTGAATTTATTTATTAAGATATTAAATTTCAAAATAAGAATAATAATACAAGTCTTACTTAAAAGCTACTTAACATTGTGCCTGAACTAGGTGAACCTGTGTTTCAGGCGAAAAGACCTTATATCGAAACTAAATAATCACAAAAAAGAGTAACCTAAGATTAACCAAGTAAAACGGTATAAATTAATCTACAGGTTAAGTATATAAGTAAACAATATCTTCAAAGTAATGACTATTAAATAATTACAAATAAAATATAGATAATGTATATTTTAACACTATTAGTAATTTTTCTGTGTCTTCATAGGACATATTTTGAAATGAAGAGCCTTCTTACAATTAGTTACAATATCCCAATTACAATTAGTTATTGGGATACTGTTAATGGCATATAGATAGAATTGTCGTGGATGGCCACTTGTACATAAGGCTGCCAGCTTTCTCGTCTGCACCATTATTACATAAAACCGAAATAAAATATAAGGAAAGTTTCGTTGTCAGAAATTGGCTTACGTTAATGGATTGGTGCGAGACATGGCATCGGCTTCAATATTGATAAATATATTAACATAATGCTTCTGTCGTGCGATGTCAATGTTTATATTATGGAATGTTGGTATATTTACTGATTCAGGGCTGCAGACTGCAAGTCTCACGGATAGTGTATCACATAACATTACATTCTGAATGGAGTATAGAATATAAAACAATTATTAAATGAAAAAACAAGTGGTTTTCAGAGATATAGAGAGAGATAGGAAATTCATAATATCAGTGTTAGGAATATACGTCCTAACGTTTGCTGAGAACTTTCCTTTTTGCAAATCACGCTGCTGCCTCGTTTGTTATCATTCTAAGTTGTTTAAATAGTCCTTCCATGTCTTTATAGATTTATTATCTCTTTTTTTTTTATTATTTTTTAACATTTTTGTAATTATTTTTTATTATATTAATATAATGTTAATTATTCATATCTATTGTATTTGTAAAATATTGGTGGCAGATTTTGCAAATAAGGATTATTATTATTATTAGATATTCCTATTTCATACATTACTAAACTGTTAAAAGCACTTTCTATACCTAAAAAAAATTCTTTTCACATCGTACATTAATATTATTTTTGGAAATTTATAATAGTATCTATGATATAGATATGCCTAACAATTTCAAATATGTAATTCTTATCCAACTGGATTTTGACAGAGCACTGTTAAATCCTAATTTGAATTGTGTGGTTCGGAAATATACCCCGTAAACACACGGATGACTGAACTATCAATCGATTCAATATTACTTAAAGTTCAAAGTATGGAAATATCACAGACATAAAAAACGCCTATTTCTGCCGGGAAGCAGAAATGTGTAAGCATTACTGTGTTTCGGTCTGAAGGGCGCCGTAGCTAGTGAAATTACTGGGCAAATGAGGCTTAACATCTTATGTCTCAAGGTGATGAGCGCATTTGTAGTGCCGCTCAGAATTTATGGGTTTTTGAGAAACCTGAGCAGCACTGCATTGTAATGGGCATGGCGTATCAATTACCACCAACTGATCGTCCTGCTCGTCTCGTCCCTTATTATCATATATATACAAAAAAAAAACGACTAATTGGCTAACGAAATTTTACAAATAAAAAATTCGGACTAACGACCAAGTAAAAATATGAAAAGTTGTAGGTGGGAATCGCAATCAATTGAATTCCAGTTTCCTGCTGTAAGAGAAACTATATAAAAAAGGTTTTTGAAACATTGTGAAATGTTTCAGTTGTATTGACTTTCTCTTCTATTGCAAAAACAAAAATATACTAAAATTATTCGATCATAAATTTTGGTTACAATTTTAATTTAATTAATTCCAGATGTGAGGGATATCACTTTCAAAATAACAAATGTTTACAAAAATATACATATTTTTAAATGTATCATTCCCCAGAACAGGGGAATGTGAAGATTGTAGTCGGCTTGCCAGTAGTAGAAAAAAAGGTGTATATTTTTAGTACATAATAACAATATTAACTGATAATATTTATATATTAAACGATATAACATGATATACACCCACACACATACTACTAAAGTAAATGTTAAATAAATAAATTTTGATTTGATTTTGATTGATTTTGACTAAACAATTACCTTTTCACAATCTGTGTAACGGGGCAGTCTTCCAGATTACCTCTCTCTTCATAACTGAGCATAAAAGACAGAAAATACGGATATCGCTGGTCGAAAATGAAACGGTCACTCACGTAATCCTGGAATGTAGAGAAGTCGCCCACCAGCGGACAAACCTCTTTGATAATACAAACGTACGGAAACAGAAGTCCTCATACAGTACTATCGCTATTAATACTTACTCAGATATTTAAGGTAGAAACTCAGTTGGCGATCACGTTAAAACTTTAACAAGGATAGGTATATAATGTATTCTGTGTACACCTTCATGAGATCAGAAATCAAAGCTTTCAAGGCATTATTTCTGTTTCCAACTTATCTTAAATCAATTTCAACTTATTTAAATATATCGCTGCGGGTAACATGCGATCGTAAAAAGAGGGCATTAAGGTTCCTTTTTGTTTGTCGGTAGTGAGTATAAAGAAAACATGTCTCGGGATAAATTAGGCGGCTTACTGCAGATGTCAGTACGGCGAGTAAATATAGCGTTCGAAAGGCAGGGTCATACTGAAAGCGTGCTTTGATGTCGCTTTTATAAAAAAATATTGTTTACTTGCTTGTAAATAAGCTTATCTGGCAAATACGATTAATTATATAATATTAGACGCCTTATATATGTTGCTAGGATTGCTGGAATCAAATATGTCGGGATCTCGCACAGAACTGAATGAATTCTAGTACAGCTATATGTATATCACGGTTGTTCTGGATCTGGGCTATGGATTTGGTTCTGTCAACAAATAACCCCGCTCCACGCCGAAAGTTCCAAAGAAAGCCGAAACTTCATATTAAGTTATTATTAGGAACTATGCGTGTTGAATAAATGCTGCTTATTCGGCATGAAAAAATAAAAAGCAATAGGTACCAATATCTCTTGAGCGAGAGAGTGAGAGGAAAGGTCGCCGTTTTTGGCATATTATGATAAAAGTAAGGGATATTGACATTTCTTGAAACAGTTTCCGCTGAAAACTAATAATCCATCGTACAATCGCTAAAAGTAATGACTCAACCCACAACGAGCACGTGTACCGCGTCTATAATGATTGACTGTATAGACAGATAGACGCGACAGTGACATCGCTTGCACTCGCGCCCTACCCTTCCCACAGTACTACAACTGATTTATGTCAATGTGCATTTAGCTCGGCGTTTGAGAGAAACATTTATTATGTTGATGGAAATTTACTTTGAAATTAATTAAACCGTGGTTTGCTTTTGTCGTTTTTAAGCCAGAATACAACATTTTCGGATATGGGATATTCATTATGAGTGTCTATTATTTTCTGTTTATTTTTCGTAGCAAATAAATAATAGATTTTTCAGTCTGTCCCTCTGTTCTGTTTTGGTGAATATTACCATGATTGGTAATATATTTTACAATTAATGAGTAAGGATTACTTTATCAAGTGTTTACTAACATTTGGCTATTAAATCGTAAACCTATGATATTTAAGACGTATCCAATATACATGATAAAAATGGCATGTTCGTTTTTTTATAATGTCGATATCTTTGTCTTAATGAGTTGTTGGTTAGTTTGGAAAACACACGTACTGAAAATGTTCTCTGATACGATACATTTCAAATATTAACTACGCATTATGCTACCCCGTTACAAACCAAATATATGTTTTTGTTTAAGATCTTAGGTCACTTATATTATATTTATTAATGATTTTTATAAAACGCGTCTGCTTAGCTCGCCAGCCCGCTGTCAGTGCAGCGCTGCGCATGGATAATGACGAATGTGTGTTGAAATGCATTTTAAGTTTTAAATGACGTAAAGTATACTTCGTGAGTTATTACGTGTGAGAAAAGGGTGGTTGGTTGTGCTTGTGACTAATGTCTGCTTCGTAAATCTGTTCGCGTTAAAGGTAGACATTCGAGACAATACGAAAGTAGGCAATGACTGGTAAGGAC
Organism: Leptidea juvernica; assembly: GCA_949711755.1. Lineage (NCBI taxonomy): Eukaryota > Metazoa > Arthropoda > Insecta > Lepidoptera > Pieridae > Leptidea > Leptidea juvernica. Next base: position 29,923,858 of record CATIXQ010000002.1, on the reverse strand, counting down.
GGTCGACTAAAGCGAATAGTTAAAATTTTAGAATAATAAGGTATCTTCAATCTATCGTAGTGTCTATCAAAACTTAAAAATTTTGTTTATTTACTTAATCAGCTCAATTCTCTTCCTAGAAAACAAATTACTTCTATACAATGCTCTCGTCAAGCGTATTTGGACCTATGGCATTCAAATGGGAAACTGCCAGTGACAGCAACATAATATAACACATATTTTTTTTCTTCAAAGAGCACCAAATGGTATTTTGCGGACAATAGCTCCTCACCTCACCCAAATCCCTTGGCTATTAAACTGCTTGAGTCCTCTCAAGCCATGAGACGACTAAAAAGAAAGCAAGTCTCATTAGAATAAGGTCTGGTCGAGGCGATGGCCTCCAAAACCCAAATCGTTTAACTAAACTCTACGGAACTGATTATAGTCGTTACCGACTGGTGGCAATTAAATAAAAAAGAAAAAAATTGCAAATATTTTTATTCAAAATAGGATAAGAAATCACTTTAAATTGAAAGTCAAAAAACTCAGAAAACATTCTTAGGAACACAAACAGACACTACTCAGACATAAACTTTTCTGGGATTATGTTATAAAAGTATATACTCACTGGCTCGAATTAGCCGATATAATAAATAATAATAACATGTAATATGTTTGTTCTTGGTGTAAATATTATGATTATCACAGTTTCCAAAAAAAACTGTAATGTGCTTATATGGTCTTGTACTCCAACAAAGATCGCCAGGAAAATTTAACAATTAATATCGACGCACATACGATGTAAGAAGAAATCGAGCCTTTAGTTAATAGTACATTATTGCAAAAGCCGGGAAATAGGTAATTGCAGGTGGAGTATGAGTTTGAAGGCAGATCCGTAGGCGAGGACTTCACTAAATACGAGACAGGCAAATGCCATTTTCCGCCGAGGCATATATAGTGCTTTTCTCAAAAGAATGTAGGGAAATGAAACACACTTTTTAATATTACACATTAAATTTAATTTACCTTTGTCGCAAAATATATATCACCTGGGGCTTTAATTAAAAATTGCTTTATGTTTTCGCCACTAAAAAATTTCGATTTCTTGCTTTTGAATCCGGTCGATTGTCGTTTAAGAAAAGTAGTTAAGTTCCCATAATTTTTCAAGCTAATGCCCTTTTTAACATGTACTGTACATTTCAGCATGGAATAAATTTAAATACGCCAAAAATACTGTTTCGGAGAAAATGTTTATTTTTATCTCGTTTTTTCAACTCATAATATTTTGATATACTTTCATGTATTTTTCTTTTGACTTTGCTGGAAGCAGGTTTTCCATTGCCAATTTGGCTTCTGTTCTTAAATGTAGTAGATTACAATCAATCTCCATTTTACTCTCTGAACCATATGAACTCATTTTAATTATTATTAAATTTATATTTAATAAGTAGGTATGTAAATAACAAATCAAGACTAATTTTCAGCTTTGCCGACAGGCAAACGCATTTATGGCTATACAGCCACGTAAACGCAATTTGTTTGTTTTGACAAAATATATCCGATCAAAGAGTATTTAATAACCCCAGTACGACGTTTCATACAACATTGCAGGAGCGTTGTTCCAAATTCAAAATACGCTCCTGCAATGGATGTTATTTTCTTTGTCCGAAAATTCGATACTTCGCGTGTTCTTTTTACGAAAATTATGACAATATTTCCATGCATGTTTGAGAAAAAGTATTTTTAATACTACTTTTAATACTGAATAAATAAAACATGTAGAATTCGTACCTACTATAGCGATAGAGAGAAGAGACACAAGAAGCAATGGAGAGAAGCATATGGCGGATCAGAAAACTACAAAAAGTACGTAGTGAAGACATTAGAAAGAAAACCAAGCTTACCGATGCACTAAGACACGCGCTAACATTGAAATGGCAATGGGCTGGCCACATTGCACGCTTCACAGACAGAGAAGGTGGACAATACAGACTACCAAATGGAAAGGACCACCAGGTAAAAGATGCACTGATAGACCAAAGCAGCGATGGGCAGATGACATCGTGCAAGCGGTGGGGAGAAACTGGATCGATCAGGGCAAGGATAGGGAAAAATGGAAAAAGTTGGGGCAGGCCTATACCCAAAATGGGGTCCATAACCAAAATTAAATAAAAATAAATAATTAAATTGGTCACTTTAAATAAAACTAACACTAGATTTTAAGAAATATATTTTACAACAAGGAGGTCATTATTTAATCAAAACAAATCTTATAACTATATTTACAATACTACGACTACATAAAATTAAAACTATCATCACGTGGAAGCGTACCAAGAATACTGGCAGCATTACCCCGTTGGATAGCAAGGCTGATCCGTTGACCGAAATAGCTGCCAGCACTTGGGCTTCCAGTAGCCTTATTGAGGCGCGAAGATAGTCTTTTGAACATTCTCCGCTCCTCTGGGCCCCACGGGCCAAGTGTCTCGACACCAAACGGCACAAAGATGTATGACTCACTGAGACCAACATATTTGCGACGCTTGCTGTCTTCGGCAGTCGAAGCAGCAGCCCCAGCACCAACTGACGTAACTTGGACATGAGAAGGAGCCAGAGTGTCGACGCAAGTAGCGTCCCACACCAGCGCCCTTCCCCGTGCCCAAGCCACCAGCGTCATTCCAGGACGCTTGCCATCGCGGCGGGTAATACCATTTGGCTCTAAAACAGCTGGTATATTAAGAGCGGCAAATGCCCTGCGGATGACTTCATTAATGCTGGCGTGACGACTGATACGGCCTGCCGATTTTAGGCAGGATAACCCGTGGCGTCCAAGAGCATCTACCTGAACGCCACATCTACATTGATGTGGTTCATTCAGTTTTATACCTAGCCGGAGTGATACGCATATTGACAATGTCATATTGTCAAGTAGCGTTCCAATCGGTGCAAAAGGCAAGGCTTGTAACCAAAAGCCCGACTCATTTTGTGTCACGGCCAAAAGACGAGCACGCTCTGTTATGTCAGTAGATGAGATCAAAAGATCATCAAAGGCTGTTTTACAAAGAAGTGCGTCCCATGCTTTTTGACACTTTAAATCGTCTGGAAAATTTTGAATGTTTGCAATATTTAGCCAAGCATTGTTAGCTTCGTTCAAATACACAATCTCAAGATTTTAAGAACTTTAAATTACTAACATTTGATTGTAAAATATGGGTTATGGAATAAATGGCTTACTACTACTACTATAGCGATAGAGATAAAGATATCCGACAGCTAATTTATAATTGAACTTCATAAGTTATTAATTAATCAGGAAATTATAATAATTTATCTGTTTTTTCTCAAATATAATTTATTTCATTAAATTTAATTTGAAACATTTCTCGTGCTGCTGTGAAAACCGCTGATCAGTGTTATTGCTTATTGCGAGAGTTATAAAGTTAGAACTAACAGACTAATATGACGATGTAGATAGTATTGATACTGTATCAACATTCACCGCAGACGCGTACGGTGCTGCGATCGCCGGAAGGGTGGACGGTCACACACAGACCAACCATAATAACACGGCGTGCGTTAACCAACAGTTATTTTAGTACTGCACCATCGATATACATCTGACAGACACCCGCGGGCTGCGGGTATATTGAATGCTCTCTGTGCCAACCTGTTTGTTTCGTACGTATCGCTATCGTACATGGAAACGTTTCCAATCTTATTGATATTATTATTCCTTACATCGTAATTGTATATTTAGTAGAGAGACGACGAATCACAACCGTCTTTTGCAAGTGAAGTGGAAATCTTGCGAATTTCTCAAGAGGGCGTCTGACGGGCTGTTGACGATAGAACAAAACAATGAATATTATATAATTCTAAATCTGGTAAGGACCAGTTTAACCAGAGCGGATTAACGGCGGTCCCAAAATTCAGTCTATGTCTTACTTGACATAAAAATCGTAACTATCGTTGACTTTTCTGTCTCAATAGACGACTACGAATAGAGTTACTTATCGACGGTAACTCATCTTATCCGTACACGCTGACTGTCAATTGGATGACGTATAGCTTACCAGCGATAGAAGTTTGTATGGAAATTGCAATTCACGCGTTCCAATATAAGGCGATAAGAATGACTTATCGGGTATATTGGGACAGCTTCAGATTTTTGACAAATAATTACTGACAGCAGAAGGTGGTAATTTATCTCTATCTGTAGATAGTATATTGAGAACGGCCGTTAATTATCTAGTGTTACAGTCTACTGTACTTAATCTTGTGGTTTGCTTTTATTTATAATTTTTTACTCACTCATGTAAATAAAAGCTTTTGAGTTTGTGTCATCACTTTGCATAGATTGTATTTCAAATATTTTGTAAAATTGTGAAGATGTAGATATTAGTATAAATTTCTTTCAATTATGTTTGAACTTTTACAAAGCGTATATGGTAAAACTGGTAGGTAAATTGACATTCATAAGTGTAACTTGGACCAGAATGAATTAATGGAAGATGTTTTGATCTGAGCTGAAGTAACACACCACAAAACTGAATTTATGAAACAATAAGGAAAAACAAATCCTAATTTGTCTCTATTAAAAATCCTCGAATGTTATCGTAGATACAACGAGTCAAGCAGTTGTATGAAGAAATATATTTATAATCTCTTCCAGCAATAGCGAAATTAATATTTATCTGTACGATTTCCAAGCGTCCGGTGCACTGTGCGGTACCGTAGAAGGCCGCGGGCGGGAGTCCACCTGCCTGTAGTATATCACGCCCGTAACTGTCTGCTGAGAGACGCAGAATTTGTTGTACATTATTATCTACTAGTAGTTGCCCTTTGCATTCGCAACTAAAGGTTTTATCGCAATAAAATGTTTAAGTAGGGATATCAGAGCCACTAATTTGGCATTTATGAAGATATATTTATCAGAATTTATTCAAATCAAAGCAATGCTCATAACTGTCAGTAGATTTGTAGCGTTCCAAGTGCGTTCCATGCTCTTTTGAAACTTTAAATCGTCTTGAAAAATATGGCCGTGATGATTTTGCAGGGAATAAAATCACAATCATATTATAATACAAGCAGGCAATCCTCAATATACGCCAATGAACGCCTATCTACTCAAAGCTGGATGCATCATAGCACGATTATGGCCCTGAAAACTGGTGATACATAAAAATATTAACGAAACTACGTCTTGGTAATGTAATTAAGACGATCACATATAAATTGTGTTTCTCCTCACATCTCCCAAATACCAGAAACAATGAATTTAGTGACGTCACTGGCTGGTGCAGATATTATATAGCCGTACAGTGCATAGTTTCTAGAAATCTGCCAAATACTTTGTACAATACAAGGAAACCCTAATAAGCAGCAAATAAAATTACATATATTTTAACAGGCCATTTTACTCAAATCTTACACACGATAAAAATTACAGAAATAAAATTTGAAATCAAAATTTTATGAACAATGCAGGACTCGAACCCACGACCTCTCGCGTTTCGTGCGAGTGCTCTCCCAACTGAGCTAACCGAGCTTCATAGATTCGTAGATGAAGCCACAACCAAAGAGTTGAACAAAGCATACAAGATTTTATCATCGATACATCACTCGAACGATTGGCTTAGTTGAAAAGAGCGCACGGAACGCGAGATCTCGCGGGTTTGAGTCCCGCATCGTTCACAAAATTTGTGTATTAATCCCAGAAGTGAGGGGTTACCACTTTAAAAACATTATTGTTTACGATAAATATTGCTTATAATAGGAGGTAATTTGGTGTTTAAAATCATATGATATATATTATATTCTTTGATTTAGGATTGGTCTCCGCCCCACTCCTATCGCACTACCTAAGAACAATAGCTTTTTTATTACGGCAACTATTAGATGCTTGTGTGCGTGGCATCTTGACACTCAATGGCATCTTATAAATATTGTAACATTCGCTTCGTGTGACTGAAATACAAAATACTGACGATATGTGATCCCAGAGTCTTTCTTATTTCCTGTAATATTATTTTTTCAAAGTTTTACTACGTAAGCCAACATTTTGGTTTCAATTATTTGCAGTTTATAAGAACTTGTGGCACGGCGCACATTGTTCGAGTCTGGCTCGAGTACGCCAACTTGGGCGTAGTATTAGTTGCCGCACTTTGCGACTACGCCTGCGGTATAATGTTAAAAATCACCAGATACCCTATTATTGTGTGACTGGATTACAATTTAAGTCATGCTGATATATTTCTATGATTATTATTTTAATGTTTCAAACTATGTTTTTGTTTGTTACAGGTAAGCATCAGGGTCGTCGCTACTCGTACATCGATATAAGATGGCGTTATGTTTCACTGTGACTATAGGTGAGATCTATAGAGCGTCTTCGGTTACGCGTCATTTTGTTTTTTTTTTAAATCCAAGATGGCCGTGCAGAGAATGAATTTGGTATCATTTTTGAAATCCAAGATGGGCGCCGCCCAAATTTATGATTTCAACAATATGGATATCGTATCCGAGGTTCACGAGGGTGCAGAGAACGAATTTGGAATTATTTTTTAAATCCAAGATGGCCGCCGAACAAAATTATGATTTCAACAATATGGATATCGTATTCGAGGTTCTCGAGGGTGCAGAGAACGAATTTGGGAACATTTCATAAATCCAAGATGGCCGCCGCGCGACATTATGATTTCAACAATATGGATGTCGTATCCTAGATTCTCGAGGGCTCAGCGCGCGGCCGCGAAAACGTAGAACATCTTCCCCTCTAGCTTTGTATCGAGCAGGCTTAGCGTGCGGATGCGAGTAAGTAGAACATCTTCACTCCTAGCGTTCGCGTTGTATCGTGCAGGTTTAGCACGCAGCTGTGAAAAAGAAGAATACCTTCCCTATTACTCGTAGCGTTGTATCGTGCAGGTTTAGCGTGTGGATGCGAGTAAGTTTCACTTCTGACATGTGTACTTTGTGTACACAACATTTTTTTTTGCGTCTCAGCGAGTCCCAGGCGTCATATATCATTCACTTTGTGTTGAGGTGTCGGGTCTCTCTGCATCTTCTTCGGCATTATACAACTGCGTATTTTGCGAGAAACTTCTAGCCTCGCACAGCCACTTTGTGGAATGAATGGCCACGTCTCAGAACACAAGCGACCTGCTGCGTTTGGCACTACAAGTCAGCAGATTGGTATTGAAGAATACTCATTTAGCCATTAAGCAAAAATAATAATAATAATATTGACACACTTACATAAATTATCTTGCCCCAATCTAGGCATAGCCTGGGTGCAAGACAACGATATATTTAATACAATATACTTACTTAAACACATAAACATCCATGACTAGGAAACAAACATCCATATTCATCATATAAATGATTGCACCTACCGGGATCCGAAACCGGGACCTCTAGCTTAGTAGTCAGAGTCACTAACCATTCGGCTGTATGGGTCTTTAATTGTCTTGTGAGGTGTGAATGCATGCATTGCACCAAAATTTCCACCCGTCTCCTTCAGAATTTAGAGCATTGCCAAAAACTGATTTATTCACCTACGGGATTATGTCTCTACCTACAAGATGGAAAAAGTCATCGAATAAAATGGCACTTATACACTGTAATCAAATGTAATGAAAAAAAAACCTTATTGTGTTCTCATATTATGAAATGCGTAGAAACTATTTCCGCGACCTAAAATAACCCAGGTTGCAATCCCTCGCGCATTCCTCAGCTATTCATAACCCCTTACGACAAAGCCACTTCAAACATTATGTTAGGTTTCTGTTATCTTCTCCCCTGCGATACGATAAGAATTTTTCATTTCTCATACTCGGAAAGTATTGTTGTTTTGATCTGATTATTGGGTAGAAAATGTTGCTTCCCTCCACAGAAAGGGAAAAACTCATACAAATTACTTCCCACCCAAGGGCCGGAATGAACTTTAAAAATAGAACTGCTGTCAGCTGTGTAGAGATTTATCTAAAAGAAAAACTAATAACAAAAAATGCTGCGGCCATGTGACTTTGTGAACTTAGCACAAACTTCTTTGAGCGGAATAAGCCGCAACAATTACGCGGTGAGTTCCATATTTAAAATTCAAAAAGTCGACATAAATTGTAAAATTTAACAATTTTTATTATGACTAATACTATTAAATATTATTTATGAATAGTTTAGATAAACAAAAATTTTCATTTTCCTCATATTCGAAATGAAAAGTAGAGTGTTTAACACGTGTAAAAACATCAATTCCTACTCGGACTATAGCCGTCTAAATACCTCGGGCATTGATTCTTTCGACCCTCGGTTAACAATCTACTATTAACGGAGCATATATTTGAGGTTTATTATATATACAAATGGCACCTGTTGAGTCATCAAATCAAATCAAAATCACTTTATTCATGAAGGAAATGACACTTATGAATGTCAAACGTTTTATTTTTTTTTACCAGTTACCATCAGCTCGGAAAATTTTGGGCTTTAATGAGAAGAAGCATGTCTATTATCAAGTAACACACACTAATCTGAATACGGACATGGAAAAAAGGAGAGAGGAAAGGAACGCCTAAAGAAACATATACTCAATATTCGCTCAGCATGCTCAAGAGAAGTAATAAACTCATTGCCACTCTTTTAAATCAAAATTTACAGCGAAACATTTTAGAAATTATTTTAATTACAATTTATGTGAACCGATAAAACAAAAATACCTACTCAAACGTCATAACTTATACGACTAATTTAAAAAAAATGTGAATTAATATATGTAAAAAAAACACGTTGCATCAATCCACACACACGCAGTACAGAAAAGGTATTATGCGAGCATTATAACATCATTATAAAAATATGTAAAAATTAGTTACATGAAGTTGAGTTCTCGTTGCCATCAGGATTGTCCAGCCATCACCTACATCGATCATTTTTTTGAAAAGGGATGACCCATCTCACGACACCGTCACAAGCCAGCGCTTCTCGATGTGCTTAGTTGCGATCTTCACGTTCGGCGAGCGCTTCGACCCAGGGCGCGTCGGCCAATGAGAGATGTCCATAACACTCATAACTCGACAGAAGCACTCAATCATCTCTCGCTCTGTTCTGGCGGAAAGTTGCCTTGCACCGGCGGCGAGAGCACCTGTATGGAGGAGATAAACGGCGGTAATTGTGCTGCGGAGCACGCCGACCTCTCCAGCCACCCTCCGTCCTCCACTCGAGGGCACTTACCAGCGACGAGCGGCTTGCACCTGTGTGTATAATGCTAGCCTTGTTGCGAGAGCCTTCGTAAATATTTACACTGAGTGAATAAATGCGCCTCCGACAAAAGTACACGAGTGTGATCCGTCGTCTGACAGTCTGACAAAATGTCAATGAATTTTAAACTTATTCTACTCTTATACTGTTCACCGATATAGCCGAATGGTTAGTGACCCTGACTAAGCTAGAGGTCCCGGGTTCGAATCCCGGTAGGTGCAATCATTTATATGATGAATATGGATGCTTGTTTCCGAGTTATGGATGTTATTATGTAAGTATATTGTATTAAATATATTGTTGTCTTGTACCCATAGTACAGGCTATGCCTAGTTTTGGGCAAGATAATTTGTGTAAAAGTGTGTCAGTATTATTACTATTATTATACTTATGTTACAGCTATTATGGAAAATATGATGTTACCGCTATTCATACTAGGACAGCTTCCTCTTTTATGCTTCTCGTTCAAGGGAGCTCATCTATATTAATCACATAAACAGACAGCCTAAATAAATTTCCTTGAACAGTGGCCTTCTTCCCACGAGCTATGTTTTCTCACGAGTCGACCGCGCCATGTAACGTGATAGTCTCTCCGGTCGGTGGTCGTGTGGTCCCGATCTCTTGCTGTCTCAGCCAGCGTACAAGCGGTGGAACGTTCGAATGAGACAAGATTATTTTGAATGTTATTCATTTCCTCAAACTGGTTCATTTGTGTGACGTCAATGTGTGTCTCGTGTGTCGCCTTGACGGAATCTTCCAAATACTCCAATAAGGAGCCCTTGCTGAACAGTTTGGTTATGGATATGAGAATAAGGAACGGACGTATAATGCCGAAGTTCCTCAATGTGCCAAACAATTTTGCCTTATCCTGGGCGAATGCAGTGCGCTAAATGATTATTTTATTCGATTATTAGCTGTGCTATGCTTCTAAGCTATTTTACCAGCAAAAATTCTGGAAAAACATATGTGGATTAACAAAACTTGTTTATCTTGTGGCGGAGTGGGAAACCCCGTATTCTTTCAAATTTAACTACCAACTATGTACTATATCCATTTTTTCTCGAGCGTAAATTCTGCTAATGTTTGTCTTCAACCAATTCGAAACGTGTTTCGCCACACGAGGCATCCTCAGGAGATGTTGACTCGCCAAATCCTGGCACGAGTCTGAATCTCGCATTAAGTATGGATTTACGCAAAACAACGCCTAAATCAATATTTTTTTTATAGCAATAGAACAAGATAATCTAGGTGAACTGATTTGATGAAATCAGGTAAAAATTAGGGATAGCTAGCTTCTCGCAAAGGAAACACGAATGTTGACAAACATACAGAGACGCTTATAAGATAATAAGAAGCATCTCGAGTCACATCCTCAGTACGTCCCCCGTTACGCAAAAAACGAGAAATATTCACGTTGGTTCTATGTTAATGCGATAAAAAGCTCGCTCTCCCACGGTCTTCATTGCAATGTAAAGTTAAAAACATGTAAGATTGTCGTTAAGTGTCGGGCTTCTGAGCTGTGGCCAATTATAACGCTTGAACTGCACTGACAAAGCGTGAATGCAATGTGTCGCTGACGTGACGTAGTAGGGCTTCATTCCGGTCTCTACTGACACTCACTGTACAGATAATGTCTTTGTTGTGTTCGTTATTATTGGCTAGCGCGACCGATCAAACGATGATCCGCCCAGAAACATCACTTTATACTAGCAAGACCAACTAGCGTCTGGGTCGCATGATAGTGATCTCTGTCGCCCATATATGGCACCACAGGAATCACAGTAGCGTTACTGGCCTGTAGAGTGGGTGTATACGCTGTTCTAAAAGATGTCTGTGGCATATCGATCTGGAAGTATCAACAATAGCAATATTGTAGAACAACTAAAACTAGCTTTCCCATTCGACGTCATATTACCTATTTCCGTGAGGCGACAGCCCATGTGTTTTCGTTGTCGAATTCATATGTTCGTTTAAAATAAGTTCGGCATCACTCTTGTGAGTCCTCTGGTGTTATGGAGAGTATGGGCCGCGGTGATCACTTACCATCAGGTGACCCGGATGATCGTTTGTCCCCTCTTCCATGTAAAAAAATTAAGTTATATCTCGTTTTGTTACTTACGATGTATATTTAGTCCCATAATATTCAGTCTAACTAGTTACCTATTAAGATGATTTAAAGAAATATTTCCTCCCTCGATATTGAATCTCTCGGTATGTGAGTTCGACTCTATCTTGGCTGGTCTTTTAATAACCGAACAATTCACGGGCTTGTAATAAAGCTATAGTTAATTATCACAATAGCTTCAAAGTGTTTATTTATCTTTTGCATCAAATTAATTGTTCCCGCGTGTTCAGTGTCGATCGTAAAGCTCGTTCATAATAAATATAACTACCCACAAATGTTGCTGTCAATACACTGGCGTTACATTCGAAAGTGTGACTTATGTATTGAATATAAGGTGGGATTGTATTTTTGTAGGTTTATTTGTTACATTTATGAGCTGATGTTTGCGCCCTCGCATCAAGGCGATAAACTAGTTGATTTTAATTATTAATGAATATTCATAATTTGTGATGTGTAGTGTGTGCCTTTCGCACAATGGATTGTGGGTTCAATAGAGAAAGGTCTGATACGTGCCTCATTGTCTGTACTTGTACTTTTGTTTTGTTAATGAAACTCACAGAATTTTTGCTAAAAAATAGTGAACACCCAAATTTAAAGGACATAAATATTAAAGACATTCCGTGACGAGCACGAACATCAGCCTGGAGGCGTCGTGTTGTATCGTTTAAGCGGAACTAGAGTCGTGACTTTCCAATGAATCAAAAGCTAAAGTCTGTTATTGTGTGTCGGTCGGTAATGTGGTATCGAGCCGGGAAACCCGGCGGTCAGGCGAGCCCCACTCTGCCCGTTGTACCATTTCTCGTGACCTATTTCTGGCGGCTGTCCGATATTGCTGAGAACATTTGCTCTATTTAAAAGTAAGAATGTATATATAATGAGATACGAGCAGACATTTATGTTCGGCTTTAAAATAAAACTAAAATAATCTTTATTCAATTAAACTATATAATAAACTTAAATCTATTAAGTTTAGTTTACATTACGAGGATTGCCAAAACAGCTGAAAATTAACTTGCGCGATATATGTACGTCCGTACTGAGGTGATCTTTGCCTTCTCTTAACTTTTATACATGATATACCAGATATACTATTGCATGTGCCATATTGTAACTACATATTTTAATAGTGAATAAATGAAAGATTGAAACAGTTACTTGAAAAAGTTGTAGAACTGTCGCTCTGAACCCTCTCCGTATATTTGATTTAAGTAGTTTTACTATTTGTTTTAAGGTCTTGTACTTTTCTGGTGGCCAAGGCAGCAAGTTGCTGACCTCCCAGAGTGAATCTTATCCCAGCTTACTCATATTATGTTCCATGTTTGCAGTGCCCTATGTTTATGAAAATTATTTCATAAACGTGGGGGACTTGAATAATTATATCGAACTAGGAGCCGCATGTCGACTCAAAACTTCGCAAATTTTGATTCGAAACATATCTAAGATTCTAGTGATTCTTTCCTCATGTCCCAGAACTTCAACACACAACCAAAACAAGTCTCGACTAACAGGGACTTCCCGATGCGCAGCATACAAAAATGCAACCACAACTAAATCAAAAGTAAACTTAATAGAATTGCGAGTAGAAGTTTCAACCAACTGCTTAACATTGCACTAAACGTGCCAGAAATCCGTAGTAGTCAATACATTGTAATCAATTTTAGTTTGAGTGTTCGGCCAACTTTTTGAAACATCTGTATGTGATAGCATTATAGAAAAGTTTGCTTAAATTTGTTGCAAATATTGCTTTTGAATCGTCGTGTAACTCTGGCTCGAAACATTTATTATTTGTTTAAATAAAGCGCCCCCTCTCCCAATGTAATTAAATTAAGTGTCATTAATGTAATTAATGAAACGACATTAACATAACGCCGACTCATGTCTGCTACTGACGCCGACATTGTCTACGAACTCTCGTTGTTATTTGTGAACCATTTCTGTCTTCTCAAAATAGGCAAAATGTATTATGTTTTTTAAAGTAAAACTTCTTTAGGCGCGACTTGAGTTTCACTCAGGTTTTTTCTGACGGAAGTAACTCTTGTTTCTGCTATTATGTCTGTTGTAGGTAACGCTCAGTTTCCGATATTCAAGAATAGTAAAATTTGCTGACGTTCGATATTCTTAAAATTCAATAATGACGTTATATTGAGATGTGCTTATTGCATATTTTATTAAATGAGTGAAAACTTAAGTGTGAAAGTGGTATTTATATGTTTATTTCAGACACACATCCATATTGCATAATTTTACAAACTAATGATTATAATCAGTCAAAATTACTTAAGAATAGCAAATAATGCCCTAATGATGGATGGAGCTAGTTTCCAGGAATACCTGAGTGTTTAGTTCGTAACACGGCTTTAATTAAAAATTATATAATGACTATAATAATATATTTCATTATTCTATAATATGTTTGGTACTCTAGTAGTAGTAGTCTTTGTAGAACGCTGATTTTTTTTAACTGGTTCATTATGTCACCTTTCCCCCGATGCCAGGTTATAGTTACGTTCTGGGACATCCAGTATATAAAGTTAAAAAACACACTACTCTTTCATTACAACATTTCCGATGTAAACATGTTATTATAATTGTGTGCAAATGACTGTGTTGAATTTTTGCTATGACTGATCGCGCTCCCTTTGCCGACTCGAGCCGACAATGTAAGGTGTATTCAGCGTGCCAAAAGAAGTGTCCAATGCTAACATAAAAAGTCCCCCGAGGCATATGGAGGTATGTGATCCGCTGCCGTGAGAGACAGATGATATCTGTGTAACAAAAAAATTACAGGTTGCACTCCGGGAGTGTCGGCAGAAGTCAAAATTTGTTTGTTGTGCATTATTGAATATTTTGGAATAATTATGGAATAATTTCGCACGATTGGCTTTAATTATCAGTATAAAAGTACTAGCATTTATGTGGTTAACTACAATATTCTATTATCTAAATTTAACACTAACTATAACTATAATTATTTTACATTAAAAAGTTTGTCCTAGAAAAATCAACTTTCATCAATAATTTCAATGACTATCTTACAAATTTTCGATCAGGCCACGTGTCCTAAAGCGAGTTTAACATTTTATGCCCATCTCAAGAAAACTGCTCAACGCCGCAAAAAAGTTTTCACTTCAAATAGTTTCACACGTAACTGACATTACGATCACGGCGTAGATATGAATGTAATTGTCGTAGCGCCACGTAGAAACTTGTCGTAGCGACGCCGTGCTACGTGACTACGATGTAGTCGTGCTACTTGTTACAGCTCACATACAAATATAATATTATTGAATTTATTTTGTTTCTTCTTTAT
>CATIXQ010000002.1:29859314-29904186 GCA_949711755.1 Leptidea juvernica | reverse complement strand
GCCATGGTCGGTCGGCAGGTGATCTTCTGGTATACCTAACACATAGATGGGCAGCGGCTATTGAAAGCAAGGGGGAAGGCCTGGCAGTTAGCCTGGATATAGCGAAGGCCTTTGATCGTGTATGGCACAAGGCGCTCCTATCCAAACTTCCATCATTTGGGCTTCCCGAGAGCTTGTGCAAGTGGACCTCCAGCTTCCTCACTGGGCGCAGCATACAGGTCGTTGTAGACGGATATTGCTCGAACCCGAAGCCCGTGAATGCTGGAGTGCCCCAACGCTGTGTGCTGTCTCCCACGCTGTTTCTTCTGCATATCAATGATATGTTGGACACCTCCAACATTCATTGCTATGCAGACGATAGCACTGGTGATGCCGTATACACTGGCCATGCAGGTCTCTCTCGGGATCTCTCGGGAAATCGTCGACCAGTGCCGGGAGAAACTTGTGTCTTCTATCGAGTCCTCTCTTGAGAAGGTCGCGGAATGGGGTAAATTGAACCTTGTCCAATTTAACCCCCAGAAGACTCAAGTTTGCGCGTTTACCACTAAAAAAACCCCATTTGTCGTATCACCGCTCTTCGAGAACACTTCTCTTAAAGCCGCGCCTAGTATCGGAATACTGGGTCTCGAAATCTCGAGCGATTGCCAATTTCGTGGTCATCTGGAAGGCAAAGCCAAATTGGCTTCAAAGAAACTGGGCGTCATTAATAGAGCACGGCAATACTTCAAGCCGGCCCACATACTAGCGCTCTACAAAGCGCAGGTCCGGCCACACATGGAGTATTGCTGTCATCTCTGGTCTGGCGCACCCCAGTATCAGCTCGATCCAATTGACCGCGTGCAACGCAGAGCAGCTCGAATTGTCGGGGACCCAGTGCTCTGTGAACGGCTGGATCACTTGGCGTTGCGTAGAGACGTCGCTTCATTGTGTGTCTTCTACCGCATTTATCACGGGGAGTGTTCCGAAGAGCTGTTTAACCTGATTCCTGCCGCCGAATTCCACCTTCGCACGACACGCCACAAGTTAGGATATCATCCTCACCATCTGGATGTGTGGCGGTCCTCCACAGTGCGGTTTTCAAGGAGCTTTCTTCCACGTACTACAAAGCAGTGGAATGAGCTTCCTTGTGCGGTGTTTCAGGGACGATACGACACGGGTACCTTCAAAAAAAGCGCGTACACCTTCCTTAAAGGCCGGCAACGCTCCTGTGATTCCTCCGGTGTTGCAAGAGATTGTGGGCGGCGGTGATCACTTAACAACAGGTGACCCGTACGCTCGTTTGTCCTCCTATTCCATAAAAAAAAAAAAGTACATAATATTTATTGAAACCATTCGATACTGTTTAATTTGTCGGGACTGGCATCTATCGTATTATGCAATATTTCTAGGGATGGTTTGGTTCTGATTTCTTTAGATATTTCTTAAGAGACTAAGTATTGGTGTGTAGTTAAAAGCAGGCCCTGTCCTGGAGATGGACTAATGAGGGCTAGTTTTCAGCTCTTATTTACAAAAAGCCCTCTCGGCTTGACTGTGTGTTTAGATCTACTAGAAGCACTGGGGTGCAAATTGGGTCTAATGCAAACAATAACAAATTACTATTTAAGAAGAAAAAATGTTTGTGTTATCGTGGGTCGGGTTGATCTAAAATTTGGCAACTGTTTTGTATAGGTCATTATTATGAACATTTTGTATGATTCCACGGATTTCAATTCTGTAAGTTGTATTTTATATAAATGTGCGTTACTGACGTTAAATAAAGATAAATAAGTATATATTCAATAAAGAAAAATACATACTGAATAATATAAACTAAATTAAATTCTATTGAAGTGGGAATGCTATATTTATAATTAATTTATTAAAATATAAAACGAAGCCGTAGCTCTTTTCAGTCAAAAGGTATTCTATGCGGTGAAATTACTTTAAAATAGAAGTGCTTTTTCCTCCACCTGAACCGGGCGCATTAATTATTCATTTTATCGAGTGCTATAATTAATATGAATATAGATGATGGACATGTTATTATTTTATCATCAATTAAGATATCGTCCCCACCATTTGGATGTGTGGCGGTCCTCCACAGTGCGGTTTTCAAGGAGCTTTCTTCCACGTACTACAAAGCTGTGGAATGAGCTTCCTTGTGCGGTGTTTCTGGGACGTTTAAACATGGGTACCTTCAAAAAAAGCTCACCTTTAAGGGCCGGCAACGCTCCTGTGATTCCTCTGGTATTTCAAGAGAATGTGGGCAGCGGTGATCACGTAACACCAGGTGACCCGTACGCTCGTTTGTCCTTCTTTTCCATAAAAACAAACACCAAAGTGTAGATATACCCTCATGTCTTTATCATCACTTTTCTGGATTGCCTTCCACTACTGAAACTATTGTTAAGATGTTAGACTGATCTCGTTAGAACTAAAATATACATTTTTTTTTAAATAAGACTAGGACTATTGCTATAGTCCTGTTGGTTCGGTCTCAAGTTCAGTGTTATAACTTATAGATAGAGTCAAAGTAAAGTTATAAACTCACTTCGAACTTTTGACAAGGTTCTGCTTTTCCGGAGCTACGAGGGAAGCTTTTAAATATCAGGATATAATATCCTTTCATGATAAGTTGTAATAACTGGTTATTTTGTATTTGCGATATTGGATGCCACAAGTACATTTTTTTATGAAAATAAGGGACGAGTAGGACATTCGCCTGATCACCTTGCGCTCGTCACCTTGAGACATAAGATGTCAAGTCTCATTTGCCCAGTAATTTCACTAGCTACGGCGCAGTTCAGACCGGAACACAGTAATGCTTACACATTACTGCTTCACGGCAGAAATAGGTGCCGTTGTGGTGCTATGGGTACTCTCTACTATCTAGCCAGCCATGCCAGTTATTGATATTTTTGCTGTGTCTTTTAGTTGTAAGTCTCCTTGTTTATATTTGTATATTTGTGCATTAATATTGTTGGTATTTGTCAAATTAAGCAAAATAAATAAAACAATGGCGTGTCGTTTCCACCGTATTAGCATTTACTACTTTAACTGAAGCTACGATGTAACACTAATTTCAACATGGAGGCCATCTTAAATGTAAGTTCATAACGAAGCTGTTAATTAGCAAAGTCGTGTGAACCAGAGCTCGTGAAGCTCACTTCATCTGTTGGCTTAACGGTTGATACGTGAACAAACTTAATTCAGAATAAGGCCGCGATACTTTAAACTTGGCGGATTAATTAAGTTGAAGCTGCTGAGTGTAAATGTGTGTCAACGTGGCGGAGTGCTCTCGCTCGGAAAACTCACGCGGTAAGAGCCGAAAATAATGTGTGGCGGCCCTTAGCTCCTCCCTCGCCTAGGGTTGTCACTTGTAACACAACGATATATTTCAACCTCCGTTCGAACTGCAGATAATACTCATGCAACTCATATCTGTCGGTGCGTCGACAATGCCAGTTCCTTTGCAAAAAAGGACATAGGCAATCTCTTCGACTCACTTATTCTTAAACATATTCATTCATTCATTCTCTATCCATTCTCTATGTCCATTGACAGTCTCATTATGGGCTTTATTCTAAATGTAACATATTTTTTTAATCTGGAGAGTTTGTCTGTGTGAACAACCACGCTTAGACCAGTAGGAGCGGTGCACCAATAAAGGATGTTTCAAAATCGGTGTTTATTTTTTCCTTTTGAGAGCTTCGCGGCATCCGCTTCGTAAATGGTTAAGTAAAAATCATGTATGCCAGAATTGTCTCAGTTTATAAGTTCTAAAAAAAAGTCCGCGATAGTCTATGTCTATCTTTTAAGATTGGCTCACTATAACCTTCTTTATGCTAACCAAATTTGTTCTTAAATAATGCATTATTTGCGCTGTTTTTATAAACATGATATTAATCCTTATCCAAATAAATACGTCATTCATCACAACTGTTTGATTTAGAACAAAAGTGGCCTTTGCATTATGGTATTTCAATGAATATCTTAAGAGGTATCGCAGTTTTAAAATAACATTGCAGCAAAATAATCATGTTTATGATGTGCAAGGCCGGATAGAGATTATCATTTGTGCGCGCATCACGGGAAAGTTACAATAGTTAATCATTTCAGAATTTTGTTAATACAGCTCCAAAAAAGCTCTAGTATGATTTTTGTTCATCTGTAAGAAGTCTGGGAACCCAGCGCGCGGTAACTTTTCTATCCCTTAGCGTTAGTATAAAATGAAATGCACACCACCAGTCAAATCTTTATTTTTTCGGCTATAAAACGCACTGTGACACGACGATCTGCTGAAACATTTTTTTTTGCGTTTGATTGATTACTTCTATTGTTTGATATCCGAGCGAAGGTCGTCTTTAGTCGATGTTCTTTTAAATTTGGTGCACCAACGTGCAACTGTAGAATACGGTGGAGCTCTTGCACCTAAAGTATCCTGTAAATGTTGAGTAATTTGTTCTATATTAAAGAAAAGATAGTCTAATTATTACTTTTTTTATTCTAATTAACGTTCAAGCTGTACGAGCCAGTATTTACTTTTTTTTGGTTCCAAACAAGTTGCACCTCAATCTCACTATTTATTGAACGCCCCTTACAATTGTAGCTTCCATATTAATATTTAATTCACGTTAAACTCACGGCGTGCAGCCCTACGCCGGGAGTGCGAGATCCAGACGTTTTAACATTACATACACATTATAATTATTACACCCCACCTATATTTTCAACGTAGTTCTGTAATGTTTTTATCTTATTACATTTTAGTATGTATATATTAAATTATAAGTATAATACAAGTTTCAAGGGCCCCGTAGCTAGCCTATGAAATTCAGCTCAGAGTTCTGGAAGCTTCCAGAATCCCGAGTGGCATTGTAATGGCTGTATTCACAATCTAATGATGTGTAAGAGAATAAAGAATTCTATTTGTTGACAGTGCCTGTTGAAGAGAAATTAATATAAACGAAATAGTTTCCTTTTTTAAATCCTTCCTTAAAGGCCGGCAACGCTCTTGTGATTCCTCTGGTGTTGCAAGAGAATGTGGGCGGCGGTGATCGCTTAACACCAGGTGACACGTACGCTCGTTTGTCCTCCTATTCCATAAAAATAAAAATATAATAGTTTATTTCATTGATTGATTTTAGGGATTGACAGATGAGTCACGATCGTATGTTTTATTTACATCCCACGAGTGTTGCAGTACGTCTCGCCACCTGGCCGCGTGGCACACGTGTGCTCTACTGCTATATAGACCAACGTTACTTGTAGACACGGCGCGTCTTCCGCCATCCGTCATCCGTCATCGGCGACAGCTGTCCCGAGCTAAACAGGTTCTAGTCTACACTTACACACGGGCAGACGGAGCGTACTCTACATTCTCTCTGGGATCGGTGCCTCACGTCTGAGGATTGAAGTCAGCATTGGGACTGCATCTGGAGCGTATTATCTGCCTCCACCGGTTTCTATCCAGCGCGTCTCTTATAGCCGTGGAGTTTCGATGACGAGTTTTTAATAAAAACGACCGCGCGATCTATTGGCTTCGATATTTCCACTCTCAGTTCTTTACATCACTGGAACTGAAATATTTTGATTACAATTAAGGTTGTAGTAGGTTCTAGTCATTGACCCGGTCAATCCGGGGTCATCATATCTTATGAGTTAGGGTGGTGTCTGCATACTAAGAGAGATTAACTTAAACGGTTATTTAAATGAAGCTGATTAACTTGGTTATACAATAGTGTATGGATACCATGAAAAAATAATCAAAACAATCATTTTTATAGTACTGTACCTCAGGCGAAAAAAACGGAAACCTGATAGGATCATTTTGTAGTCCGTCCGTGTATCGATACCCTTGATCTCGGGAACGGGCATCAACTTGAATTTATCGATATACTCAGATCTACAGTCTCTTGAAGCTGTGAAAAAATCGAACTATTAAACTAACGTAAAAAAAATACGGCCGTTTATGCGACAAAAAAACGTGTGTTTCGACACTCAAGGGAATCAATATTTTTATATTATTTACGGGTATTTTCCGTAACTTTAGTAAGTAATACACCGTCTTTTACCACAAGTATAGGAAAAAATCTCAATACATTTATAATTAAATAGTTTTCTTATTTGTAATTAAATTTAAAAAACTCTCGATGGTTTTTTTATTTATGTAAATCCCAAATTGACATAACGTACATAATTCCAGAACAGTTGAGATTTCAATCAATGGTTAAATTTGAACTATGAAATTACAATGACCAAAATGTTAGTATTTGTCACTGGCAATGATGGAATCCAATAACGTAGATGGTCATTCATTGAATCCCTTTGGCTTGAACTACACTTATAGTTGAGCCGAAAGTAGAAAAGAGCATTTAATTCTAGAGAAATTAGAGAATTCTAAAGAGCATTCAACAGAAGTAAATTTTTTAAGTTGAACACCCTTTATGACCGACGTAATAATTTAGGTTTAGTTTTCTTATATAAATTAATAAATGGTATTATTTATTGTCCTAAATTATTAGAAGCTTTAAAAATATACGTCCCTCACAACATGCCTCATAAAGCTAATTCGTGTATTTTTGATATACCATGCTATCGAACAAACTTAGGCTCATTTTCACCAGTACCACGACTGCTTAGGCAGTACAATGAAATTAATAAAGAAATAGTGAACACAGACATATTTTCCAATAGTCTACACGAATTTAAACGTAATCTTCGGAAACTTAACAATAAATAAAAAACACTCGGTATTTATAGAAATAAATAAATATATTTTTTCCTTTTATATGTAATAAGTAAACTTATGTAACTTAAAGTCTATAATCAACTTTAAATTGTTATTAAATTTTATTTTAAATTATATTGGTAATTGGTTAATAGTTAGTAATAATAAGTATGTAATAATTAATAATAGTCACAAAAGCAACTGTGAATGTTGTGTACATCTATTATTGGTACTCGCATCAGTAATGTAATTTCCTAGATAGTGTTATATGTAATTGTTATATTATGTGTGTACTGTTGATGTACCTTTTAAAATAAAGAAATAAATAAATTCTCGAATGGGTGTTCAATTTTGACACAGACGGCCGAGTAAATTCTTGATTGTACGAGGCAGGTTTGCGCTCGATTCTTATGATATAACAATATAAATGATACTTGTTTCAAATGTTGTAATTTTTGAATCAAGACACCTGTGTTCATATCGACAAAGATGTTTGAAGTTGTCTTTGGATCTTATTTATTTAGGCGATTACTATGACTTACAATTATCTGCACGAAGTGTCTATTAAGTTAACATGAATTCGATGTTGGAAAGAGTTAAAGCGAAATAAATTTAAAGTTAATCGGTCTCCTATTCTGAAGAATATAGTTCCTGATAGAAATATTTATCTTATTATTAACTAATCGATGTGTGTTACTTTTTTGCCAAATTCCAAATACAAATATTTTATTAGGATATAAAATCACTTATTGAAAGTCAAAAACTACCACCCATTCCAAAAATATGCCCCAGACCTGAGAAGAATGGGAGCAACAAACTCAGCGGGCTTTTTTTTATACAAAAATATGGTTACAATGTAAAATTGTACAATATTTTTTTTTTATTTAATAGCCTGTGGGCGGTCACTCAATTCCCAATCAGTGACATCATTAAGAAAGTCATGTATGTTATAGTAACATATACCACACAAACAATTCTTCTGAATTTCGTAATACATTTGATTTCAACATTACCTGGGAGCTTGTTGTAAAAGCATATGTTCAACGCCCCACAAAAGACTTACTAACTCGATTCTGTTGAGTAGGACCCATTATAAGTTTATGTCTGTTCCTGGTGTTAACATTATGGTTATGACAGGCTCTAACAAATTTACTTATGTGTCTATGCCTATGTATTTAATATAGTGAATGGCGCTCCGTCTGTGGATATCTCGGTGCAGTCTAGTCTGGTGCACGCAGCTGTGCTCAGTGCAACACATAAATCTTTCATTGTCACTCCGCAGCCGGCATATGCACACAGTCTCGCGAACACTATTGTGTCGATAATGTTTAATATCTCCTCCACTATCATTATCATAATTTATTACCATCCTAACAATAAGTTATCAATAACAGACATTAGGTATACTTTCTTATACTCTACGTCGCTCTCTTATTACACGAATTTTCTAGAAACTGTGATAGTCATAATGTTGACATATACTTAGTCTGGCTATAAATAATGTTACAATTAAAAGTGTTACATTTTAATTTGGAATCTGTCATTTTTATATGATTGTTCATTGAGATTTCTCATTTTGGCGCCAATACATTGTACAATATTTTGCGATATTAAAATTGAGTGGGGTGATAAAGAGAACCGAATCGCTGTGATTGCAGTACACAAAGTAGTTATGGAGCCAAATGCAATTTTTTAAACTCTCCATACGCTTTGTATTAGTAAAATATTTCTGTACCGGGATATTAATAGGTACAATGAGACCTACCTTGTTTGTGATAGAAAAAGATCTGGCTGTCCACGTAGGGTTCCTACGAAAAAGGTGGACAAAGCAGTAAGGGAAAGAATACGAAGAAATCCTGTTCGAAAGCAAAAGATTATGGCCGTCGCGTCCTCTAGTCCCGATCTTAATCCGCTGATTTATGGTCCGTTTTAGAGAGTACGGCGCCATGATAATTTGGAGTCCCTAAAACAATCCGTACGATTGGCAGTGAAGAATAAGTTGATAACTGGACTTTAACGTTTAGAGGACTGTATTGCAGCCAATGGAGATCACTTCGAATAAGCTTTTTATATTTTAAATAATTTTATATTTGTGTATTAAACTAACACACTGTTAATGAAATAAAAGTTATTTGCAATACAAAAATGTTTTTTCTTTGTTTCGGTATTTATGGCAGGACTAGGTATATGATAACAAACATAAAATCGTTATGCCTATTACTTGGCTAAGTCGAGTTAGTAAGTCTTTTGTGGGGCGTTGTACATATAACAGCCTAAAACATTCTTTCAATTGACTTTTGTACTGAGAAAAAAGTTGTTACTTAAGTTGTACTGGGTTACCCCCCGCGCCTAAAGAAGTTTTACTTTAAAAATAATAATATTATGAGTAGAGTGATGTGTGTAAAGTTGACCACTCTCAAGAGAATGTTTGTTACGCAAGGAGCTGGTGTAGATGAGTGGTCATCGACTGCAGCTGGCGGCCGATGTTGACCAAACACGGGCTGTTGTGTGACGTATGGTAATGGTTCCCACACCGCGCAGCTGCTCTACTGTCAGGTGGAGGATCCATTGTTCCACGTGTATACCAATTATGTGAGGCAAACAAAGTTATTGAGAGTCAATATAGGTGGTAAGTCGACTGGAAAATTATACAAAACAATTTTGGAAATTCCTTTGGGAGAGTAATTAACGTTAGATTCTGATGTTGATTGATATTGATTGCATCGTTATAAACTTAGGATAGTTTATGATCTGAGATGATATTTTAATGCTGCTTTTGACACTTCCAAAATCGACGCATAGAACAATCCAACTAAGTATGTTTATTTAACCTTAAAGTTACAGGTAAGCTAGACTGAAACATTTAATTTAAAAGCACCTGTAAATCTATGACACCCGGGGGGTATATTTATAAAAGATGCACTTTTAATTTTATTTACTTCTTTGCCACAGAGAAGTCACATTAGTTCACACAGTATTGATCTGATTTCACGAAATGAGATCCAAAATATCTTCAAATGTAACGAGTTAGGTTCACAATGTTTTAAATATTTTGAGTGTGTTTAATATTATGTTTTAATAATTTGATAACTCGATTCCCAGCCCCAAACAACTTTCCTAAAATTTATATGTAATAATGTCTCTTTTAGTATTATCGTATTTTATAATATTGAAGGTTGTACTTATGAAGTTCAATTCTTCAACTGGCAACGATTTTTATGTTAGTAAACACTTATTGCTCTCTGATTAATTTTATGTTTAATTTTGATAGTAAAAAAAAGCTTGTGCAACTCTTAAGTGCTTGTACTCAATCTAATAGTACCCCATTCAGTATATAGTGTTTTTCAATCTAATTAATATGAGGACACCTGGAAATATAGAATATATAAACCCAGCTGTCATAGGAAGTACTGTGTTGTCAAGCGTGAGTCGTCCGTAATGAATTGGCATTTTTTTAATGCTTTTATAACAAAATGTAGGTAAGTAATGATTTTGAAATGTTATTGAATTTTAATGAAATGTTATTAATCACTCCAGTGGTGCTGAAACATTTCAACTCTTTCTACTTACTATATATGTAGTTGATACGAGATACTAATTGGCATTTTATAAGATGAGCCCTTTAAAAGTATACCTAAGTACCAGGCAATATCTAATATACTAGTTGATAATCTCGCGTTATTTATAATTACTACAAAACTCTCTTGGACAGAATATAAACAGCAGTTTTATTGTCTGCGCGTTTATTGATGTGCTCGTAAGTCAGATAGTAGTGTAGTAGCGACGGGCAAGTCAAACAAGGGTGGGGGACCGGTACGGGTGTAGTTCATCTTCGTTCTATTTTGTTGGTTTTTTCCGACGTTTGTTTGTGTTTAGTGCGGTGTGGGCTGTGGCTTTCTGTTTTACTGTTACTTTTTATTGTGGCTTTTTATAAGTTATATTTTAAAGTTTTACAACGTATACAGTGAGGATTTTAATTTTTATAAGTTTTGCTGTACTATAATTGCAGCCTTCTGGTTTTCAAATGTTGGATGCTGGCCTCTTTTTTCTTCCACTCATCGAGGTCTGTGTGTAGTCCTTCCAACGATGTGGTGATAACCGAAACATTTTGGACTTTGTATTTCGTGCGTAGCTCACAGGATGGTTGCGAGCATTCTTTTTCTCATGTTCATTAGTACACAGATCAGATATTACTTTGACTGGTGTTCAGTTATCCGGTTATTGAATGTGACGTATTGACAATAATTATTATTAATAAGGCATATTTAAAACTTATTTATCATTGTTAGCCAGTTATAAGTGTCTTGTTGGATGCGATTACGAATTATAACAATAATAACGACCATTATGTTCAAGAAGGATCCTTAAACAAACAATGAATTAAGCTCTAAAGGTAAAGATACATCCAATATACGATAATTTATATTTATTCAGTTTATTTTTTATTACTTTTTATAAAATAATATATATTATTTAAACATGGGATATATGGATGCATCACCTTACAAACAATTTTTTTATGTTTATTACAGCCATTGTAAAATACTCTAATTTATTGAGTACATAAATCGGCGGTTAAATTTCTTGAATGTTCTTCTCACGAGCTACTTCTATTTTTTCCGAACTTATGGTAGATTCAGTAATTTAAAAGAAATATTTAAAGTGACGATTCAAAAGCGCTTAGTTTAAGCCTAATTGAATAAATTTTATTTGACTTTGTTAATTACGTACGTAATTAATAAAAATTAAATAGGTCCGTAATGGACTTCACTTTTACTTCACTTTGGTATTTATTATACTATTATTTTTACTGAATTAGTTTATTGAATTAACATTTAGTTACCCTCTTCTTAGGTTGTTGGATTATAGTATTCTAATTAATTTATCTAATTCTAGTTACGATTATTGTTATTTTTGGAATCGGTGTCCTTGCGCCGAAACCCGCTCTCGCCTCTGGCCTCCTCACGACTCAAGCACATCTCACCGATAACTATGTATGTAGTAACAAACCTATCTTGGATGACACCGACTCCAAAAATTAGAATAATCGTAACTAGAATAAGATTAATTAGAGATTGTATAAAAATACGCAATTATTTTTATACTTTTTATGCACATTATATATATTGTTTTGGAATAGTGTTATTGAAGGCGGTTGTTTTTTTGTTAATTTTTATTTTATCTTATGATTTTTAGTGAATTTGAAGTACACAAACTAACAATTTGTTTAAATTTGTGTAAATATAATAAATTTTTCAATGCAGCAATGAACGTAAGTACTTTGCAATTTGATTACAGACAGTGTTCCGTTACTTTGTCATGGATTCCGTAATCAGAACCTAACCAAACTCTCACCAAACTATCTTTGAAGTATATGCTTTCCAATAAAAGAATCGAAATCGGTTGGCGCGATATTGAGTTATTTGTAAATTTATCATCCACTTTGCTATACGAATGTATAGCAAAATTTTTCTTCTTTTTTTTATGGAATAGGAGGACAAACGAGCGTACGGGTCACCTGTTGTTAAGTGATCACCGCCGCCCATACTCTCTTGCAACACCAGAGGAATCACAGGAGCGTTGCCGGCCTTTAAGGAAGGTGTACGCGCTTTTTTTGAAGGTACCCATGTCGTATCGTCCCGGAAACACCGCACAAGGAAGTTCATTCCACAGCTTTGTAGTACGTGGAAGAAAGCTCCTTGTAAACCGCACTGTGGAGGACCGCCACACATCCAGATGGTGAGGATGATAACTTGTGGCGTGTCGTGCGAAGGTGGAATTCGGCGGCAGGAATTAGGTAAAACAGCTCTTCGGAACACTCCCCGTGATAAATGCAGTAGAAGACACACAATGAAGCGACGTCTCTACGCAACGCCAAAATTTAAGACTTTTATGGTTTTCTCATGGATTCACTATCAGATCTGGACTAAATTACAATGGGACCACTCGGGAAACACCAGCTTTTAAAAAAAGAATTATCAAAATCGGTTCACCCAGTCGAAAGTTTTGAGGTAACAAATATAAAAAAAATACCGACGAATTGAGAACCTCCTCCTTTTTTGAAGTCGGTTAAAAATATCAACTTTTCAACTTTTTTTCTGGTGGTGTTACATTGTTATGTGTTATTTTTAAGTTAAACAAATAAATGAAATAAACGTTTGTCAATATTAACGTAATCGATGGTAGGTATTTGTGTACCTAGTGGAGTCTTTTTTTTATGAAAATAAGGGGCTACACGAGCGAGGCGTTCAGCTGATCGTAATTGATACGCCCTGCCCATTACAATACGCTTACATTAGCGTGGACATTACAGTGGCGCTCAGGATTATTGAAAAAGCGGCACTACAATTGCGCTCGTCGCATTGAGTCATAAGATGTTAAGGCTCAGTAATTTCACTAGCTACGGCGCCCTTCAGACCGAAATACAGTAATGTTTACACATTACTGCTTCAAGTCAGAAATAGGCGCCGTTGTGGTACCCATAATCTAGCCGGCATCCTGTGCAAAGGAGCTTCCTACAGACTCAGACTCATCTTCTATTTCAGATACAGTTTGTAACAACAGAATTAAATCCTCGACGGATTATTAGAACAACGACAGGTTCTAGCTTGTCCGCGTTTTCGTTTCGCTTAAAGTTGTTATTAAATACCTGCAGGTACCAGGGACACATGGCGACGGAAGAGCTCTTAATGTAATTGTCAAACAACTGTATTGTTTTACTCGAGCCCAACTCGTGCAAAATTCCTATAGGCTTCAATTTCTAGGGCAAAAGGTCGAAATTACAATGTAGATTGTCTTATAACTCGCCCCGATAAATATCAGTATTCTGTTGTTACAATTTAAATTATACTTCAAAGCGTTAGAGTTCAAATTTAAAATCTACGTAATGCGTAGCTCTACAGGATAGGTTACGGAGCATTTTGGTTTGTATTTAGTTGGTCTTTGGGCGTACAATTGTATGCAGATAGAAGTCACCCCTCGTCGCGGTAATGTTGGGTAAACACAGCGCGGAATCAAAGAGTCGTGACATCGTATTAAGGAATTAGTTTCCGGGAGCCGGCGGGCGACGACCGGGTGCGGCGTGAGCCGGGAGGAATGTTTACGTTAATGAGATGTTTTGTGTTACAGCTCTACACCTTGTCCGTCTCACTATTTGTTTGTTATCAAACTGTAATTTTTCTGGGTGAAACTTTTATAAAGCTATTTTTTATGGACTAGGAGGACAAACGAGCGTACGGGTCACTCGAGATTATCATTCATTGTACATACATGCAATCATATACATGATTATAAAACAGTTTCTCATATTATATTATGTAATTAGAAAATAAGCCCTTCTATTTTGCTATACCCTTCACCTCTCCACTTACCCTTTTAACAGCATTTTGTTTCATGTTACTTGCAATAATAAAAATGATGTCTAATATATTACATTATTGAGTTTTTACATTTAGTATACAATTTTACAATAAGTCATAAGATCATTACTAACGAAATTGCTTGATATAATTATATTTTGACGACCTGTATAGCCGAGTGGTTAGCGATCCTACCTACTAAGCTAGAGGTCCCGGGTTCGAATCCCGGTAGGTGCAAGCATTTATATGATGAATATGGATGTTTGTTTCCGAGTCATGGATGTTTAAATGTTTTTATGTATGTTTAAGTAAGTATATTGTATTAAATATATCATTGTGTTGTAACCCATAACACAGGCTATATATACTTAACTTGGGGCAAGATAATTTGTGTAAAAAGTGTGTCAATATAAAAACTAAACGTTCCCGCCCGCTTTGCTGGGCGAATTTTAAAAGGAAATAAATTAAATTTTATTCATCTTATGGTGGTTATGGCTTGAAAGAGCCTCAAACAAAGACCATTTTCATTATATATATATATAGAAGATGGTTATAAATAGTATAGATTGAATCTAGCACACCTTACACAATACATACTACGTTTATAAGTGACTGTACTAAGGGCCTCGCCGTTTAATACTAGGTGCTGAGGTGGAGTGACAGCCAGAACGAAAGACATTCTCAAATTAATTCAGCAAGATCAAAAAGTACCCGCAAGCTGGCCCACACATCACTGTTAGTGTCTGGATTCTCATTAATAATGCCATATATTATGTGTATGATGTAATTTTCTATTTCCAAGAGAAAATCTTAAAAAAACCTTTCGGCTGTGTGCACAGATTTTGATAATTCTTTATTTATTTTAAAGCTGGTGCTTCCTGTGTGGTCCCATTGTAACTTGGTCCAGATCTGACTGTGGCATCCATGAGACAACCATAAATGTCTTAGATTTGCTATACATACGCATAGCAAAGTGAATGATATATTTACGTATAACTCAATATCGCGCCAACCGATTTCAATGATTCTTTTATTGGAAAGGATATACGCACTTCAAAGATAGTTTGGTATGATTTTGGTTAGGTTCTGATTACGGAATCCATGACAAAGTAACGGAACTCTTCAATTCTTAGTCAACTCTCAATGTACACATATTTAGATACATTCTTAGTTGGTCTTCAAATTAACTAAAAATCAAAAAATCAAAAATATTTTAACAAAAAAACAAACGATTTCAAAAACTCTATTCCAAAGCAATAGATATAATATGCACTATTTTATTTTTATGGAATAGGAGGACAAACGAGCGTACGGGTCACCTGGTGTTAAGTGATCACCGCCGCCCACACTCTCTTGCAACACCAGAGGAATCACAAGAGCGTTGCCGGCCTTTAAGGAAAGTGTACGCGCTTTTCTTGAAGGTACCCATGTCGTATCGTCCCGGAAACACCGCACAAGGACCGCCACACATCCAGATGGTGGGGATGATATCGTAACTTGTGGAGTGTCGTGCGAAGGTGAAATTCGGCGGCAGGAATCAGGTTGAACAGCTCTTTGGAACACTCCCCGTGATAAATGCGGTAGAAGACACACAATGAAGCGACGTCTCTACGCAACGCCAAGTGATCCAACCGTTCACAGAGCGCTAGGTCCCCGACAATTCGAGCTGCTCTGCGTTGCACTAAAAAGTATAAAAGTAATTGCGTATTTTGTACTTGTATTTTTTAAAGCAAACTTCGCCCATGTTGCACATTACTGACTACACCAAATATTTTTTTTTCTAAAATATTTCGCCCGCCTTCTTATTAGCCGTTAGGCGGCCACCTCTCCTTCTTTAATTTCAAGCGGTTTCAAATATATTTTTTTAATAATCTGAACTCCTAAATAAATTAGATATTGTTTTTCACTAATCTTTTGTTTTGCAAATAACAATAATGTGCAAGAACCGCTTCCAATCTTCGAGGATTTTGTAACAATAATAGCTATACTTACCTTCTGACGATTATCACGAAATACGAATGATTCAAAATATTTACATAAATAATTATTAATTAAATTGTTGCTGATGTGATTTTAATAAACCTAAATCAATCACTAATTCACGCGTGACGGTTCAGTTATGATCATTGTTCATGTAGATGGCTAGGTAACACTGAAAATGTTTAGTAAATGAATAACGGCTTAATGTAGAAAGTTGTTAATACTTTTATTGTTTTTCGATGTAATCTCCGTTCCTCTCTACACATTGTCGCATTCAATGGAAACGGTGAGAAAAGCAGTGGGCCCATTCTTCCTTAGGGGTCTCTTCTATGGCATTTTCGTACGCTTTCACCGCATTTTCAAGGCTGTATGGCGGATGACTCATTATCTCGACACCTGCCATAGTCAAATATTCAACAGCCCGTTTTGCGGATTGCGCTGAAGCATTGTCGTGGTGAAGGAGGATCCTGTTTCGAGGGCGCTGCTGTCGAATTTTTTACAAGATCCAACAGCGATTGACATACCAGTCTTCAGTAACTATACTTCCATCTTCTAGCACAGCTGTCGCGAAATGACCTTTCCGACCAAAGAATAAGGCAATCATCTTTTTTCTTAGAGTTCTTCCTTTATTTACCTTAGTTGGCCCATCCTCTAATGGAAACACCCACTGAGCTGATTGTCTTTTGGTTTCGGGTTCCTAGCAATATATCCAGCTATCATCACCTATGACGATGTCAAATACAGCATTTGAGTCACCGCCGTTGAACTTATTTAACATTTGGCGATACCAGTTCATGCGAAGGTTTTTCTGGTCGTCGGTTACTTTAGCAATGTTTCTAACTGGCCAGTTCTAAACAATTTCTGTGTTACCCACGTATACAACGCAAGTTGCAAAAAAGTTGTCACTTCAGCAAAGAATCGTAAATCTGCTATCACCCTAATACACATAGTAAGAACCACCCACAAAGAGAAAAGCAGTAGTCAGAGTCACAAAGGTAATCTAACATTCATAAGCTTTCGTTAAGCTCATTAGCTAAGCGGGTGACTGGCGGCCCGTGCTGCGGTGACGGCTGATGGGTTATCGTATTGTCTGTATATATCTCGTGTACTTTCTCGTGTTTATGACCGCCTGGTACCGCAGCCGCTATAGTGTTACCCGGTGACCTTATGACTTAATTATGCCGAAAGTAATATTTATTAAGTTTGTTTGTCGTTATTTAAGTAATTAAATTATTATTTTTATTTTTATAATCGCTTATAAAATGCTCGAAAAATACCTTTATTTATTTACAGTGTGTGTTTTATATTGATTTACTTTTACTTTTTTGACTTATTCGCGTTGATCGACGTTTGAGTATTTTTGCTGCATCATTTTACATATTGTATTGCAATTGAAATGATTTGTAAAACAATGAAAATGTAAATATTGATTTTAAAGTGTGGCAATGAGTTTCTTGCCATTTCTGCCCATTGCTCAACCCTTTACGAAGTGGCGGTAAATTCAATAACAAAAGTAATTTTTTGACATTCCTTAGTGTCATTTCCGTGACCAACATGAATAAAGTGATTTTGATTTTGTTTTTTTTAACAGCACAGAAAAAGATTAAAGTAAATGGCAGTTCACAGTGCGAGGAACGCTTATCCATATAATATGTAATTTATACGTGATCAGCTTAAGAATGTTATCGGGTACGACGGGGTAGGGTAACTGTTGTCATAGAGTAAAAATTTATTAACAGAAGTGCAGAAAATTAAATAATGCAATAACTATTTGCGTTCTTTATAAAATCAAGAGGCAGAATGTTAGATAAATATGGCTGATGACAAAATTCAGTACTGAACGATTAAAGGGTAATCTGTGTACTTTTTAAAAAGATACGTTCTTATGAGTTCTTGGTTATTTGAGTTTATCTTATATATAAAATTCTCGTGTCACAATGTTCGTTCCCGTACTCCTCCGAAACGGCTTGACCGATTCTCATGAAATTTTGTGAGCATATTGAGTAGGTCTGAGAATCGGCCACAAATTCATCCCTCAAATGTTAAGGGTGGTCGACACGAATTTTTTTTTAAATTTGTTTTATTATGAGTCAGCATTAAAAAATACATACAACTTCAAATTTTCACCCATCTACGATCAACATTTACTTTTGTATCGCGATTTTAATATCGGCAATACAACGTTTGCTGGGTCAGCTAGTTATGTATAAAAATGAGAGTTATTTATATATTTAATTGTGAATCGAGACATCTAGTATCATAGAGTGTCGAGTAGTCTATGTATTAAGTATTAGGAGGAATTACTTATTCTATTGGTTAACCCTCTTCTGCGTGCCCGATGTACACACTCGTTAGTTGCCGATGGTGTACTAAAACGGCCGTTTTCAATAACCTATCTAACCTTAGTTTAACTTACTAGGTAGACAAATCTATCCTTTTACGCTTACTTACATTTCAATAACCTATTGACAGATAGCATTGGACTATAACTATGTTGGACATAACTATGGATCGATAAGATCTTGTCATAAAAAGGTGACAGCAATGTATCCGTAAGTAAAACTAAGGATAGATAGGTTATTTAAAACGGCCGTAAGTAAATTTCTTAATGCGCTTGTCATTGCTATCTGAACCCCTCGTATGATCATTCAATCAAATAGCTTTTTACGCAGAGACAGTCTTTAGGTTGTCATTAGTAAACTGTGACTTCATTTCTGGTACTTACTACTTCTATTATTTCACCTGAAAAAATGCATCCACCAACTACAGGCAGAACTCTTTTATGGTTCGTTCAAGTAGAAATTTGAACAATTTGCTTTCAGAGACCAAGTTTGATCTGTTTACATCATCGGCAACTCAAATTAGAAAAATTATGAATGATATTTTTTTTAAGAAATGCTGATAGTGCCTCAATATGTTGACATAAATATTGCTTTTATTCATGTGATGCGTGGTACTTTTAATTTCATCTTTGTTATAAATATACTACAAATATATTATATATTATATATATGTAAAATTGAGATGGAATGAAATCATTGTAGATTTACAATAAAGCTAACTAGTAGCTTTATATGAGTTCAAGATAAGCTACCATTCAACTTTATATATATTTTCACCATTTTGTTATGTTTTGTGTTTTTATTAACATAATATGGTTGTGTGTTTGCTATTTTCAATTTATGTTTAATTTATCCTTACATTTTAGTATTTTCTTTTGAACTGTTCTAAACGTGGAAACTTGTCATTGGCATTCAAAATTTAGTTAAGTAGTTTGTAATATTTGTTATCTGAAAGTTTTCTTAAAATTGTAAAAATAAAATAAATAAAAACTAATCTCAGTTATATTCTCAAGTAGTTAAAATTGCCATCCTATTATGTTTTCCTATCATAAATGTAAAATTATGCAGGATTAGACCGTTTTCCTTCAAATTTAAATATGATACAAGAATAGCAGGCAAATGTCCTTCGACGGTCTTGGTTAAATAAGGTTTAGGTTAAGGAGATAAAAATCGAGGCAATTGTACAATGTATGGATAGGACACATCCGGTCGCGGGCGCGCGATCAATTCCATATTGACCAAGTATTGCCACACCCTCTGCTACAAGATGTCGGGACTATCAATATAGCTACTGACATGTCAACGTTTTCAATACGGTGATAATTTTATCACTAAATAATATTATTATTATCGGTCGCCATTGACAGTAAGCATGATTCTTTGCGCATCTTTGGGCCATTGATATCACCCGACCAAAATCTACAATTTTTCGGATTTTAAAGGCACCGGATAATTCTCCATTGGATTTTCGCAAAATCCGATAATTATGCTTATTAGCAAATTAAACGAACCTCATTAGTGAAGGTGACCCTGCTCGCCCGCATGCTCCACAGGTCTATCAGCGAAGACTCGCCGCTATCTGTAGTCTTCTTATTATCTTAAATTTTAGTTAATTGAAATTTATAGAGATGAAAGGCCAAAGCTCGACATAAAATCCGAACATTAGAGTACATCTTACAAATCTAGGTGTATTTTGATCTGAACACACCTAAATAACGTTTTAGTCTTTACACTTAGGTTTTCCTGACATTGACGCCTTGTCTACCTCTGGACTGTTAACAAAACCCTTGGCTATGGATCATGAGACCATGTTAGCGTGTTCGTGGACAAACCGAAGTAAACTGCTCTGGGCTGGGAGTTGAGTGGAGTATTTCCCTACGTGTACGTACGCTTCGGGAGATTTGAAGATCCCATGCCGACACACAATATATTTTGTGGTTCATAACATAATATATTTTGTATCGCTTAGCTAACGGGCTATTTATAATTGAAACACATCGGTTCAATAGCGAGTTTGTTTGACAAACACATCTTATATATACAGATAATGAGAGTGAAGGAGAGAGTCCGCGAGCCAATAAACTTGTATTATAAGAAAAAGCAATTATTTTCAATTGCAATATCGTGCGCGACACGTGCTCGTGTAACGAGGAATCGAACCCACTCCCCTCGTGGCGGCGCAGAGGGGCTCTCATTATTGTAAAATTGGGGTTCCGTCACTTTAATATTTTGCCACAGTGCAAACTGTGATGAACACTTAGAACATGAGGAGTTCAGTAGACCAATGTAGAGCTAACAAAATACATTAAGGTTTCAAAGACGATTCAAGTAATTACGATTGATATAATATGCACGATTCCATGCAAAAGTTATACGCTTCAAACTGTCTTCAATTGATTCTGTTCATGTAGTTTATAACTATCTACATGTAATCAATGCAAATTGAACCCTACAGCCCTAAAGGTAAGGCTCAACAGACACGAGCATTGTTCATACTAAACGCGCTCTTCATTACGAATTAATAAAAAAAGTACGATATTTGAATTATATACTTTTTAAAGGATTAAAACGCGAAATAACTTATGTTAAAAATAAAGTTACAAGTACGTAACTGAATTTTTTACATAAGTTGTTGGTGTAATAGGTGCATTTTTTATGATTTATTTATTAAACACGTCGTTTCGTGACCTTTTGCCGAAGCACGTTTTTTATGGAGGGTTTCTGCATATGATAGATGTTTCTTCTTTGGTTGTTGAACATTTGGTGTTTTGTCAAAGTCAAAGTCAAATAAACTTTATTAAAAAAAAAATTGTAGTAATGATTCAAAAGCTAACAAATATTTCTTTTAAATTACTGAATTAACCATATGTTCGTAAAAAAGTTGAACTCGCAAGAAGAACATATAAGAAACTCATCGGCCACTCTTTTCAATCAAATAGAGTATTTTACAATGGCTGTAATATTAATACATATAAAATTAGTTTGTAAGGTGCTGCATCCGATATATGAATCGTGTTTAATAAATATAAATTATTTCATAAAAAGTAATAAATAATTAATTGTATAAATATAAATTATCGTATATTGGATGTATCGACCTTTAGAGCTTGAACTCATTGTTTGTTTGGTCTTAAAACAGGAGCTGTCTGTTCAAGTATATAATATCACATATGATTATGTTTGCGATGGGACGATAAAAAGAAACTTGCCCAAGTTTAGTTGGAGCGCCTCCAACGGAGGAGGCAATGTTAAACTAGGACTCGAACCCGCGAGCTCTCGCGTTCCGTTCGAGCGCTCTTCCACTGAGTCAACTGTTCGAGTGACGTAAAGTTCATAAATCTTGATATATCCTTGTTCAACTCCCAGATGGGGCTTCATCAAAATAACAAATTGTTTAGATTTGAAAGACTGACATCTCAAGTCAATTTCCTAATATGCAAATATTGGGGTTATGGTAAAGCAGATCCGGTAGATGAAGCCACAACAAACGCTCTGGCGTTGTGGGTTCGAGTCCCGCATCGTTCATAAAATTTTGTTTTTCAAATTTTATTTGTTTATTATTTCAATAAGTAAACCGAATGACTGCTTTCCTAGCGTTAGTAAGACCTATCTTTGTACGTATCACTACTATGCCATCACTAATTAGTGATATTTGAACCGAGCAGCATATTTACATTTTTTTTAATAGTACGGACCCTCGTGGAATATGTAAACTTTATACGTATGTGCCAGTGTGTCAATAGGCTCAAGTCAAACTTTAATCGAATTTAAACTTATTGGTCTCTCACTTAGAGTCTAAAATCTAAGTAGCACAATATAAAAATAATTCACGCTCAGTGTTAACATATTATTTTCAACTTTGTGGTGAATGTAATTTGAGCGATATTAGCGTGTGGGATGGAAAGTGAGGGTAGGTCGGGAACTTTATAGTCTTGTATATTGATATTATAATTGGCTGTTTGATTTACAGTTTGACCATTTGTTACATCGGGGTATCTATTACGTTCTCTTTAGATATTCACTTGTATTGAGCTTCTTCTTTGAAAATATTTAATTATGACATGTATGTCACTGATCATTTTAATATCGAAATAACAGTAAGTAAAAGAATGTAAATAAATTTGATATAGGAGCTTCGCAAACAAAAAATTAAATATACTTGTGCTTGTTGGACTTGAAATATAAAATAAATGAGCATTACTTATAGCATTCATAAAGAAACCTAACCTACGTGTAATTATAAATATTGAAAAAAAAAAAAAAAAAAAAAAAAAAAAAACAAATATAATTTTGAATACAAAATATTAGTTGAGGATTGTTGAATATAATTATCTTGCTACCTTGAATGCAATTCATTTATAATAATTTGTCTGTTGATCAATATGTAGAAGAAATCAGTAATATCCAAATGTTTTGAGTTTTCTTGAGTGTTAATTTCGCCAATATTCGTCTTCAAACAATTCGACTCGTGTGTCGCCTCTACACGAGGCATCCACAGGAGATGTTGACTCGCCCAACTCTGGCACGAGACTCTTTTCAAGTGATACTTATTTGAAGACGAATATAGGCGGAATTAACACTCATGAAAACTCAAAACGTTTGGATAATTATGGATTTTCACAAAATAACACCTACTTTAATAAATTTTCTTAAATCATCAATATAGACTCATGAGAGCATATCATCTGTGGCACATGTATTTTGAAGAGTGCATATTACAGAACATTTATAACTTACTAGCTGACCCAGCAAACGTTGTTTTGCCATATAAAGTAATAAAAAAATGAATAGTTTTTAGTATAAAAAATAGATGATCGATTCTCAGACCTATCAAATATTAAATCGTACATAAAATGTATCGTACTACAATAATATTATATTCGATTCTAAATAAAAATAATCTGATAGATAGTTAACAACTGTAGTTAATCTACAGTTAGATAAAATTAAGTTTGTTTTTTATCTCCTCAGAAAGTTAGAATGATATAAAGGTTCCAATTAGTTACTCATTATAAAAAATTCTTTCATTGATCTCTGAACGACGGGAAAAAAAAAAAAACGACCAAAGCCAAAACAAAATTATTGTTTTTATTTAATTCGGAGCATTTTCATATTTATTCACCTTTTAAACCTTCTCTGGACTTCAACAAATAATTCAAGACCAAAATAAGCCAAATCGGTGCAGCCGTTCTCGAATTTTAGCGAGACTAACGAACAGCAATTCATTTTTATATATACATATATATATATATATAGATAATATTGTCACTTTATTATTGTTCACTCAATTCGTTGATATCAATGTTATTTCTGTACCATTTGAGTCAATTCCCTGTATTGAACCATTGAGATAACTATTTCCGCGGTGTTCCCAGCTGACCAACATCACTACATAATATTATAAAACTTTACTAATGCCGCGTGTGTCTGTGCGCGATAAACTCAAAATTTATTGCATCGATTTTTATGCTGTTTTCATCAATTAATAGCGTAGTTATTGAGGAAGGTTTTAGTATATTATTTTTTAAGTTTTTGTATACAAGTAAATATTTTTTCGTAGTGTCGGAATAAATAAGCCACCTAGGAGCTTTCAGCGTAAACGCTGTCTAAAACCTTTGAGATATAATAAAATAATGTATGGTGGAATTGTGTATCTTATATAGTTCTACAGAAAAGTCCGGGAAAGTATATGTCTATCTTTAAAGGATAACATGCTATAGCAATTTTAATACTTTAAAAATTGGCAATTATAAAGCGGTAATATAAAAAGCACAACACTTTCCGAAGTGGCGGTAAATGTAAAAACAAAAGAAATCTTTTGACATTTATAAGTGTCATTTCCTTGACTTGACTTGACATGAAATAATAATTGATTTTGATTACGTTTGGCAAGGCAGGCATAAAAGGCACAAATTTTCTCAAAATTGATTCCTTAAGAATTCTTTTTGATGTCATTTCTAATATACTAAATACTACTACTACTACTACTACTACTACTTGATAGTTAGGTAGACATACAACAGATAGATACTACTTGAATAGGTTGTGGCTCGAATTGTGGGGGACCCAGTGCTCTGTGAACGGCTGGATCACTTGGCGTTGCGTAGAGAAGTCGCTTCATTGTGTGTCTTCTACCGCATTTATCACGGGGAGTGTTCCGAAGAGCTGTTTAACCTGATTCCTGCCGCCGAATTCCACCTTCGCACGACACGCCACAAGTTAGGATATCATCCTCACCATCTGGATGTGTGGCGGTCCTCCACAGTGCGGTTTTCAAGCTTTCTTCCACGAACTACAAAGCTGTGGAATGAGCTTCTTTGTGTGGTGTTTCCGGGACGATACGACATGGGTACCTTCAAAAAAAGCGCGTACACCTTCCTTAAAGGCCGGCAACGCTCCTATGATTCCTCTGGTGTT
The DNA here is from genome assembly GCA_949711755.1 of Leptidea juvernica. NCBI lineage: Eukaryota > Metazoa > Arthropoda > Insecta > Lepidoptera > Pieridae > Leptidea > Leptidea juvernica. The sequence continues at coordinate 29,879,380 of CATIXQ010000002.1, read as the reverse complement.
GCAAGAGATTGTGGGCGGCGGTGATCACTTAACAACAGGTGACCCGTACGCTCGTTTGTCCTCCTATTCAATAAAAAAAAAATAAGGGAACATTTTGAGAGGTACATTTTATCCCGATATTTTATTGTTCCCGAATAGCCAAGCCGTGACGCTCGTAACATATATGTTTGTACATTTTCCCTTACAAACTTTCTTTTCCACATTACGAACTGCTCGTCAGCCCTCCTGCCACAATACGGCACCTCACAATGTTCACAGAGAGACGGCCCGGGGTCAGCTCTATGTCATGCCTCAGGTTCATAAACACGGGCCCAAGGGAGGTGTTCATATTTAAGTAAGCCACTTTCGACCGTAAATCTTAATTAGCAGGGTTCACATTGGGGTGGAAGCGCGGCGCCCCTGCACCGACCCCATGTATTTGAGAGAAGTTTATTAGTTAAGTAGTTTCGCTTTTAGCGTCGCCTCGAGGTTTTATATTGCGTTTGTTTTGTTGAAACACATTGTCCGATGTGGGATACACGTACATGGCCGGGATGACAGGGGAAAAATTTGAAGAAGAGGAGGGCAAACAGTTCACCGACTGATGATATAGGTAAACCGCCGCTATGCTATTTGAAAAATAAATATATAAACTGTAAAAATAAATATATGGTGCGTACCTAAAAGAAGCATGAAAGAAGTTTATAGGTACCTACTTCTTAGGCGTAACAAAAAACACCTTAAAAGATTAACATTAATCAGATTTCCCTTATCCCTTGAGAGAGAGTTTCCCTGCGAGATCGAATCAGAAATGGGGAGATCCGTAGGAGAACCAAAGTCACCGATATAGTGCAGATGATTGCGAAAATGAAGTGGCAATGGGCAGGGCACATAGCTCGACGGACGGATGGCCGTTGGGTACCTTTATTCGTGTGAGGAATGAGCAATACTTATTGTAATAAAGAAGGTATTAAATAGAGCCAATGATAATAATATGATTACACCGCATAATATATCATTAAAATCTTATATATAAAATTCTCGTGTCACAATGTTCGTTCCCGTACTCCTCCGAAACGGCTTGAACGATTCTCATGAAATCTTGTGAGCATATTGAGTAGGTCTGAGAATCGGCCAACATCTGTTTTTCATACCCCTAAATGTTAAGGGTGGTCCACACGAATTTTTTTGAATTTTTTTTTTAATTTCTTGGATTATGAGTCAGCATTAAAAGATACATACAACTTCAAATTTTCACCCATCTACGATCAACAGTTACTTTTGTATGGCGATTTTAATATCGGCAATACAACGTTTGTTGGGTCAGCTAGTATTTTTATATAATTAGACAGAAATTAGTTTATTTTTATTGTACAATTTATACATATTGAAATTTATCTAATTCATCTCCATTGGTTGTGGTTCAGTTGTGTGGCTTCGTAGCTGAACTATCATACAAATGTTATTTTGACCAGCTAACGTTAGGGTGTCGAATAAGCGTGTCGGTGTCCGCGCGAATCTTAAAATTACATCAGATATTTTTCCCTAACGCGCCAAAAGAAGTACAACTTCAATAATAAAATTTAAATATCTAAACACTAAAGTTATATACGTATATTTAGCAACAGTAATTAATATAAATGTTGAAGCAGGTATCCTTCGGTCTTCCAGGTCACCAGACTCTCGATACGTTTCAATGAGAGCGGGCTCACTGACGCGAACTATTGCGGCGAGCGGCTCACTGATACTTCTGAAACAGTTGAACCCATAAACTGGTGACCCGCACACCAACAACTTGAGCTTGATGATTTTGGTTACAAAATTTATGAACGATGCGGGACTCGCACCCGCGACCGTTCGAGTGACGTTCGTAGTATCGTTCGTAAGAACTTACGTAAGTCTTAACTTAACAAGTAAGACTTGTATAGTCTTGGTATGTCTTGTTCATTTAACTCAATTAATCCCAGAAGTGAGGGATATCACTTTAAAAAAAATAACGTGCGTACAAAGTACACGTACCTAATGTCAGAAGTGAAACCTGCATTGTGCATGAGCCTCTAAACTGTATATGAAGTCCTGGTACATGTTGCTAATGGATGACACATGATTTCAACCGCTATGAAAGACTTTCTATCACCGCTACCATATTTATGTTCTCTTGGTGTCTATGTAGTAATCGTCAGAATATACGAGTATTAAGGTATGCTCGCGTCATACATAAGACAAAGTCTTCTTAAACTATGATCGCCTGGTACCAAATCATTGTAAAATTCCTATCCTCATTTTTTCCCACGTTAAATCTTATGAATTTATGTGTTTTATTTTCTCGCTTTTTAATTTCATCGACTTTGAAATCACAACTATGCTAAAGAAGTTTTCTATTCAATAACAAATTGTTTAGATTTCTGCTTGTTTTATGGCGGACTCGAGAAGCGTCACTTGTTATACAATTACGGTAGCATCCTTTTTTTTTTTAATTCAATCAAACATTATTTAATTACAAATTAATTAACAAGTCTGGACATAATTAAAGATATTATACTATCGTATATTACATCATATATTTAATGGAAGAGACGTTCCAATTAAGATAAATTGAATTTTAAACTCCACTGTAACAGATCTCATGCACGAACAACATACGCATTCATACGCTTCGGACAAATCCTCTACAGCCGCACTGTCACGTCGGTATCCGATACTAATAATTTAGATGTTCTAACTCGTTACTGTATCATTCCCAGCTGACGGGACACGTCACGTATCACGTCGTCACTTGTGAACCGTCCCGCGACGTGAACCCTCCTGCTGACGTGACATGAATTTGTGACCGTTTATAATACTAAGCCGTAGTAGATCTAGGAGTGCCGTACAGCGCTTCGGGAAATGTCTCAGATTTCGATGATTCATTATTTATTGGAAAGGATATTCTTCATAGCTAGTTTGGCGAGAGTTTGGTTGGATTCCGGTCGTCATAAGTTGTCTGGTTAACATAGCATCCTTCAGGGTCTATTTCGCCGCCGCAGAGCTGGCCTTTCTACACCGTCTTCATCCCTCGGGCCTTTGCCACCTACGTGTTGATCATCTTAGAACCCAATGCTATTATAGGTTACACGATTTTGTGAATTCTCTCTCTCGCCTTCTCATTTTGAAAGCACGGATATAAGGAGGCAGAAGCTGTTGAAATGTAAAACGGAGGAGATAGATATCTCTAGATAGATTTGGTGTTAAATACATTACTTTCTTTCCTTTTGGCTGAAGGTGTCCCGATGTTTGTTTTACGTAAGTGCCTCTTATCAGACCTATTTTCAAAGCTTTACCCTCCAAACTGTTTATATAATAGGTGATTTTACACAAATAAAAAGAAATATAAAAGATTAATATTGAGAGCTTTCACTGTCGCTATTTGATATTCCAGTGAGGTTTGGATGTAACAGTCAATTAATATATAATATGTTAAATGTTATGCACGTGTGGCACGGAACAACCACCACACGGCGTGCAGACAGTAGTATTATTTTTATCGCAGTGGATACAATCATTATTCTAATTATGACGTGTGTTTTGTTTCAGGTAAGACAGCTATTGGAACACATGCTCGCTAAACGTTCATTACTTGAGACACTATAAGATGAAGTTCAACTGTGGGTAAATATACTCGGGTCTAGTACTCGGTACGTAATATTATTTTATCATTTGTGTTATTTATTGTTCATAATACTTGAGGTGTATGGCCTCATGTTGATAGTTCCACAGCTGCAGCAACTGCTGTTTAAATGAAGGATCATCGCCTCGTTTGCATTTCACATTTCTTTCATATTCCATATTTGTGGTTCAAGACGCGAGCAAAAACTAGTTCATCGTAATGATGTACACAGGAAAGTATTAAGTATTCGCCCTGAGGCTGGAAATGTTTTAATTAGTTACTTATACACAACAGGTTTTTAATGTCGCCTATACGGAGACGAGTCGCTCCCATTCGCAGAGGTTATGGCTGCAGGGATAGAGCGCTTGAATATAGTACTTAGACAAAACAGTTTTGAAAGTTAAGTTTTTAAATCAGTGCTGTTTTCAAGAGCGCACTGAAGTGCATTATTTAAATTTTTACAACCCTTTCCTTAATTTGAATCTAAAAAGTTTGTTCTTCACAAAAGGCGACAAGAGAAGGTCAAATGATGGGGTTTAAGGAGAAAAATAAATAATTAAATACCAAATTTTTAAATTACACAACATTCCCATAATCAATGTTATCTTGGCGGGTAGGAAAACGCCTTCGTACTAGAGTTTACAACTTTGACTAAAAATATATTATGACTAATATAAACGATCGTATAAAAACTGAATCACGTAAAATACTCTTTTTTAAACCGACTTTACAGATAACCAAATCTAATATTTTAAGAGTTATCGACCGAGATAAAAAGATAGAGAAAAGCGTTACATAACGTATAGTACGTAAATGGGTACATAAATGTTAAACGGTAATTTTTACAAAAATATTTATAGGAAATAAAAGATACGAAATTATTTTCTCTACATTAATGTGCAGATACCGTGCTCTACGTGGCATGCACTCTGGGATGCTCACTAATGAACGCCTGACTTCAACACGAAATGGCCACGCGCCACCTCCGTTCTTATCTTAACAATCAAACGAGCAATTCTTTCACAGACCCTAGAATATTTTTAATGCCGCGCTCTACGTGTCGTGCACTCCGGGATGCTCACTAATGAACGAGAGCTGGCTTCCACACGATATGGCCGCGTGCCATCTCCATTATTATCTTAAATATCATACGAGAAATTCTTGTACAGACACCAGAATATTTTTGATACCGCGCTCTACGTGTCGTTCACTCTGGGATGCTCACTAATGAACGGGAGCTGGCTTCCTCGAGGTATGGCCGCGCGCCACCTCCGTTCTTATCTTAACTATCAAACGAGCAATTCTTGTACAGGCATAAGATTATTTTGATGCCGCGCTCTACGTGTCGTGCACTCTGTGATGCTCGCTAATGAACGAGTGCTGGCTTGCTCACGTTGCGTAGAGTTGGCTCTTTACTGTACAATTTATATCTGACGTGATCCTTGCCACACAATTCCAACTTCGCACCACACACCACAAATGTAAAATGTAAATATTATTAACCCAATCTACAACGCGAAAAGGACTTTGCGCGGTTTCCAAGTTGATTCCAGGATTTCTGCGCATATTTTAAAGGCCGGCGATATTTATTGCTCACTGAATTTTGGTGTGTAGTACTTTTTGGCCCCGCGCTATTTAATAAATATACAAATTTATAGTTTATGGACGATGATTCGTATCTGCATCTCTCGGGATACGCCCCAGCGCTTTGACATCTTAGCGCACCGTCCGGCATGACATTAAAATGAAAATTTTATAATAATAAAAATGTATTAATTTGCATAATTTTTGGTATGTTTGTTCAACTCTAAAGTTAATTTGCCATTCTAATTTAATTTGTATATATTCCATCCCACCAAGTGAGGGGAAATCACTTAAAAATAAAAAAATATTCGTCGATTAATTTAACTGTCTACTTTTTTTTAAATAAATTAAAAGACTTTACTGAATTTCTTGCGCCTATTTTTCTCAGCACTGAGACATATTGTTTCAAGTGAAGTAAAAATCATGTATTCAATAAAAATAGAAGATTTAAAAAAAGAACGATGAGTTTTGTGGGCTGTGAAATAATAAAACATTTAAAATATAAAATAAGAATATATACGGACATTAGTCGCACTCATTGTCAGTACTCAGTATTATTGTTAGAAAAACAACAAAGCTCTGCCCCGTACAGAAGGCACACAATAGAACAGTCTTCCAGACACCACCAGCTCCTGTGGTGGTGGTTTTCTCTGCGGCCTACAGCTATGTAAGTACAATTGCTCGCGGTAACCAGCTGTGAATTACCTCCGCTACTGCAAATTATAGTCATAGCGCGCAGGGTTGTCGCTCGCAGCCACACTGTTGTCATATTATTATGTGCTACTGTTCACCCCGATTTCACTGTGATTGCGGGGATCCCAATACATTATCGTTCCGTTATAATATTGTGTTTTAGTAACCTAAGATATTGTGTTAAGTGGGGGCTGTCTAAATGAATAAATTTTGAACCTACTCAATTGCAGGGACTTTATTTTTTTATGTAACATTTTTAAAGTATATGTTATAATTTCATACAACAGTGAAAGCCCTGTAAAAAATCAATTCAGTATTTTGGGATTTAACCGGACGAAATGAATAGGCAAATACAATATTATTCTCATATAAGTATATAGAGTTGTATCAGAAGATATTAGGCTGCATACTGGGATGCACGTATGCTCAACCGACCGTCAGCGCTGACGTTGCGCGTCGGTCGAGCGTAGCTATAACTATGAGAGCGTTCAGGCTAGCGCTGATGAATAGTAGAGCTTAGAGCTACCTTTTGTGCTGATAAGAATCGTCGGTCGAGCTCGTCGGTCCGAAGTACGTCGGTCCGTAATCGTTTGCGTAAATGGTACGCACAAATTAAATAGGTTAACATTAATTCATTTTTCTTCGCTATAGTACACGCGCAATCAAGTTTGCTGTCAGCTGAGCACTAAACTCAACATGGTCAGAGCGTACGGTACGCGCTTTGCTCGACCGCCGGTCAGCGCTGACAGTCGGTCGAGCACTAAATGCAGCCTTAATAACTGGTATTGTTATGACGCTTTGTATAAAGCACACGAAACCACCTAGAAGCTCGGCATTGCTCCCGTGGTGCTTCCTCTGGTGTTCCTAGTGACATAGTTGCAAAGCTTGACGGTATAACGTAAAATCGTTTTCACTGAACATCTATGAAATGCAAACGAGATTCATGAAATATACAAAGTTGTTGATGATGCACTCTCAACGGTTTTGTATCCTATTCATTTCTTTTTTTCGGGAAATCGATGCCGCCGATACTTTTCACAACTCTCTAGCTGTTCTATTTATCTCGGTTAAGTTGGTCAAAAGTTGTTAAGAAATAAGCTCAAATTACCAAAAGATATGTTGCAATGCCGCCGTGTAATGTCGGTGGCAGCCCTACGTGGTGACCGCGTGACCCATAGCGGCGGCGGAGTAATCTGAGCACGGGATGGGGGGGGGGAGACCTTTGTTCCGCAGATTAGCAGAAATCTTCGAGTTTCAAAATTACTATTGAGCTCCGTCAGCGTAGCTCTTCTTTTTGTTGTGGATTTTCTGTTATTGCAATCCCATCCCCTAAAACTCTCGGAAACTTTAGTCCCATATTAAAATAATATTTCATGTAGTTCTACTATTCATTACATGGGCTATTCGATATACATATCTGATTTAACTCTAGCACCAATGTTTAGCACTTAATCATATCTGGGTCAGCAACTAACCATTGCACATTTGATTTTGTCTTTGTTTCGACGGTAGATCTGACGGGGACTCACTCAGAAGACTAAGTTATTTGTCTTGAACAGCTCATCTCAAAGGTTATACAAGAAAATCTGTGAATACTATGTGACATGTTGACCAAGATATAGCGACTGGTTGTCAAGGTGAGGTTAGCAGCTCAAGTAGTTGAACGTGTCACCCCGGGCCCACTCTGGTCGCCCTAGTTCGCTCGACGAGATGATAGATACTCCGCGTGTATTCCTAGTAGACGAGGCGATCAACCTGTCCTTGGTCAGCCATCACCGAATATTATTCTGACGACATTCTGAAAGTGAGGCAGCGTTGTCTAATCTACATGTTGTATTATCATTTGTGATAATCTGTTATTCCTTAAATTTAAAGATGATGTGTAATTCAAATATCAAACCCGCGCGTCTGGCCATAATAAACACCTCCGGCACTCTTAACATAACTTTTATAAGAAGAGCCAGGATGGCCTGCAGGACCCTCACCAGGATTCATCTTCTTCCAATAATGTGGGTAGGTGAACACGGAAACAATAAAATAATGTCTTTGGATCACAACCGGCGTATTTTAATTACTTTCAAAGAAATCACAACATAATTAGGCAATTAGAAATGACTACTACAACAAATCAACTAAATTAAATCGTAATACAGCGCGATGGCGAAGATTCCGAGCGATTCGTCACAAGCGTGGTGCGCGGGCGCCGTCTCGTTCAAAAGTAAATTCAAGATGTCCGGCCGCACTGCCATCGACAATGACGCTTCGCTAGGTTGACATTGACAGTTGTGTCAACCTGACGTTTGACGTAAACGCCGTCATATAATTTGTGTAAAAGTGTGTCAGTATAAAATTATTATTATTGTTTTCCTCTCATTGAGTCTCGGTGTAATAAAAACCGGTTATTGAATGATCCTGGAATCATGTTGATCTGTGATCATGGAAGGTTGAGGGAATGATTGGTATTTGCTGTAGACGGATTTTATCTTTTAAAAAGTGTTTTATATAAATGTGTAACACTCGCGAATATTTTGTGAGCCTATAAGGATTATGTCTGGTCTATTGTGGTTCTACTGCTCGTACTGAGAGGATTGCTCTGTCAAAGGTTGTATGTTTGTAGTGTAGGGTCCAGGAAAACATTAAATTATATTTAATGGCATGTTATTGATCAAGAATGTTGGGTAACTTGATCATCTATGATTGTAGTCGGTTTTAACTATTGCTTTACAAATTACAGTATTCTATTGTATGGTTCCGGATGCACTATGACAGATACGACACGACTTTACGTACTGTAAAGTAGCACGCAGAATAATTTTTAAGAATTTTTGTTATGTTACGCCAAAGAAGTGTAACTTATTGCGTGCGTTCACAAGTACATATACACACATATATATATATATATATATATATGTATTTACACTTATTTAAGTGAAAACTTCTTTATGAATTATGAGTATTTTATTTTAAGAGTATTTTATGGGACTGAGATGTCACGTTCTTCGACACGTTCACGTTCTCAGTAACCACACGCCACGCTGTCTGTTTGTCCCGATTTTGATGTCAGAATCCCGCTTTATTGACTAAGCTTTCAAAATCCCGCATTCTCTGAAACAATGTGTCAACACGGCGGGTATATTTATGTATAGTAGAGTGATAGTTGGGTCGTAGCGGGAAGGTCACATATTATATTCCATGCATAGCTAACTACGTACACCCCCCTGTCCCCCCACCTGCCCCCTCTCCCTCGGCGACACAAACTTATACACAAAATATGGTAGAGCTCTCGTAACAATCTCGCGGTCGAACATTTACATATTTACGATCGGGGACCTATCCACTTGACGCATGATCGCCACACTATGTGTGCTAACGACTATATTATATGAAAAACTATCATGAGTCTCGTGCCAGAGGATACCTCGTGTAGGGGCGAAACACGTGTCGAATTGTTCAAAGACAAATATTGGCGGAATTAGCACTAAAGAAAACTCAAAACTTTTGGATAATTATGAATTTCCGCAAAGTACTTACTTTAATATATATGTAAAACTGTTTGATTTAAAAAAGATTTTATAATAATATGCACTCGTCAATGGTCACATTATTATTTGGTGCAAGTCAAGATGAAGCACAAAAATTACAATAGCATTCAAATGAGTATAACAATATTCATTAATAAAAATTTAGAACATTAATTCCAACTATCTTTAACATTCAAATAATCTTTCACATTATAATAGGCTTAAGATGTTAATTTATTTTTTACGATACATTTAAATTTTTTAATAGGTACTATTTAAATTTCATTTGGGAGTTTATTATAAAATATAACACAATCCACTTTAAAATATTTAGCAATTTTACGGAGCCTAGTAGATGGAATTGCGAGTTTGTTTGTTTCGAGTATTGACACTGTGTACATCACTATTCTTTTTAAATTGGCTAATATTTTTATGAGCGAATAGGAGGTTCTCGTATATGAACTGGCAGTGTACTGTCATAATATTTATTTCACTAAACTTTTCTCTTGAGCTTGCCGTATACAACAAATACTTGCGATTGTACAGGGTGGACCAAAAGTCCGTTTATATTTGAATCGGTTGCCGCGTCTAGCAGCGGCGGCGGAGGGGGTTGGAGGGGTTACGCATTGCAAGAGCGGCCAATGGGAATTTAGTAGCATGGCGTCGTTCAGCCGTAGTCAACGTGCGTTTAGTGTACGCGAGTACTATCGAAACAACGATTCTGCGACCTTAGCTCAACGAAAGTTTTGTAATCATTACAAGATACGACACAAAAATCAAGCTCCATCAGGTGTGTTAATTAAAAAATGGGTGCTCAAGTTTGAGAAGACGGGTTCAACAATGGATTTTCCTCGATCTGACCGGCCTAGAACGTCCAGGGACCCCGAAATCGTGGAGCGAGTAAAATCGTCTGTTCGTTACCAACCTGGACTTTCAACTCGAAAGCGGTCTGCTGTCCTTAACGTGCCAAGATAATGATGTATTAAACCGCATTCTCAAGAAAGATTTAAGTCTACATTCCCATAAAATCCAAATGGTGCAGGAATTAAGGCCTCAGGACCATGCCACTTGGTTGCAGTTTGCGAACGAAATGGTAGAGCGATTCACCAGTTTTACAAACATTTTTTTCTCAACAAGGCACACTTCCACCTAAATGGGCATGTTAATAGACAAAATTGTCGTTATTGGAGTGACACTATGTCATGGTGATCAAAAACCCCTGCATTCCAGCAAACCAACCCAGTAACTCTTGACGAATTAAAGGATCGTATTCGCACAGAAATCCAAAACATCTCAACAGAAACATGTAAAGCTGTTATCGAAAATTTCCGCTCTAGATTGCACCAATGCCAGAATAATGAAGGATTGCATATGGATGATGTGATTTTTAAGAAATAAATACCCTTTTGTTTACTATCGAAATCAATAAACAATTTCACTCTTTAGTTTTTTTTTTATGGAATAGGATAACAAACGAGCGTACGGGTCACCTGTTGTTAAGTCACCGCCGCCCACAATCTCTTGCAGCACCAGAGGAATCACAGGAGCGTTGCCGGCCTTGGAAGGTGTACGCGCTTTTTTTGAAGGTACCCATGTCGTATTGTCCCGGAAACACCGCACAAGGAAGCTCATTCCCCAGCTTTGTAGTACGTGGAAGAAAGCTCCTTGAAAACCGCACTGTGGAGGACCGCCACACATCCAGATGGTGAGGATGATATCCTAACTTGTGGCGTGTCGTGCGAAGGTGGGATTCGGCGGCAGGAATCAGGTTAAACAGCTCTTCGGAACACTCCCCGTGATAAATGCGGTAGAAGACACACAATGAAGCGACGTCTCTACTCAACGCCAAGTGATCCAGCCGTTCACAGAGCACTGGGTCCCCGACAATTCGAGCTGCTCTGCGTTGCACGCGGTCAAATGGATCGAGCTGATGACGACTGGGGTGCGCCAGACCAGAGATGACAGCAATACTCCATGTGTGGCCGGACCTGCGCTTTGTAGAGCGCTAGTATGTGGGCCGGCTTGAAGTATTTCCGTGCTCTATTAATGACGCCCAGTTTCTTTGAAGCCAAAATAGTTAAGCTTAGAACTTTAGAACGCGTTTGTTTTGTAAGAACCAATAAACTCGCAATTTTGAATAATAATTATGAGTTTTTTCATTGACATTTAAGAGCAGACCTACACTTACTTTGATTAAAAAAATGCAAATTTTGCGCAAAACTAATATCTATGTCATCGTGATACTCTACCTAGACGACAATCCATCATCACACATACTTGAAGCCTCTCAGAGCCGATCGATCGTAGTCTAACAATTTTGAGGTAGATCGCCAGCAGTTCAAGCTTGAGCACCCCTGCTATACAGTATAATATAGCATCAGGTCCTTATTAGGAGCTTTAGATTCATAACATTTCGAACACGTTGGTATTAGTCTACCACGACCAACACTAGCACACTCAACTAGGGACAGAAGGTTATCACCTAGCCCAGTATTACAGTACCACGCAGATTTATTAACCTATTTAAAGTAGCGTATGAAGAAAATTGAGTTCAATCCACCAACCATGGCATGAATTTTATTAATAAAATTTTAAAACTTGGAAAATACAAACTATCCACATACTTAATAAAGTGATATGCTTGATTTGTAGATGGTAGTAGGATATTGTAGGTTTATTTGTAACGGTTGACTTCGAAAACTTTTTGATAAAAAGTTATAGAAATTGTATTAGCAGCGAGTAACATTAGGCGGTTATGTGATTTCAAAAAACTTAGCGAATCCTACGGATATTTAAAAAGGGCGTTTAAAATCGGAAATCTTTAATCGTTTGTTATTAGTTATTTATGCAACTGTTGTGTAATTAGGGGTATTAAAACACGAATGTGGAGGCGAGGCGAAGCCGAGTGTGATAATAGTATCACATGAGTGTTTTAATACCGCAATCAACAGTTGCATACAAGACTTTATCTACACCCAAAATATGAATCCTCTAAAAGATTCTGAAACAGTTAGCTTACTGCTAACATTCAAACAGCCAGTCTTAGTAGTAACCTAATATCATCCATTATATACAAATAAACTAAGTATTAATGAAATAATTATTTATTTTAGTAGTAATTTACATTTTGTATAGTGCAATAATTAAAATTCACTTGAATATTATGTTCTTTTGGAAATTAATCGCTCATGTTTTTTAAACAAAACAATAAAAATATCGAAGAAAAATGGCGGGGCTTCGAATAACCTTCTTTTTTTTGAAATTCATACAGATACCACGCACCGAGCAATAAGAATGTGGCTGTCTGTTGAACCTCTTTGCGCATGAAGGGATAAAAAAAACATAGGAGTGTTGTTATGAAATTCAGTACAACATTACAACACTCTTTTGGATGATGTAATGGTTATTAGAACATTGGGTGTTTTAATGTTGGCAATAAGCTAACTGTTTCAGAATCTTTAATAGAGGATTTAAAGCATAGGTGTAGATAACAATATTAAAATCATAAGTCTACTTTACTGCACACTCTCACAAACACATCACACACGCACACTCACACATACTCTGCCAGATCACTACTAAAATCATAAATAAATATTATGTACCTGCTTAAACACATAGATAGTGGTTACTTATAACATATTATATTAATTTAAGAAAGGAGTACTTTACTTCTATCAAATATTTTCAGAAATCATTTAAAAAAAATAATTTGAAGCTCGAACTTGAGCTTGAACTCATGAACCTGTTTAGTAACTTAATTGTATTTGTATGTTCACTTGTTTTCGGCAAGCGCTGCTAATTTTGTATTGTTATGTATCCATTTTGTCAATAAATATATTTTCTTTCTTCTTTCTTTAGTTCCGTAGACATAGTTTTTCATTAATCTACCTCCTGACAACTTAACCTCCTCTTTGTTTAGTAAGTTGTCATTCGATTACTAACGTGTTTAATACAAACGATCAGCAAGCCAGTTGATCTTCAACAGTTGACCAGTGTGGTTGCCTTGAAATACCATATTCGTACTTTGCATTCAATTATTAAGGCGAAGAGCAGAAAACACGCAAACATGGTGTGTTTAGACATGTTTTGTGGTGAAGGTATAGCGTTTCGAGTTATGAACACTACTTAATCCTGTTACACATATCCTTAAGTCTTATTTGTAGGTTGCTAATGCTTGCTGTTGGTTACAGTTATCACTGCCGAGCCTTTTTGAACTACCACTTTTCTTTGAAGTTAAACAAGTTTTTTGGCATGGCGTGACGCATTTTTTTGGTATTTCTCACAGAAAAGTTATTCTTATAGCTTGTACTTTTTTGTGTAGGTTCATTTATTCAGATTAGTAGTGAATAACGAGGATTGTAAGCATATGAACTGTTTTCCACGCAAGAATTTTGAAAATATTGGCTTTGTTACATAGATGGCGGGCCGGCAGCCGTGAACTCATATCGCTCAAGGTCGCTGGCATTTAGTGTCGCCTTAAGTGCAGTAATTGTAAATTCTAATAAAGCTCTTATTGTGATGGAGATGTTTTATTCGACGACCTAAAACGTTCATAAAGTAACTAAAAGTGCATGACTGTTGCCGGGTATACAAACCTGCCACAGCGCAGCACAAGCAAGTAGCTCGTATCCATGTGTGGTAGGGCATCACCCGAACTCCTCACACCCCCTGTATCTTCATTGACCAAACGACCGACCGCCGTGCTATTCATACGATACATGGCCTAGTTCCCACGTAGGTACTCTTGCTCGCTCCTTACAATGCGGGACCAAACTATATTCAATTTAATTTTATTGAATACGATTTATACGAAGGGCAGCTGTAATTATTGAGCCTAAAGTATTAAAATGCGGTAAAAAATTTATAATTTTTTTTCTATCTAGGCCCCCTCTACTTCAATACGTTACTTACATTTTCTATAACGTGTTTTTAATCCACTGAATATATTTTATACGCCTTTCTTGCCTTGAAATAGCTCGTCAACTGTTGTCTTCATCTCTTCGTCACTCAAAAATTTCGCCCCGGGAGGTCTTTCTTTAAATTACAAAATAGAAAATATTCGCTGTATGGTGGGTGGTCAATTTCTTTCGAACTCTGTTTCAGCCACGGCACACCTTAGAACTTGGCTGTGTGGCTTAAACTATCTGACACAATTTGACTGCATATCAATCTTATGTTGGACGTCTTCAACATGAGTTGCTATGCAGATGACCGTACTGGAGATGCCGCATACACGGGCCACTCCGGTCTCTCTCAAGAAGAAACTAATATCTCCTATCAAGTCTTGAGATGGTGGCAAGGAGAATGTTTAATATAACTGTCAGAAGTTTCCATTTCCACTAATAATTTCTAACAAGGCTAGCCACTGGTTTGCAATTTCTGATTCATCTTTTTTATACATTAGGTGGCGTTAGATTAATATTGGTAGAATCAATGTCTTACTATCTGCACAATCAACAATGAATACGACTCGGTTAGATCGAGTGGTTTCAGTGAATTACTTCATACTCTCTGATTCTTTCTTGTAACCAACAGAAGGGTCACACGACTTTAACAGCTGTGTCGTTAAGTCACATTGCTGGAAAGGTACTCATGTAATACATCATAGATCTCGGGATTCAACAAACGACTGTCGTAATATATCACTGACGGAGAGTGGTTTAATTGACGGTCATGACGTATTAAATGCAGATTCAATTCAGATATTTTTATTCAAAATAGGATTTAAAATCACTTATTGAACATCAAATACACCCATTGGAAAAAGTATCCCTGAGATGTGAGAAAAACTTCTTTTTTGTTAATATTTCGTTTAAATAAAAATATCCGGACGACCGCGCCTTGCTCGGATTTTTAAGAATGTACAAAACTTGAACAAAAAAAAAACTAATAGGACATCTGGATTCGAACCGGGGTGTTCTGCTTTCCGGATCACCCAATGTCCCATCTGAGCTATAATAGTCTTGTATATAGTGGCGAAATTTACCTTTGTATTCTAATGTTATTGTAGCTGTTTCTCATTCAAACATGGATAAAACCATTTTTTTTAAATTGAAACCTAGCTAGATCGATTTATCACCCCCGAAATCCCCTGCATACTTAATTTTATGAAAATCGTTGGAGCCGTTCAGATTAAGAATTAATAAAAAGAATATTAATTCAGATTATATATATATATATATACAAGAATTGCTCGTTTAAAGATATCGTTTAAATAAAATTTATTAATTGTATTTAGCCTGAGTGCGATCGCAACATTCTCAATCGGTGGTATCGTTTATGTTATAGTAACCTTTACCACATAAACGTCTTTGAATGTTAACATTGTTGAATGAACAAACAAATTTAGTCCCATCACCTTTGTTACGTGTCTCTTCCGGGGGTTATACGTCACAACAGCCGACCAATCACAGCGCGTCATTTCATGGGACGAGGGTATAAAAGAGCGGCTTCCGGTTCATTTGATTCAGTCTATTGCCAGATTTTGGCGAGACAACAAGTCCTGAGGATGCCTCGTATAGAGGCGAAACACATGTCGAATTGTTTTTAAAAACAAATATTGGCGGAATTAACACAAAGAAAACTTAAATCATTTGTATAATCATGGATTTCCGCAAAGTAACGCCTAATTCAATAAATTTTCTAAACGTCTTTTAACAATTCTTTTGAATTTCGTTAAATACGTTTGTTTTGTATATTTACTTGGATCATGTTGTAAAATCATAATGTAGTAGGTACGTCGCCCAACAATTAACTCGACTTCACCGAGTGTTAGGCATTTGTTGTTCTTACAGACTGTTGGTCTGTAATGCTAAATAACGATTTCAAATAATTAACAAGATTAGTTCACTTTAAGAAAACGAATCTTTGTAAAAATTTGGGCGGTGTGAGTCGCGGGCCACAGCCAGTCTCACCGAGATGCCTATCTCATTATAAATCTTAACTCAATTGAGTGCTAATGCACTAACGTTCAATAATATATTCAAAGGTTCCCATATCAACTGTATTTTGCTAATTTGACGCCCAGCCTCTACACAATAGGGTTCATTATCGCCTGCGACTGCCGCCGGCCGGGGGTCGCGATTGTACCCCTTTATGCCTATTGTTGCTCTAACAATATAAAGCCTTATCGTTATATCGGAAAGGCTTCCATTACTGGTGACCTTGTTGTATTGTGGTAGAGGTCAGATTCGCTTAATTTGTAAACGTCAAAATTCAGGCTTCGATTGTATGGGAATTTTGTAGCAGAGGTTGTCAACATTTTGTTAAAAATATTAACTAACCGCATATTGTCAATGCAACATTTAACTACGAATTATTAGACTACGATTTTGAAGAATTAGTAGGGGAAATAAATTATTTATCTAAAATTCATGCAAACAAATTTTAAATAATTTTTTTTGCACTTATACACTGTTCTCTTATATAAGTGGACAAGTCATTGCTGACACACACACACTGGTTATTGCTTTTTATAGGACAGCGGGACAAACTAGCGACAGGGCCCTCTGATGGTAAGTGATTATCGCCGCCCACAACATGGAGTATATTACCCCTTAATCGTTGTTTCATGTAGTTGTAATGTTTTGTGTCGTATCGTCCTAAAAGCAAAGATATTATTATAATCGTTATTTATTGTCATTCATAAATATTTTATACACACGCCGCACTGCATTTTATTATCAGTCTATTCAAGATCCAATTTTCAAATATAAATTATCGACAAACATTCTCAGTAAATATTCTTATACATGTGACCACAATACATTTCAAGACATTTTGTTGCCTTATAATATACTAGGATGCCGCAATCGCTCGTCGTACCGCTTCGCTGCGGCGTACTAATTTAGAATAATTTGTAAATAATGTTTGTTTTTAATTATAATTGAATCAAGCCGAAGTTCAAAATTCTGTGGCCGAGAAACAATTATTAGACAGAAATCAATTGGAGGCACCCGGTGGGAGCTCCGCTCAGCTTCGCTCAATTACACAATACATTCTTAACGTTATATAGTATGTTAATAAAAATAGAATAGTACCAAATATTTATTACATGGATACCTTTTTCACCTCAATAACTTTTAACCTTATGTTGTAGCAGTATTAGGATGAGCTTGTGAGGAGATGAAATGTTGGCGATACCTTCCCAATATAAAATATAGTTGGAGCGCGAACCCTTCACAGTTCGATAATTCTCAGGAAACAAGGCTCTATTGAGTTTGTTTAATTTCATTTGATGGATTCGATGGTGAAATTCTTCCACAATGGTGGCAGTCGGAACATAAACAAGGCAGTTTGTGGTTGCATGACCTTCATCTCATACAATAAGAGACGTTATTTTTTTCCCATATAGGGTCTTTAGTGAGGTATTTTTTGCACCGCTATTAATTGTGGTGATGAAACGGGTGTCGTGTTGATTCTCGACATCAACGTGGGGGAAAAAGAGCAGCGCTAGGCTGCTTATTTCACGTCGGTTTACTGCACGAGTCGCCTTTTACGACTCTCTTGGGTCCGGGACTCCCCAATTATTTTTACGCCTTGTGGAAGCATAGGGAAAATGAAAGAAAACACTAGATGGTCGGCAAATTAAAATTCAAATATTTTTATTTAAAACAGGATATAACGTATGTGGTCCTCAGACCTGAACAGAACGGGCGCAAGAAACTCAGCGGCCTTTTTTTATATAAAGGTATGGTTACAATGTAAAATCGTGCAATAAAATTTATTATTTAATAGCATGAGGGCGGTCGCTCCATTCCCAATCTGTGGTATCATTAGGAGTTTCATTTTGTTATATTAACCTAGGTTATAAATAGCGCGAATACTCTTCTGTTGCACAAATATGGTATTGATATCGGGTAGCGATATACCATAAGACATAATGTACGCCGGTTAATTGCCTTATCTTTTTAACCGCGTATGCTGAAGAATTAAGTCTATAAGCCAATCCTCCAACATCGGGGCACCATTGTAGTTTGGAATCCACAGTTATACAAAGTAATATAGCACTTTCAGCGGGTTTTATCACTCACAAAAGTGAATTTGCTAGAATACGCAATTACAATACTCTGTATAACAAGGCATTCCTTCAATAACGCGGAGATTTCCCACATACATGTTCCTGTACTGTTCACATAACTATAATGATTTGTAATGTTCATAATTAGCTTCGCGTACCTTTGCACGTGTGTCAGTAAATTGTGTTGTTACAAAATCACATTATTTTATTAAATTTCTCTATTAAAAACCTTAATAAATAGTAAAACTAGGCAAACAATAGCAAATTATTATATTTACGAATTACGAGATCGTAAGAACCCGTTATACGGGAATAGCACTATAACGCGTTTTACTATAACGTGGAATCACTCTACCGTGTTATAGAGCGTATTACCTTTATTTCGTTTTCTTGCTATTTAACATTAGGTTATAAGCGCCAACCAGTATACGATGTCAGATAGAATATCGTATACTTCGTCATACATAACTTAATTTTTTTTTCACTTTAAATATCAGTGAAGTGTATCCGCAAACAATACTAATTTTTGTTTTTTTTTATAAGGTTAGAAAAATCATTTATGTAGATAAGGAACAGGAACGGGCCAAGAATAGATCCTTGTGGTGCTCCCACCCTACTGAGAGGAATCCCAGGAGATCTCCTGACTTTCACGTCGACCCTCTGAATTATATTGTTTAAATATGAAATCAAAAGATTGAGCGCAGTTTCTTTTAGGGCATGGTGACGTAGCTTCCTGAACAGCGTTAAATGTTGAACAATGAATCAAAGGCATTAGATAAATCACAGAAGATATCAAGTGCATTCTGTGATCCCTCCCAGGCATCAAAAATATTCTTGACGAGTTCAACACCTGATGACAGCCAGTTATATATCCGTTATTGAACGTCCCCCAGTAAAACCAAATTGTTTCATATGAAGTAACTTAAGAGAGTTAAAGTAAGAATTTAGCTTAAAATTGTTTTTTTTTCTAAAAATTTTACTGAGGGTCGGCAAACTCGACAACGGACGGTAGTTAGTTAGTTTAGCTGGATTTATTAAGCACTAAGCCTCTGGATTGGGCCATTGTGTGATTATTAGGACGTTAGTTATTTGGGTCAGAAGCATCCCTCTGCTAAACATACTTGCCACCTGATGACAGCCAGATTAAGCCAGCGTTCTGTTGATCATAAAATATGAATATTTTCATGAATCATAAATAACTCCAGTTCAAGTTCTTGACCTAGCAATCCTTGAATATTTTGGTGCATCAGGTTTGCAATTTTGTGTTTTTACACTAAGGAGTCCCCTATTGTATTATTAGCAGTGTGAATACTTAGTTTTATTTTACATCTCAGTTTTATTTTCAGAAATTTTACTATTTTTTAACTCTGAAGAATTTATTTCACTTCCTCTAATTTTCGGTCAAACGTTACCGTTCCTATGGTTGCACTTTTAATTTCGTCTTTACTAGCACGAGCTGTTTCCGGTGTGGCATCGGCATCTTCATCCTTCTTCATACTCGTAGTAATATAATGTATTGACGTACAGGCGGCGAGGAGGCGGAGCTGATGTTCAGGCTGTCGCTGGAGCCGGCGGATGCGGCGCTTGCGGCGGGCGAACGCGGCGTTCTGGCGTGCGGCGC
>CATIXQ010000002.1:29842235-29854314 GCA_949711755.1 Leptidea juvernica | reverse complement strand
TGTTTGAAATTTTACATTGGAATAATGGGCAAACGATAATTTATTACGGTCACCACTTATTATTCTGTCAGCTGATTACTATTTTGTAAGTACCCACTTTACTTTTCACTTTCTTGCACCCGATTTTATATATGTTGTATATTTTAGACACTTCACTTTTATTGTATTTTAATGTTAATCTATACGCTATGAATTATAATTATAAGTGTGGAAAACAATATAATGATATTTTGAAGTGTAACTTGAGCACGATCACTGAATTTAATATGTTTGATTTTCTAATAACAAACAGTGCCACAGTATTAATTGGATTATGTTGCGTTTAACTAAAAAACTATAAGTTAAAAATAATAATTAATGCACTAGGATGACCGTACTATCGATTAAAATTTAAGGTAAGACTTTCACATGAATATCATTAGTTCTATGAAGTATATAAAGAGCTGATTTAAAAGGAAATGATCGGTTGATATAGCTGTGGTTTTTTTGTGAACTGAAGAATAGGCAACAAGAGTTAGTACGGTTAGTAATAAACACCCATAACACGACAATATTAACTACCTTGTTAGTATCTAATCTAAGTTTAAGGGAGAAATGTGTGAATGTAAGTGGGAATATGTGCCTAATAGAAGCAAAGAAAGTATGGAGGATAGAAATTACAATTTAATATTATTGCGGGAGATAAATTTGTAAAGAATCTTTATTTATTTATTTATTTATTATGAAAGGGGAATGGCATAAAGTAAGAAGAAAAGGGATGTTGATGGGGCGAGGGATATCCTTCGGTAGAAGGTCATATAAAGGAATTGACAATTTAGGACAATAGAAAAAACATATAGAATGGTCCCTTACCCGGATCTTGGCCAAAAATACTGGGGAACAGACAAATCCCAAGCGAAGTCGTATGATGACAGAAGTGAAAAGTTTATTTTGTTTTTTTTGAGGAAAGAACCAGGGCTTAGAGGGGATAAAGGGTTGGATAGAACCATAGAATTTACCTTTAGTTTGTTGTGTGATTTGCCATAAAGCATTCTATGAATCAACCAGAAAGTGTTTAGACATAGCGCGTATATCTCGAGGAAAACAGTAATTAAATTTTAATGTTGCAGACTGAATCGCGTCTTTAGCGCACGAGTCTGCAATTTCATTGCCAGTTATCCCTAGATGACTAGGTATCCAAGCTAATGCAACTTCTATTCCCATTATGTGACATCTGTACAGGGATGCCTTTGTTCTTAAATTAATTGTGAAGTTGTTTGAAGATTTGAAAGGATTTTTTGTTAGGTCCAACAAGTAGCTTAATGAGTCAGACAAGATTAAAGCCTTGTTGATCTTATGTGATTCAACATATGACACCGCCTCTGACAGGGCAATTGATTCGCCAGTAAAGATGGAATTCTGCGAGGGACTTTTGTAATTTAAAATTATACGGAACTTAGGGATCCAAACTGCAGACCCGACCCAGCTATTGTTGGATAATTTGGATGCGTCCGTGTACAACGTCACCCAATCAGACCAATCAGAAGATAGAATGGAATTAAATTTTCTATTGGCTTCAGGGCAGTGTTTAGTAATTCCAAAGTCAAAGAAAATTTTAGGTTGGAAAATGAGAGACTGATATTCTTCTTCAAAGACTGGGCATAAGGCTGATTGGTAAATGGGAACTGGAAAGGCTTTAAATTTAGTATAAGAATTAATTAACAGAGGGGGATCTTTATGAGACCAATATAAAGAAGTTTGAATAGTTAGAGACAAAGAGTGCAGAATATCAAGAACGGGGTGTGCGCTAAATTGGATGACTTTAGTTAGGAATCTATCGGCTAGGTACTGACGGCGAAGGTGAAGAGGTGGGTCTACACACTCCAATTGGAGAGCGTTGACGGGAGAACATTTCATAGCGCCAGTTATGATTCGTAAGCATTTGGACTGGATTTTCTCTAATTTGGACAGGGCTATTTTGCTACACGGCTCAAGTAGAAAGCTACCGTAATCAAAATGACTACGAACGATAGCATTGTATAAAAGTTTTTGACAAAATGGGTGGGCACAATGTACTTCAAGTGGTGAATACCGGAGAGCTTAGAGTCAAGAAAAAGACCTAGGAATTTAACATTATCCTTAAACGGGACTGATTCATCACCTACTGAGAGATTTATGACCGGTATAGTGCGTTTTCGGAAAAAAATAACCGCAGTACATTTGGGGACAGAAAGAGTGAGGTTGTGGTCTAAGAGCCATTGATTCAGATAATATAAAGCAGAATTTAAGCAAGATGATGAATAGTTAAAAGAAGATGAGATGGAGTATAGTGCTATATCATCAGCATATTGAAGAATTTTGCAGAATGGGCTAACAGTAACGCCTAGGTCAGAAGTATATATATAATATAGGATAGGACTTAACACCGAACCCTGTGGGAGGCCCTTCCAGACAGTTCGAGGTGGGAGGAGGGTTCCTTGACGGCGGACGGAAATAGAGCGACCCATTAACATATTACAAATGATATTGATCAACCTAACCGGAATACTCAGCTGGTGCATTTTCTGCCTGAGTAGAGGAAGGTGAACGTTGTCATATGCCGCTGAGACATCTAGAAAGACCCCAACAACATGCTCGCTTCTAGAAAATTCTAAACGAATTTCAGAAGTAAGGATGCTTAGGTTGTCCAGCGTACCCTTACCTTTCCTAAAGCCATATTGGCTATTAGAAAGGAGATTTTTATTTTCTATTATCCATTCTAATCTGTTTTTTACCAAATTTTCCATAATTTTGGCCAGAACTGACGACAAAGCAATGGGACGATAGGAGGAAGCAACCAATGGGTCCTTGCCAGGTTTAAGGATGGGTATAATAATTTGTGTTCTCCAAGAATTCGGGATTACACAGGAGGAGTAGAACGAATTGAGAATATTAAGAAGGACTTTTTTGCTAGTGGTAGAGGATTAACAAATGAAGGAATAAGGTATACCATCCGCGCCAGGAGAGGAATCACGAAGGTGATCAAGAACAGATGTTAGTTCGGAGAAGGAAAAAGGATCGTTCATTTTGTCTGAGTCGGAAAGGGTAGAAATCGGATCGGGAGTAAAAAGGCAATCAGATTCAGGGACGTAGGGAGGAGCTAGATGGCAAAAGAAGTCATTAATAAAAGAGTTTGGGTCATTGTTTGAAATTTCCGGCTTGTCAAAACCTCTACGATACGTTTTTATATTTTTCCAAACGAGGGAAAGGGGGGAACGAGGAGATAAGGATTCACAGAATTGACGCAATCCAAGGGATTTCTTTTTGGAAAGAAGTCTTGATGTGCGAACAGAAATCTGTTTAAAGGAAATAAAATCTACCATGCTACAAGATGTGGAGAATATTTTCTCAGCTTCTTTTTGCGAGCCGACCATGGCGGAGCATTCAGCATCCCACCAAGGAGGGGAAGAAGTAAATTTTCGGTCAGGATTTTTTAAGGGAATTGAAGCATTAGCAGCTTGTAAAATTGACGAAATGAACTTCTCATATATCTGGAGACAATTAGATGTTGTTATCTCTGTAAAAGAATCACTTTCTGAGTCCATAAGCAATGAAAATTGATGCCAATTGGCATTGGCGACTTGGTATTTGAGGAGAGGTTGGGAGGGAGAAAAGGGGGGGGGATGGATGGGAATAAGATATAATAATGGGAAAATGGTCACTACCCAATGAACTTGGTAGCACTAGCCAAGATAAGAGGGAGACTAGAGAAGGAGATGCAAGAGAAAGGTCAGGCACACTGATATTTTATGCTGGGGAAACTCTACGAGTGGCAGATCCATCATTGAGGATACATAAATTTATGTCATCAAGAAGATCTAAAAGGAACGAGGAAGATGGGTCAATACAATGAGAACCCCAGATGGTGTGTCGGCAATTAAAATCACCTAATACCACCATGGGGCTAGGTATTGAGGAGAGGATAGTATTTAGTTCGAGAATGATGTTAGAATTGGGGTGAGGAATATAAACAGAAACAAAAGATATATTAGCAGCTCTGGCAGCTACTACATATAAACCTGGATTATGTATAGGCAAAATAATTTGGGAGAATGTCATACATGAATTGATCAGCAGTGCGCAGCCTGCCCAACCATCATCCCTGTCATCCCGGAGGCAAGAAAAGCCTGAAATCCTAAAATGGGACCCAGGCATGAGCCACGTCTCCGAAATGGCAAGGATAGACAATTTGTGTCGATTAATCAAATATGATAAATCATGTTTATGACGGCGAATGCTTCTACAATTCCATTGGAGAATTTGGAGACCTATAGGAGCCATTATTGCGGGAAAGGACTTCAAGTAACTGTTCAACCAGGGCAGAGACATTGTTCGGTAAGGCGTCCGAGAATTTGGACAGCATATTAATAAGAGAGCAAAGAAGTAGTTCAGCAAGATTATCATTTGGAGTGGGGAGAGGGGTTGATTCTATAGATGGCAATAGCTGTAAGGCACAGCCATTTGGCTGGGAAGAGGAAGGAGAGGAGATAATATTTTGGTGAGCCTGACGGTCATAGGATTTCCCTAAAACTGGTTTAGGTTTAGCTGGGAGTAAGAATGTCTTCTTGTAAGATGTTGAAGAAGTGCGGGGAGTGGAGGTCGCTGGTTGGGATTGAGAAGTTTGAGGAGTAACAGGGGAGGGATGGGGTCTGGAGACCTCAGAATAAAGTCGTCTTGGTTTATTAAACCTGGTTGAGGCTTCCGAATAACTTATATTTTCCTGTGACATAACAAGTTTAATCGATTTTTGGCGAGCATGTTCGGGGCATTTACTATATCCTAATATTCTTGCCATCGGGTTTAGTTATTTCGATCTCTGCCGTTCTTTTCAAAGTTCTTGATTTGTCTGGGGGTATCCCCCCCTATCATCAGGTGGCTCCTCCATACTCACTTCCACTTATAATTACAAAAATACCATATACTTACATACAATAGTTATACCTACCACCACCAAAACAACACTAACAATAAAATTCAGTTTCACAAACACCACGATCAGCGTTAACAAAAAAGTAACCTAAATTCAACAACCTCTCTCAACCACGCGTTGAACAAAAGTCCAGAGACCGTCTTTATGACAACGCTTTTTTTATAAACTTATTAACATTACTGGTTGTGTACTGGTGTTGGTCGCCAGGTGACGTGGTTCAAGAACGGCGTGGCGGTGCGAGTGGAGGCAGCGCGCGTGTCTCTGTCCGCCAGCGGCGCGCTCGAGTTGGACCCGGTGCGTGCACACGACGCCGCGCGATACACGTGCCACGTGGCGCTACCCGGGCCGCACGCCGCCGCCAGGTGAGACTAATACAGACATGAATGGGCATGAGGGTGTTGGCTCCAACACTTATGGACGGAAGTGAATGATGGGAATGACAGAAGAAACATGAAAGCAGAATAAATGCAGTTGAGGTGAAAGCGCTGAGGAATTAGAAGGGACACGAAAATGTTGTGTTCTGAAATAAGATGTTGTGACAAAAATTGAGAAAAGTATGCTGAGATGATTTGGCCATGTCGAGAGAATGAATGAAAGACGATTGACGAAGAAAGTGGCGAAAAAAATAAGGCGAATGTGAATGAAGTGTTGGAAGGGGTAGACCTAGGCGAAATCAGGGACGTCTTGAAAAAAGGCCAGGTCAAAAGTACCCTAAACCGAAGCGCATGTATGAAAGGAATAATGAAAGTAGGCAAAGCGAAACAAGTATGTAAGGGTCGTAGCAAGTGGAAAGAAGTGGTACTGCCTACCCCTACGGGAAAGAGGCGTGATTATAAATGTATGAAGCTCTGCAAAGAGAGATAGTAGTCCTCCTATAATAGTATTCCTAGTAAAAACAACATGACAAACTGTCTGAACACGGTATTTTCTTTGATTAACGCGAGTGTTACACATTTAAATAAGACACTTAAAGGATTAAAATGCGTGTAATTATAACTGTTTTTATATTAGATTTTTGCGTTTTATTTTAGTTAACCCGACGTTTCAAGACATTTCCCGATCTTGTCCCCCTGAAAACGAGTTACACTGACTGACACTGACGTTGCGGTGATCACTATTGCAAGACCAGTGGTGATACAGAACCGTAACTGGCTATTGATGTGGCTATTTACACTTTAATTATATCCCTTTCGAACATTTATAACGTATAATTTCCTAAAAGGAGTCATATTATGTAAAATAATATGGAAAGGTTATACTTGCAAAATAATTTGAAGTCCCAAGCGGCCCATTGATACGTTGCAATGGTTTTAACACGGCTAGGTAGTGGTTGTCAGGTGCATGTAAAAGTAAACCAAAACTTAAAACCTAGACGTGTTCGAGTTCTCGCGAGGTACCGTATATCCTCTTAAATGGATAACAAGATGATTTTTTTATGAAAATAAGTGACGAGAAGAGCAGGTCATTCAGCTGATGGTAATTGATACGCCATGCCTATTACAGTGCAGTGCCGCTGAGGATTTTTGAAAAACCCAAAAGTTCTGAGAGGCGCTACAGTTGTGCTCGTCGCCATGAGACGATAGATGTTATTTCTCATTTGCCCAGTAATTTCACTAGCTACGGCGCCCTTCAGACTGAAACACAGCAATGTTTACACATTACTGCTTCACGGTATAAATAGGCGCTGTTGTGGTACCCATAATCTAGCCGGCATCCTGTGCAAAGTAGCCTCCCACTGGTAAACTGATGGTATCTGATGTGCAGGGTGGGCGCGGAGGTGGAGCTGCGAGTGGACAGCGAGGGCGCGGGGCTGGAGGCGGCGCCGCGCTTTATCGCCACGCCGCGCCCCGCCACGCTCATGGAAGGTATTGCGTCATGTCGCATCTACTTTGATTGGCTAATATACGTGATCAGAAAGATGTACTGGCTAATGTCACGGCACTCAAAATTGTCTCACTGTAATAAATTACTCCTATATAAAAGTATATTAAAGCCTATGTGGTCCTATGGAATTGAGCTATGAGGGGAACTGCATCAAATTCAAACCTGGAAATTCTCCAACGCTTCATTCTTTATAAGCTGCGGATCATAACAAATTCACCTTGATATATCACCAACATCCAACTTAGATCCAGATACATAATAAACTCAAGTCTTGCGCAAAAGGTATTAAAGCCCACCCAAACGCACTGGCCTGCAATCTGATGAGTAAAAGTTCTTTCAACAGACTAAAGAGAAAAGCCCATCAAGACCTTTATATTGTATAACATATTGGCATAATGGATTGGTCACTGGACTATTACCATTTCAAGACTATTTATAAGAACTGTATAACCTCTAGCTACATGCCAAGAGATTATGCTTTAGATTGCAAGATATTAATGTAAATATTTAAAAAAAATACGTAATCCACTCAGAGGAATAGTTTGGGTTAATAAAGGCAACATTCATCAACGGTTAACATAACAGGTCGGGGAAAATTTTCTTTTCATTTTATATGAAATCACAAGAAATTATTTTTCAAAGTTTCATTTAATTACAGCATATACATATGTGACATTTTCTTCGATCACTTGTTGCCTCTTGTTAGTATGTGACATGTTGACAATGTTGGCACTCCTGATTGAAAAAACGCGACAAGTAGATATGGCAATTGTATCTTGATGTTAACCTGACATTTGCGTAGTGAATTCTGATGAGACTGAAACTGTGGAAATCTGAAGGTGATAGGTGTATTATAACTTCCCAGCCAAATTCTCCTAATTTTTCTGAGGGGTTAAAGATGTCTACGGTTATCCGGCTTCTTTCTCTCAAGTTCGCTTTATTGTCATCAGTTGCTGACAGTTGAGATCTGAATTGATCGATTCTTCTTGGCGGTTCAAAGCTTATAATGAGCAGTGCCCTTCTAATTCCACCATATCCATTACCCAACATCACGTTCGGACGTTCTTTTCTTAATGATTAGTCAGTTATCAAATCTCTTCAAATACAGTTCGGTTTCATTTCATTATTAAATATCGAGTTGAGGATTTTGTTGTAGATTCCCAGAGCGAGCGATCTTTAAATTCCCTCGATTGAAATTGCTTTTTCTCCGATTTGCTAAATGATCTTATGAGATCGGTGACCTTGAAGACAGTAGACTTTTTTTATGAAAATAAGGGACGAGATGAACAGGACGTTCAGCTGATGGTAATTGTTCGCCCTGCACATTAAACTGTTCTGTTCTGTGCGACACTACAATTGCGCTCGTCACCTTGAGACATAAGATGTTAAGTCTCATTTGCCCAGTAATTTCACTAGCTACCTGCTATAGCTTGCTGCCTCAGGGCAGAATTAGGCGCCGGTGGGGTAATCTAGCCGGCATCCTGTGCAAATGAGCCTACCACTGGTAAAATAGTAAATCCCGTCTGGAGCCACTTAGACTTAGAGTACGCCAGTGTAATTTGAAACCTATTTTACAGCGCATAGAACCACTCAAACGATCCTTTACTCGTCGTCATTGCATTTGTTTCACAGAGAATATCATACAGGTATCCATAAGGATACCTGTATGATATTCTAAACAAAAACCACGATCTATTATTTACATATAAGATAATGAACGGAAAAATTAACAGCACAGACTATTACTTTATTTTATGATAAAAAATAGTAATTTGCAGCCTAATTTCGTAATACAAATTTTAAATTTTAATTTGTTATTGCGTTTAAACTTTACCAAATAACTGTGAGTGATATGTACATCTATAATAGTCATGTGTATCCAGTGTATTATAATAATGTTGTGTCGCAGGTGCGTCAGTCACGTTCGAGTGTGCGGCTGTGGGCAACCCGCGGCCGGATATGGTGTGGCTCAACAACGGGGTCGCCATTGATCTCAAGTAATGTTTATGTTCCTGACAATTTTAAACTTTACATAAATTTAAAATTGTTAGTTATTTAATTCATTTTTAATTTGATTTAGTTATTTAATAACAAGTAGTTGCCCGTTGCATTCGTAACTAAAGGTTTTATCTTAATAAAATGTTTAAGTAGGGATAAATGAGAGAGTTATCATACCGAAACATACAGGGCTAGCCTGTCAGCCATTAAGTTGGCATAGCGACATCCCATTCTGTACGGACGCACGCCAAGAACGGGAAGATATTAGTAGGATTTAATGTCGTAATACGAAAAAGGGGCAAAATTTCAAAAAAAGCGCGTTCATCTTCCTTAAAGGCCGTCAACGCTCCCGTGATTCCTGTGGTGTTGCAAGAGAATGTGGGCGGCGGTGATCACTTAACACCAGGTTACCCGACCCGTACGCACTAACAAAAACAATGAGTGCAACCAAATTGAAAGTTGTGAAAAATGTAAAATATTAAAGTGGAAATGGACATCATATATGATACGTGAGAAAAATTAGAAAACATGATAATAATATAATTGTTGGTTCCCACGAGATTGTAAAACAAGCAGACAGCGACAATTAAATTATAAGGGGAGCTGGTGACTTAATGTTCTTACCTTAACTTAACTTCTTTCTTTTGGTTCTTAGTGTGGTTTTCCAGGAACTTCCCACCACTTTAAAAAAAAACTGTACAATGAACTATCTCGCGCGCTGTTTTAAGATTGATACGATATATCCGTGGGTGGCCATAGCCATAATATAAGTTCGGAAAATTCGGAAATTTGTTCCTACTGTGAATTGTAATTCTTAAAATGTAACAGAGAAACCTCCATATTCATAACAACTTTATTTTTTTCAATGGTTACATTATTAATAGTAAGTAGCTACTGTGTGATGCTGAAAATTTATTACTTTCCGGCTTTTCCGACATAGTGGAACGTATTTCCTTCCGTGGTAGGATGTCCAGAAAGACATTTTGTCTTTTTTTAAACATGGGGTAACGCTGGAGTCATTTGTCTGACGTTGAAGGAGAACCTGAGTGAACATTGATCACCGTGCAACATTCAATACTCCTCTAGAAGCAAGGGCGTGCATATCATATAGTCAGTGGCTACCTCGTTATGAACCTAAATAAATATAGTACACTAGTACTATTAACACTAGTTAAAGTTTATTTACTACCTACGGTAGACAGTCTACAGATTCCATAAACGAAGCAAGCACTGTTTCAAACAACTTATGTCGTACTATCGGCGTGCCTACCTTGTTAGAAAACCAATTTAAAGCCGCGCTCAGTCTTGTCACGAACTCACGAGTGGTGTAGGAGTGTCAGGTTATCGCTAGTTGGTAATTGTTTGTTGGTGGTGTCCCGGCAGCGACCTGGACTCGCGGTTCTACCTGGTGGGCGGCGGGTCTCTCCGCATCCAGTCGGCGCGTGCGCTGGACTCCGGTCGCTACACCTGCCGCGCCTCCAACACGTTGGACTCGGTGGAGCACTCCACGCAGCTACACGTCGTGGTGAGTCAACTAATTCATTATTCCACCTTCATAGTCACATGGCCAATTTTGATTGCTTTTCGACCAAATTTATGTTTTATTTTATTTTATTTGGGTCACAAAACAATTACACACTAGATGATTACATCAGAGGAAGAAATAACATAAGTAGTACTAAGTGCATAATCTACGACAGTGTCCACGGGTTACTATATAAGTGTTACATAACAAGAAAGAAAAGAAGACTCAAATAACGCAGGAATCAAGAGATTATTACAAACAGATGTTGCTTACAATATTATTATGAGGTTAAATATAACATATAAGTCTCCAACGAGAATACTTAATTTAATAACAATGAGATTTAAGTTTAAATTTAATTTAATAACATTAATTAAATTGATGCTGTTTCAATGTGCTATTAACTGCTGATTTTAATTGTAATTCCGATATACATAATACGTCAATAACTGGAAAGATTTCATTAATGCATTTCATGCTAACTAGGCGGTGCAGCAGTACGCGTTTGACGTTTTGGTTCCGCCACTCTGAGACACAAGGAGAAGCAGTTAGTTTGCGAATATTAAATAATCGTCTGTGTTAGGACTGTAGTTTGTCTTAAGTTGCTCTGACTTACTGAGCCAGTTACAGTAATTTGTTGTTCAATATTCTAGTCTTTCTATGATAAGAAGTATTGAGATGAGCAAGATACGTGATGGTGAGTAATACGCCCTGCTTCTTGCAGTGCGTTGCCGATCAGGAATCCTTAAAATCGATATTGATCAGCAACGCTACTGTGCACCACATTTTAACACAACAGGCATTTAGTCTTAGTAGCCTAGTGTAATTTGTCTTGATATTTTAATATAATGACAATAGTTAAATTGATTTGTAAATTGTATTTTAGAGTACTTACTTATAATATAATATTGACACACTTTTACACAAATTATCTTACCCCAAACTAAGCATAGCGTGTACTGTGGGTAGAAGACAATTTTTAGGATTCTTGAAAAACCCAAAATATTCTGAGGGGCATTACAATTGCGCCCGTCGCCTTGAGACATAAGATGTTAAGTCTCATTTGCAGGCGTCGTTGTGTACCTATAATCTACAATGATATATTTAATACAATATACTTACTTAAACATACAGAAATACATTTCAAAATCCATGACTTATTGCTTGTCATGTTATACCAGTGGGGGGGCTCCTTTACACAGGATGCCGGCTAGACTAGGGGTACCACAATGGCGCCTATTTCTGCAGTGAACCAGTAATGTGACGATGTATTACCGCTCAGAATTTTTGTGGTTTTTAAGAATCCTGAAGCGGCACTTCATTGTAATGGGCAGAATGTATCAAATATCGTCCCTTAATTGAATAAAAAGTTGAACTGATTTGTGAGTCGTATTCAAGAGTACTTATTGCGTATCATGTATCAGAGCGCGCCGCGCGTGTCGGTGCCGCGGGGCGGTGCGGTAGTGCGAGCGGCGCCGCACGGGGATGCGGTGCTGTCGTGCGTGACGCGGGGCAAGCCCACGCCGACCCTCGCCTGGCTCAAGAACGGGGAGCCGCTGTCGCCCAACGACCACGACATCGCGCTGCTGGACAAGTAACTGAACACTCACTACTTACGGAGCAATCTGTGCTGTGTGCACATCAACAAAACATGTATACATACAATACATATTGTAATGACGGATAAATACCAGCTGTAATAATAGTTATTTATGCAACTGTTG
>CATIXQ010000002.1:29771458-29827536 GCA_949711755.1 Leptidea juvernica | reverse complement strand
GGAAGCTCATTCCACAGCTTTGGTAGAAAGTTCCTTGAAAACCGCACTATGGAGGACCGCCACATATCCAGATGGTGGGGATGATATCCTTATGATATAGTGGGGTGCGCCCGACCAGAAATGACAGCAATACTCAAAATTTGGCGGGACATGCGCTTTGTAGAGCGCTAGAATATGGGCCGGCTTGAAGTATTGCCGTGCTCTAATTATGGCGTCGAGCTTCTTCGAAGCCAATTTGTCTTTACCCTCCAGATGACCGCGGATTGGACAAATAGGATTGTTTTAATGGTAAACGCGCAAACTTGAGTCCTCTGGGGGTTAAATTGGACAAGGTTCATTATAGCCCATTCCGCGACCTTCTCAAGAGAGGACTCGATAGAAGATATAAGTTTCTCTCGGCACTGGTCGACAATTGGCGACATTTAGAATAACATAACTAGTTTATACAAAAGCTATCCTTTTACTTACTATGCTGGCACAGCGGCCGATAGTGAACCTGGTGTACCGATCTTATGAGATGGACATTTTTGTTAGTGAATGTGTTCATCGTCAGTCGGAAGAAGTCCACTGCTGCACAAGCGCCTCCTCAACAGATTTCCACGACGATAGGTCCTGCGCTCCCTCATCCAGTGAATGTTTTCATAACAATGATAAGATGTTTTAATATGTTACAAAATTAATGGTATAAGTATACCAACAAGTGTTCCATTCTAAAATGACTGCTTATCTGAGTTGACTAAAGTTCCGGAAATTGTCGGCAATGTTCGGTTCTGGCTTGCTCGGTACAAGTCAGCACCAACTTGTGGACCTTGTTCTAGAAATGCTGGTAGATCGGCGTTTGGCTCCAGCTTTGTTTATAAATACGTCGTAACATACAAAAGTAACTTAATGTTCTGTTGTGTTCCAACAGCGGGCAGCGCGCGCGACACGTCGCCCTACAAGAAGAGTGCGAGCTCATCGCCGGGTCACGCACACAATCGCCTCCAGCTAGGTAACACATGCCTCACTATTTTTTCCACCGCACAACACAAGCGGGGTTTTCACTCTACGACTACACTCGAACCGAGTACGAGCTAGCCAACATAGTCTAGCGTCCCAGTACCGTTTGCATCCTTAAACAATCAATATGACAACAATTTGTTGTGACTTGCGAGGTATCGAAGTGGTAACGAAAAGAGGAAGAACGCAGAGGAACAGTCTTAGACCTGTAATTGTAGTATAAATGAGTGCACTAAACACAGCGGACAAGTGTTTAAGCATGAGATCGAAAAAGTAGCAAGGAAAATGAAGTTAACTTCTAATAATTCAGTCTACTTTTCCTTACATGACACCATTTTGTTTTACAAAATGGTCCGAGTGAACTCGTATGAATAGAACCGCGTCCTAGTAGTCATAAAAACTCGGTTTGAGTCTGCTCGGACAGTTAAGGCGTGGAAACACGCCTTAAATGCCGACTTGGAGAGTTGAAATACTTGGTTGGCACAAGTTTAATACAGTGAAATTAAATTATTATAAAATATATTTTGTATAGAATAGTTCAATAAATTGCTTCAAAAAAATCTGTATATCTATTGCGATCCATCAACAACAACAACCACACGAACGTGCACCTAGCGAAGGTGTACGGTCGGTTGGTCGTTGTGTTAGTGTGTTGTATGACCGCCAGGCGGGAGCGTGGCGCACTGCTCTTCGGAGCTGGAGCCGCTGACGCCGTCTCGTTCCACCGAGCGCCTTCATCGCGACATGCAGAACCTGGAGGGACTCATGAAGGACCTGTCCGCCATCACGCAGCAGCAGTTCCACTGCTGAGACACCGCGAGCCGCGACCCACGACACCTTATGTGCTCAAACTAATCGTGCAATAGACAATGGAATTCAAAATGGCGGCTCACTGTCACTGTGTCGACGCCATATTTTAAATTTCCAAAAATTTGAAAACGCTCAAGTTGTGTGTATTTGTAGAATACAACACCGACAATTATCAACAGTTATTTTTTTCGTTTGATATATTATACTTGTTCGTTCGCTATAAATAAGGGAGACGCCATTTTTAGTCCCAATTCTTATCGCGCGACTAGAACGTTCCGGATAGAGACTGCAGAGTTGACGAACGCCGGTGTCGGAGAATATATCAAAGACTAAACTGTAAAATAGACATTGAGTGTTATTGTTGCACTTGTTTTGTTATGTGGAGCTCACGTGACGCGAAATATCAAATGATTAATACTTTTTGGCTTTAACAAGACTGTTATATTTTAATTGTAATACATTTAGCGGCCTCGAGACTTACGATACGTTCCTGGCCTACTACCAAAGTCCGCCGATTTATGGTGAGTCACTATTCGTAATATACAAAGTATTTTATTTAAAATTATTTTACTTATTTGTTTCTGAGTTGGAGGACAACATTTTTATTAGACGAGGCCATTAATTAATTTTAATGAAATTTCGTTAAGCTTTATTTTATAAAACAATCGACCATTAGATATAAAAAAAGAACAAACAACGATTTATGTATGTATATATGTAACGTTGTTCTAATGAAATAGTGAATTTATATAAGTTATTTGCAAATTTTATAGACATATTTTAAATGATTTAATTTTTAATCACATTAAACGATTCATTATAGTTTAGATAAGTTAATTTACAAGTCGGTACCTGCTGACAAATACTGCCATACTAGTTGTTTAATGATTTGTATAACTTGTATATTTTGTACGTATATATTATTTATACAGACTGCCGAGCGATCTTCGGTTCGTCTTATGTGGGCGCAGCCAACACACTGTTGGCCAGATTTATTTAAACAGAGACTAGAGGAGGAACAATGTACCACGAATACACAGTGTATACATATTTTGCCAACTTTTAAAATATTTGTATAAAGACTTTTATAAAACTAAGATTTTGTATAAACGCTTAACTTTTATCTTTTTTCTAGTATTTTTAGTATTTCTAGATGTAAGTATCAGGTTTTTATGATCTATGTACCTGTTCGATTTGGAGTACGATCGAGGAGAAAACTAACACTAAACTACGGTCACCTCTACTGTACCGAACAGAACCGTATGTGACACACAACACACCTTACCATAATATATAACATCTCATGATTGTTGATTAATTATATATATGAAGTAATTACGGAATTTAATGTTTCTCAATTATGTGATCTCACCCATTCTTTGTTTTTTTTTACTTAATTTATTTTAAAAAATACAAAATGTAGAACTCGATAAAAATAACGGCATATTAAGTTATGAACCACAAATATTGCCACTCACTGTCTTGTCCAAATGACACATAATTTCATCACCATCATGGTGCCTGGAACCTGATCTGTCATCATAAATTGGCGCTAATAATTAAAAGATACGAGCTAATAATTAATTATAATATTTTTATTTTATTTTGAAGAAACACAGCAGAAACCTGTACATTGACTTGACCTATATCATATACAAAGGTGCCTTTATCAGGGGGGTGCAACTTCCCTACATTGGCACATGAAAAAAATTTGCATTGAAAGTGCTGCCACCTATTTTATTAGGTACGCTGCAACTTCACCACGATGGCGATAATTTAACATACATGATAGATGGAGCTAGTGATAGCAAAAAACTCACTTAACTTACTTATTAAAGACTTGACTATCGTGTTGTAATCATTGAATAACTCTCTTTATTTAAAGGTGACTGCTGAACTTAATAAACGAATAATAATTTCCATCCACACAAAACAAACATCAATAATCAATATGCATTCAATACGGTCTACAACAATAGTAAAAAGTAAAAACTGTAAACATAATTAGCGCCATCTAGCGACGGTACGCTAAGAGCGTAAAAATAACGCAGCGCCATCTCTTGGCCTGGGTACACTGATTTTACAAAATAAAACATGAGTTGCACATCTATCTCTAGTATATAGTGTATTATCTATGGCCTATATCAAGCCGCGCGTCGCGTTAGCGTCACCAAAGATGAAAGAACACACAATATTAGAACAAGGCGTCACGCACCACTCGTCTAGGTCAAAATGGGGGCGCTAAGTTTTATTCTATTATAAACTATAAATATTAAAATAATCACACCTATGGAAATATTATATGTGAATGTAATTGTTCTATTTAATAAATTAAGACTTATAACAAATTATTAGCTCGATTTGCGATTACCACGCGTCCATTTTCAAGGTTTATTATAATATTAATATATTTATAATCAATTGATATTTGTGAGCACCTACTTACACTCATGAGTACTAAAACAATAATTAGTGTGGAGTATTTTGCATCTATAATATTTTTAAAGTATGTTGCAATACATCGATTTATCTACTTCTCAATGATAGGTTAGTATTATGGCGCCTAATTTTCATATTTTCACTTAATTCTAGGTATATTGTAACATATAAGCATTTAATTATACTTTTATTGTGATGATTTATATTTATTAAAATTAAGTATATAATAATATGATTTCCAAATGACTCTTGATTATTTAATAGCTAGTAGGCAGGCTACAAATCCTGTCTTCTTCACAAATAGTTAGGCATATTTTATGATACAATACTAATTAAAAAATAACAGTTACAATAGTAAGGTCAGTTCGGCGTAGACCATCAATCGGTGAAGACCGCCTAGTAAGAAATACGACGAATTTTTAATAGCCAGATACATACATGGCAGCAAAATGTATGAAAACATAAAACTATTCTTGCAACAATAAATTGACATTGATGGCGTTATAAAAGGCACATATAGTCCAGTCAGTGAGGATTTTTGCCCTACAAAAAGTGGTGTAGTTCTAATTTTTTAATATGTAGTTTAGTTTTGTACTTAAATGAAAAATCCAAATTTGTGAACTTCAGGAGTGGCCGCTCGAGCCGCCATCTTGGATGAAAGGTGCTAAAATCGATTTTTTTTATTTTAATATAATACCTCAACACTTAACCCTACGACTAAAAAATATTCAATGCAAACTTGTAGAGAACAAAATACCACATATTTTTTGTTCTATAATTTTTTTTGTAAGTCTCACATGTATGTATAGTTTAATGTCTTAAAGTTGGTTGATGTCTATGTCTTCATTATATGAATTTGAATTAACCATTACAAAATCCGCACACAATAGAGCACTTCAACCCAGCTTTCCTGCAGCCACATGCTCCACCGCATCCTTTTTTGCATTTGCACGAAATGAAATTCATTAAGGCTGGTGACTTTGTAATTTTTAATGGAGTAAGCCCGTTGCTGCCAACTTTCCAACCCCAGACTTCCGGATTTTTTTTGGATTCCATACTATTTCTGAACCTAGTGATATGTCCTATACGCATGACGTCGTGCAGTATCCTCCGTTGGGGTAAAGTTGCAAGAGTGGGTTTGCTTTTTATTGTTGCTTTCACGAAACGTTGATAGCGAACTTCTTCCAAGGTTTCCTTTTCCATGTTGCCACCATACAAAGCATTGGGAAAACATGCTCCAGCATCTGCGATGTGTTCTTTTTGAGCATCTTTATCTCTGAAGATACTAATCATGTCAATTGCTGTTTTGATAATCAAAAGATATATGCATCTTCCTCGGCCTAATTAACTGTAATAGCAGCTTGTTCAATTTTTTTTGTTAGCAACGAATTCAAACGGGCTTTATTTATTTTATTGCCTAAAAATGGTTCTTGCGAAACTTGAGCTGACATTGTTTCATCGAAAAGAACATCCGCAGATATCTGATTCTTCGATCGACGACATCTTTCTGCACTCTTGCTACTTTTAAAATTTGACATAATGTCCATTTTCGCATAAACTGTCTATCAATAGAAAATTTTCCCATCACACGGCCAAATCCGACGTGATAGTTAAAATCAGTCAATTTCGCCGATTTTTTAAACTAGTTTTTTTTACAAACCGCTTACGTTAAGGTAAACTTGTACGATTTTTTTTAATAGAAGACTAAAAATTTGATCACCTAATATAATAAAACTGATCTAAAATATTATACAAGTGGCCTAGTTTGATCATTGAATGAAAATTTTAATGAAGTATGCCGGTCTCCGACGAACTGGCCTTACCTTATTCTACCTATTTAAACAGTGAAAGACGTCGTAACTTGTTACTTTTTTAAATCACACAATTAATGAACAACTTGTAACCTAAGTCAGTTATAGTTAGGTACCTATTGTTGATTGCAATACAATCTTTTGATAATTCTCTTAAATGATGGCGTCACTGTTCGTCGCGAGTTGACCTTCAAAAACTTTTCATTATAATGAGAAGTGACAATTTTTGTGAAACTAACATATGTCGATGATTTAAAAAAATATAAGTATTTACTTACTTACCAGAAACAATTTAATGTCTTATTTTAAATACTAGTGTTGAAACGATAGACTGATTTATTTTGTGTGTTTATTTATTTATACCTATACCTACTTTCACCGTATTTTGTAGACTCTGGGGTGTTTGTAGTATTATGTTTATTAGAAGAGTTGTTCCATACATTACTTAATTAATATGTTATATAAGTTATTCCTAATAGAAACAAATTTTTGTTCCTACTATTACAAACAAATTTCAGATTACGAACTTGAACAGATATCAAATAATATGTTATGTTTTTTTTTTAAAGTGATAACCCTCACTTCTAGGATTAATACACAAATAAAATTTGAAAAACAAAATTTTATGAACGATGCGAACCTTGAACGGTTAGCTCAGTTGGTTAGAGCACCGGCACGGAACGCCGGAGGTCGTGGGTTCGAATCCCGCATCATTCATAAAATTTTGATTTTCAAATTTTATTTTTGATATCAAATAATTAATGATCACAATATTTTCGTGTACAAAATCATTCAATTAGTTATTGTTAACAACACAGTCATACATTTGACACGCGATTCTAATCGATATGAACATACAACTAATGATCAAATATAACACTACCTGTGTTGGACGCTAAGAGGTGACATGACATAGTACATCGTGATACAAGGGGAGAAAGTAAATGATTGCAAACGAAACGTCATGAACAAACCCGAGCCGAAAGCGAGGGTTTTTTAATAACACGAGTTTGCAATAACCTACACACCCGAGTATCACACGACGTTTTTCGATACAGTTGTGGGAAATAGTAAAAAACAAGTAAAATATTTAAATATATACATGTTTATTTCAACATGCTTTAAGAAAATGTCTTGTGGCTCTTTTTTTACAACTGGACTTTTTTTTATAACGAAACTATTCAATGGATTCTCTCGCGTATACAGCCTATTAGATTTTTTACAAATATTGATGTGAAAATAATTAAATTATAACTGGTAATTAAATATGCTAAACAACGATTTAAAATAATTTTGAGAATTCAATGCCAAGACTTACGGACTCATTAATTTTTCTTCGTATAAAATCTATCCGATTTTGTTGCATTTATGAAAACTCCTTGCTTTTTAACTTTTTAAATTGCCTTATAAATTTAAGATAAACTTAACGGGGGTTTTTCTTGTAATCGAGTATATTAAAAATGACTTAATTATTCTCTGTCTTGTTAACAATGCTCTAAATAAATAAAACTAAAAAATTAACTTATTTTAAAACTAATGGTCGAGATCGTAAAAGAAAGTTACGCGTAAAAGGAGATCCCTTTGCAATCGATTTAATTTTCGAATCTTAATTATTAAAGCCTCTGAAAGTACACCATTATCAGCAACTGTATTGAAAAGTATTAAAGTATGTATTGTGACATAGAGTGGGCAACACGAACGAAATCGAAATTGTATTTGGTACTAAATTGGCAAACAAATCTTTTAATCATTGATGATAATTTTGACAATATGCATTGGATAGCTGATATACGCACCCTCTAATTAATTTAGTACTTGTAACTATAGCGCCATTATCGCTTGAGTTCGGATCAACTTATTGAACAATCCGTCAATGACCGCTCTATGTCACATTTAAGAGCTTTCGCACTACGTCCGATCTGAATCCGATCCGTATCCGTGAAAACACGGTCCGAAGTAGTCGTAGAACTATTTCTATGGTAGTTTACGCACTAGATTCGGCGTCCGTCAACGTTCTTTACGTCAACCGTTAGTAATAGTTGTACTGTTTTTCACGGGTACGGATCGGATTCGGATCGGACGTAGTGCGAAAGCGCTCTAAATCTCTTTGGTTATATAATAATCACTACAAAGCGTTACCTAGAATAAAAATATTCTTTGGCGTTACCTCACAATCCACAACTGCACTTGTACGGTGGATTGGTTCCGTACAGAGTAAAACACAAGTTAGGCTCAAATGGTATATTGAAACCTTAACTTATGCTATATGGTAAAATGGTAAAATGTTGGTATGGTAATGAGCACGCGAATCGATCGGCGGCTTGTCGCGAACTGGTTACAATATTACTTAGGAAATAACGCGAGGCGACGTAAACGCTGACACGCGAAACGTGATGTACAGTCGACATGCTGTTGACCGTACAGCACTCACTGGAGTTTTGATTGGCGTAGTGTGGCATCGCGATGTTGTAATATTCACAAAAAGGACAGGTTTAATATCTATAAATAAACATTTACTCTCTCGAACTGCAATTTTAGTTTAAATTTTTGTATATTTTTCATATTCTGTGAGGGATGTTGATGAAGAGCGAAATAATATCGAGTACTGACAGATTGGTCACGTGACAGGTGTCGTGCTATGTACCTGGTGCACGGTGGTACTCTAGGATGTAATTAACTAGAATAATGTTTAGAGTTTTGTAAGTTTGTATAAAGTGGAGCACGTGTATATTTATCAACAATAAACTTATATTATTTATTGACGCAAAGTTTCATTAACCCCCTCCCCCCACTTCAGCACAGCACAGGTTATATAATATGGTTTGTTCATTAAATTTGAATAAACATTAGTTAGTAAGATGGCGCTGCAGCAAGATTCGAAATGCAATTAAGAAAAAAAATTAAACTTATTGCTTAAAATAATGATGTTTGATACAGAATTATGATATTAATTCTAATATAAATTAATTTAAACATTTACACATTAAATTAAGTATTTTAACAATAAATGAAACATCAAACATCTTCAAAACATTCAAACAGTCCAAACAGTGTCTATTAAATATCAGACCTTAATAAATAACGGTTTTATGTGGTTTTAATTAAATAATAATGGTTTTAAATATCAATAGTTGCTAACTATTGCCGGTAGGTAGCCATTTGCGCCCATAAATACGTCAATTGTAAAATAGCATTGTATAGGTACTCCAACTGCACGACTCAATTCATAAGCGTAGCAGTTCAGTTGCAGTTAATTTAATAGTATTGCCCTGCTGTTGCAGTTTTTTAGTTGAATAGCTCTGATGGTATGGTGAATCATATTAATAAAGGGAACATCAGGTAACGTAACATTTTTAGTGACTAATTACATAAATACAAATAATATAAGGGTAGTTGTTGGCTTTACCTTAGCTTTCTATTATTAAATATATTCTTTGGTCCCAGTAGCCGAGCCATCATGACAAAAAAAAACATATTTAATCAATATGTTTTGACTTTTGATTAATGAGCAATTGCGTTGAGTACCTATATATTTACAACTTTTAAACTGTATTGTAACCAACTTTGAACTGATCAAATTATTACATTATTTTTTGTTAAGTTCATCCGTTGTTGTTAGTGAAATATTCTTATTTCTTAACTTTCTTCACTGTTGAAAGGATACCAGTAGATAGTACCTACACGAAAAACTCGTTAGAGTAAATGTGCTCTGTGACGAAAAAACTCTAAAATTATAATTAAATTGTGTAGTTTAAAGGCCGGAACGCAACAGAGCGAAGCTGCGCTGCGCGTCGCTTCACGTCACTC
The DNA here is from genome assembly GCA_949711755.1 of Leptidea juvernica. NCBI lineage: Eukaryota > Metazoa > Arthropoda > Insecta > Lepidoptera > Pieridae > Leptidea > Leptidea juvernica. Next base: position 29,817,670 of record CATIXQ010000002.1, on the reverse strand, counting down.
GACGGTACCTATCGCACTACAACTGCAGTAAGCGGCAGCTCGCGTCATTTCTATAGCAGCCCGCATGCGAGCAACATTACAAGATGAGCGATGGGGACGAGGATTTGATCATTACTTCTTTAATGTGTGCAGAAGAAGAATCAATTATAGAAGAGAAAAAAAATATATAGATGTAAACTCAAAATCAAAAAACTTTATTCAATTAGGCTTAAACTAAGCGCTTATAAATCCTCACTATAAATGTCTTTTAAATTACTGAATCTATCATAATATTGGGAAAAAGTAGAGCTCTTTTGAAGAACACACGATAAACACAACGGTCACTCTTTTTTAATCAGTAGAGTATTTTACAATCACTGTAATATGCAAATTAAATTAGTTTGTATGGGTATGCATCTAATATATGAATAAAATAAAATTAATAATTAATTAAATTAAAGTAATAAAGGAGACATTTCTTTTTGTTCGAAGAATAGGCCCACCACGAAATGTGATGTATAGTAATGAAACATATATTGATTTATTCTTTATAATCTCTAGATTACAATGGTATATTTAGTTAGAAATAGTCTAACCGGAATACTGATAAATACGACAAAATGTGAACGTCACAATAACCTAAAAATCATATATAAATGTTAGTAATAAGCTATTACGTAATATCTTGACATAAAACAGAAACGGCCAAAATTAAGTAGGAGTGTAAGTAGTACTATCTGATAAATTTATCTGTATTAAATTCACTGCAACAACGTATTTTTTACATCATTTCCTAAATTGTCCTAAAATATACTACCTCGATCAACCCGCAGCAGACAGGGTAGTTGCGATACATTCGGAGTATTATCGTATCGTTGCAAATGTGTCGTTGTCGATATTGCGAGTAGACCTCCTGGTACGTTACATACATTCCAAGAATAAGTACTAATAAAATATCAAATAGCCTGCTATTACTAATCTTATTCTATACCACCTTCATTATAAGACTTTGAAAGCCAGAACTTATTGTAATCATCATAATATTATTTAAGAAAGACGCTCACTAACTAACAAGAAAACTCAAGTTCAAGCGGTTACGAACGCTATGTATTCTGCCTACGATTTCACTTCTGGGTGATTAATCTATGACATACTATTTGTCCTTGTCGCGCTGCAGTTGACATCATAATCTCTATCTTGCTCGAACCACCACGGTAATAATTCGAGATTTATTTGTAAATAAGAAATAAAATCGTGATAAAATACAAATACGACGTTCTTTTATATACTTTCGTGTGGTATGATATACCTTCACTCTTATATATCTTGGAAACATAATTTTTACATTTTCTTAACACACAGGTTGGCATTTTAGATTATTATTATCACGCCACGAAAACGTTCGGATTAGCTCGCTTCTATTAGCCGACTAAATGAAATTACGACAATTGTCTGAATTTGTCTGCAACAATTTGCGCCTTTACCTCTTTATTGTATATAATATCATTGATCACACTAGTATATTAATAGTCCCAGGCGTGTGTACACGTAAGTAAGTACCCTGTAAGAGGCGACTAAGGGCTTTTTAGAAGTGGGAGAGTCACGCTGCCGTCTTATGACGTCAGCACAATAGGGCCAGACTCGTCCGGCTTAATTACCACACTCGCACAGAATACCGGCGTGAAGTAGCGGCCTAGTGCCGCTATGTTTCGCATAGGTTAGTGTCGAGGACCGGAGGCCATCCCCTCCCCCCTCCCAACAAAATATGAGAGCGGTCCGGAAAAAGATATTACCCCAGGAGGGTACCGGCTCTACCAGAGCCGGAGAATCCCTCCCCGAGCACTCTCGCTCGGGCTGCCCTTCGTATTCTGGGGTGGGCACAGAACCACGCATGACCGAGGACAAACGAGGCAGTAACACCACGCTCAACGTGGACTTTTGCAATATCAGGGGAATTCACTCCAATTTAAACGCCGTCCACCACCACCTTGAGACGGCGCAGCCGGCCTTGTGTTTCCTTATGGAGACGCAGATATCTCGACCTAGCGATACGTCATATTTAACGTACCCCGGGTACAAAATTGAGCACAACTTTTTGTCTCATGCCGGGGTATGTGTGTACGTTAGGGAGGATATCTGCTGTCGCCGTCTCGGCAATTTTGAGGGTAGGGACCTGTCTACTCTCTGGCTCCGCGTAGATTTAGACGACCGCGTCCGTATCTATGCGTGTGTCTACAGGTCCCATAGCGGTAACGCAGAAACCGATCATCTTATGGGCTGCGTTCAAGCGGCAATTGACGACGTGCTTGCACAGATCGCCTCCGCTGAAATCGTAGTCTGGGGGGATTTCAACGGGCACAATGCCGAATGGCTTGGATCACGTACCACAGACTACGCAGGGCGATCCGTGCATAATTTTGCATTGGCGTATGGTCTGTCCCAATTGGTTGAGTCGCCAACGCGGCTCCCGGATGTGGATAGCCACATGCCGTCCTTATTAGATCTTCTGCTGACCACACATCCCGATAATTACCAGGTCTTTGTCGACGCCCCTCTCGGAACGTCCGACCATTGCCTGGTCAGGAGTGTAGTGCCTATCCGACGCCAACGTCGCAGACCACCAGCGACCCGCCGCGTTTGGCACTACAAGTCAGCAGATTGGGATAGGATGCGTTCCTTTTTTGCATCCTACCCTTGGGACAAGGTTTGTTTCCCTTCGGATGAAAGTTAGTCTAGCTTCCTAGTGCCTGCGCCATTGCAGTAGCCGATGTGATACTGCAGGGCATGGATATTTTTATACCAAGCTCTGTAGTACCGATCGGTGGCAGATCACAGCCCTGGTTCGATGCGTCAGTTAAAGCAGCATCTGACTGCAAAAAACAGGCGTATCGAACTTGGGTTGCGGCGCTGGGCACAAAGGATCCGAACTGCAAAGTTCTTAAGAGGAAATATAACCGTGCCTCCAGATTTTTAAGCGGCAAATCGCCCGTGCGAAGTCTAAGCACGTCGTCAAAATCGGCGAGCAGCTTTCCAATTACCCGACCGGAACACGCAAGTTCTGGTCGTTGTCGAAAGCTGCTCTTGGTAACTTCAACCAGCCGTCCATGCCGCCGTTGCACATGGGGAATGACACCCTGGCCCATACGGCAAAAGAGAAAGCCGAGCTCCTGTGCGCTCTTTTCGCCTCCAACTCGACTCTTGACGACAACGGAAAAACACCGCCGACCATCCCGCGGTGTCAGAGATCTATACATATATCTATGTACTCTAAAGTACAGTTCAGACAGAAAACTGTTAGGCGAGCTCTGTCTTCGTTGGACGTCAGGTCACGTAGCCGCCAGCTTTTAGTATACCTAGAGGATCACCAGTTGATCAACGACCGACAGTACAGCTTTCGCTATGGACGGTCGGCAGGTGATCTTCTGGTATACCTATCACATAGATGGGCGGCTATTGAAAGCAAGGGGGAAGGCCTGGCAGTTAGCCTGTATATAGCGAAGGCCTTTGATCGTGTATGGCACAAGGCGCTCCTCTCAAAACTTCCATCATTTGGGCTTCCCGAGAGCCTGTGCAAGTGGACCTCCAGCTTCCTTACTGGGCGTAGCATACAGGTCGTTGTCGACGGATATTGCTCGAACCCGAAGCCCGTGAATGCTGGAGTGCCCCAAGGCTGTGTACTATCTCCTACGCTGTTTCTTCTGCATATCAATGATATGTTGGACACCTCCAACATGCATTGCTATGCAGATGACAGCACTGGTGATGCCGTATACACGGGCCATGCAGGTCTCTCTCGGGAAATCGTCGACCAGTGCCGGGAGAAACTTGTGTCTTCTATCGAGTCCTCTCTCCAGAAGGTCGCGGAATGGGGTAAACTGAACTTTGTCCAATTTAAACCCCAGAAGACTCAAGTTTGCGCGTTTACCACTAAAAAAACCCCATTTGTCGTATCACCGCTCTTCGAGAACACTTCTCTTAAAGCCGCGCCTAGTATCGGAATACTGGGTCTCGAAATCTCGAGCGATTGCCAATTCCGTGGCCATCTGGAGGGCAAAACCAAATTGGCTTCGAAGAAGCTGGGCGTCATCAATAGAGCAAGGCAATACTTCAAGCCGGCCCACATTCTAGCGCTCTACAAAGCGCAGGTCCGGCCACACATGGAGTATTGCTGTCATCTCTGGTCTGGTGCACCCCAGTATCAGCTCGATCCATTTGACCGCGTGCAACGTAGAGCAGCTCGAATTGTCGGGGACTCAGTGCTCTGTGAACGGCTGGATCACTTGGCGTTGCGTAGAGACGTCGCTTCATTGTGTGTCTTCTACCGCATTTACCACGGGGAGTGTTCCGAAGAGCTGTTTAACCTGATTCCTGCCGCCGAATTTCACCTTCGCACGACACGCCACAAGTGAGGATATCATCCCCACCATCTGGATGTGTGGCGGTCCTCCACAGTGCGGTTTTCAAGAAGCTTTCTCCCTCGTACTACAAAGCTGTGGAATGAGCTTCCTTGTGCGGTATTTCCGGGACGATACGACATGGGTACCTTCAAAAAAAGCGCGTACACCTTCCTTAAAGGCCGGCAACGCTCTTGTGATTCCTCTGGTGTTGCAAGAGAATGTGGGCGGCGGTGATCACCTAACACCAGGTGACCCGTACGCTCGTTTGTCCTCCTTTTCCATAAAAAATAAAAAAAACACCGACACCCCAATACTTAAGTTTGTCAGTCAGGGCAATCACCATAACCACTATACCAGAAACCTTGCCAAAAATACAATAACAACCATCATTGTAATTTCAAAGTCGTGTCTTAATAAAATAAGTAAATGCTATTGAGGTAAGGTTTTGTACACTGTTTATCATAGTTAGAAATAACACATTGATTATATAAGTATATAAGTATTAGTATAAATATTTATTAGTCATCATCATTTTTAAAATCATCTTTTATAATTAGAATCTCATCCAGAAACGATGCAGGTGGCTCAGTCTCACCTTGATGCCCTGCCGTAAATACCACCGAACAGACATTTCATGTTCACAGCAACCAACAGAATGTCTACCCACCAATCCATTGCAACAGTAACCGGCAAGATCAGCTCGAGTATTAGAAATCGATGGGTCAACCAGATAAGTTTTTCTAATTGTGTGCCTTGATTGTATCCCATCCCGAAGAAGGTTTTTATTTTGAACAAAATTTTGTATTCTTCGAAGGCCCAGTTCAAGTCTCCAGGTATCTCAGACACTAATTAATGTTTTCGCACATTACGATGAACGAAGTACACACAACGACTCTATGGAGTATAATATGCTGTATATGCGATATTAAAATCTATGAAAGAAATTACGACGTATACCAATGATATTTAAAAGTATAGATAGGTTACCTAGACAACATTCGGTGTTTGTAAATGATACACAAACGCACACATGAATAATTTATAATTGCAATAGCACACTACATTACGATTACACGTCAAAGAATGATAGTAAATGCAATTATGGCAAGCGAAAAAGTGATAAGTCTAATTTTCTAATTGCTTCGTATTTGAGAAACAAAAACACAGAAAAATCAACAGATATAATTTTTTTCCGTACACCGTGATTTATGCCTAAAATACGATTCATTCATGAGTTCATGTAGTAAATGTTATAAAATAGTAAAACTACATTGAAATTAGGTTCATAAAGTGTTATTAATTTTATAAAAAAAAAATTAATATTGATTATAATATATAGCCATATTGATGATGTAAATTATTTGTACACAAAATAATAAAAAACATACAGACATATCAAAACAAAACCGAAATGTGTTAACAATAAGGGTTCCATTTTTACAATTTTACTAAAGACGTCTCCCAAAAAGTTTTATGTTTACAATTCTTATTTCTTGTTTATTATATTATTTATGAATGTCTTTTTGTTCAGGGTTTATTACAATAAAATAATGGGAGGAAAAGAAAATTATCCATTGATTCTTCTGCAGTTAGCAAGGAATATAGCGAAAGAGCAGTGTTACTGAAAAAACTCCTACGTAAGCAAATAGCACTTTCTGTCTACGTCCGCTACCTACCCTAAAACTTGTTTTCTTAAATTGTCCTAAAAATACTACCTCGATCATCCCGCAGCAGACAGGGTAGTTGCGATATATTCGGAGTATTATCGTATCGTTCCGAATGCCGGGACGAATTTTCGGGACGATACGACATGGGTACCTTCAAAAAAAGCGCGTACACGTTCCTTAAAGGCCGGCAACGCTCCTGTGATTCCTCTGGTGTTGCAAGAGAGTATGGGCGGCGGTGATCACTTAACAACAGGTGACCCGTACGCTCGTTTGTCCTCCTATTCCATTAAAAAAAAAAATGTTTCGTTGTCGATTTTGCGAGTATACCTCCTGGTACGTTACATACATTCCACGATTGATTACTAATAAAATATCAAATAGCCTGCTATTACTAATCTCATTCTATGTCACCTTTATTATAGGGCTTTGAAAGCCAGAACTTATTATAATCATCATAATATTATTTTAGAAAGACGCTCACTAACTACAAGAGAACTCAAGTTCCGCAATCAAGAGGTTACTAACTAAAAATTTCATGAACCCGGTTAGATTTTACAACAAAATATGGCCTGTTGACAATAATAAATTAATTACAATTTTACTAGCATAAACGATTAGTAAACATCACCATATCCAGTGGGCCCAAAAAAAATGTCTCCTTTAGTAACTAAAATATTTTTATTTAGTTATTAAAATTAATTAAATTATAAGACAAAATTCTATAAAATTAGCAATTATCAGTATGCATAGTGAAGCGACGCGCCGCTTGCTGTGTCGCACTGAGCGCGTCACAATATTCTCTCGGAGGCAACTATGCCGCGACGCGCAGTGCAGCACCGCTCTGGTGCGACATACTCCATACAAAATAGTTAAAATAATATTTTGACGCTTAGTGCCGCGCAGTCAAAGAGTATAATAATATATAGGGAAAAGAGAGCCCTCTCTACGCATTATGAGCTGTCTATTTGAAAACTAGCGCCATCTGGAGATTGGCCCCGAAAATAACTATAATATATTAGCTCGAAATAATGAAATTAATTTTTAATGTTGTGACGCAATTAAATAACTAACTCTACTTTTTAATGTAGGTATTGCAATTTTTTACCATGTTGAAATTGCGCGTAGAGTTAGTTATTAAAATTTTGCCACAACATGGAACATAAAGGATAGGATTTAGTAGTTTTGGTATGAGTAATTGAAGTTATTGGGTGGGAGAAATAAAAAGCAATGTTTGCATATTATTTTTTATTTTTATAATGTTTATGTTTATCATAATATTGTTGAACAGCTGTTTTTGTTTCGTCTTCACCCACATAAGTTAATTTTCCGGACAAAATTCGATTGATCGATCTGCACCACCTTTTAACCTTGCTTTGAAAGATTGTCCTTTTTTTTGCAAGCGCGATATTTCTGCTTGAAGATGCTTGATTCTTGTGCACTGTGGAGCCATTAGATCTGTGAAAGAATGTTTAATTTACAAATTGTATAGTATTATATGGTATTAAATAAATGGACAATATGAAAAGGGATTCAGTCTTAAAGTCTATATATATAAAAATGAATTGCTGTTCGTTAGTATTGCTAAAACTTGAGAATGACTGGATCGATTTGGCTAATTTCGGTCTTGAATATTTGTGGAAGTCCAGTAAAGGTTTTGATAAGAAGAAGAATTTCATATGTACAGCACGACGTCTGTCGGGTCAACTAGTAATGAATAAAAATATATTCAAAATTTCATTCCCACATGGACATTGGCTGTTCTCAATCCTATCAGGTACCAATGCAGCCTTCATCAAAAAAGACATTTGCATTAATCTGCTGTTATAAAATTACTGTCACTTTTATGGTTAATGTTTGTTAAATAAAGACCTTTCGAATTTCTTATTATGTTTAATTTCTTATGAGTGTTGTAATATTACATCAAAGCCCGCCATTGTCAGGTGTGCTACTCCCTAACTTTGCTGACTCACATACTACAAAATAAATGATGGGCCATTACAAGAATCTTGCTGATTTTTGTCCCCAGCTCCGGGACTATGAGGGAACTACTTTGCCCACCTAGACAAATTAAATCAAATTAAATCACAAGTTGAAATAAGCTGTCAAACAAAACCACTATAGAAAAAAAGACATACCGACACTACTCACAAAATTTAAAATTATAAAATTTTGTTTTTATTTATGGTTTAGTTGTGTATAATAGATAGAAATATATTATATTATATACCTAATATTTTGGTATGTGTTCAAAACAAAATATAATCATTAATTTATATATTTATTATTATTGATAATTTGAAACAACAAATTGAAAAAAATATGTGAATTTTACCTGCAGCCACAGGTTGGAATGTTGTTGAAGTTGATGCTTTTTCTAAAATAAAGTTGCTCACATATAGCTCTGTAAATAATAAACATAATAATAGATTAATGATTATTTATTATTTGTATGCCACAGAGAACCGGAGAACTTTTATTGTGATTTGTAAAACCACATAAATTTAATATTCGGCGTCGGGGCAAAGGCGAGTTCTATCGCATGTAGAGGCGAGAAATCTTTTTTCAAAATGATTTTGGCACACAAACTGCCTGCAAACTTCTTGGAAGCTCAAGCTTCACAGTGCACTGTAACCATTTCTTGAGTCCTATCTCACTTTTTGGAAACATATGAAAACAGACGTCTTTTCGTCTACTAGCAGGTCACAACACAGCACTTATTGAACATGTTGCAGGGCTATTAAAGCTTAGAAAATTGAGAGGATAAGACGTTACGGTAGTAATTAATAAAAACTTCACTCAATTCAATTTTTGTGATATGGCGTGTCGCTGCACCAGTCGGGCGCAAATTATTTCGCCAATGTCGAGTGGAATTGAAGAGACACGTTATGGAAATTTTGTATGAATTTAATAATAATAATAAATTTAATTTATAAGTGGCAGGTTTTTTGAGTATAGTGTTATTTTATAGTATGGTTAGTTTCTAGCCTGGAACAACACAATTATACAAAATACACTCTACATTACATATATACAGCTTAATATTATTATATTTGACATATTTACATAAAAAATTACAATAAGGACTAAACACAGACGTTAACAAACATTCAACGTTTACTGGACGGGGAAATTTCGGTGGAGGAACGTCATAAAGGGGATGAAGAAGTTTAGGACAGGAAAATATTATATGAGATACAGTACCGTCGTCTAAGCCACATTCACACAAGGAGTGATCTCTAACTCTGATCTTGTGCAGGTGGACAGGTGTGCTGGAATGACCAAGACGTAGGCGACATATTGTGGAGGTAACCCATCTGTCTGCATATCTGTGGGAAAAAAAACCATGGACGCCTTGGTATATCTGGTTGGACTGAGGCATAGAATTTACCTTTAACCAATTTTGATTCATTCCAGTATGTATTCCAGGACTTGTCGAGATAAGTTTTAGAAAGTGCACTCAGATCTTGCGAACTATTTTTATAATGTTCATAAGAACCCATTTGTATAGCAGATTTAGCACAAGAGTCTGCTGTTTCATTGCCTGCAATGCCAGAATGACCTGGAATCCAGACAAGTGTTAAATTTATTCCATTTTGATGACAGGAAAATAGAGCCTCCCTAATCTGAAGAATAATTGGATGTCTTGACTTACTCCGGAATGGGTTTTCCTTGATGGATGATAAGCAACTAAGGGAGTCAGTAAAAATAGCAGTTTGATTCAGGTTATGGGAGCGGGTAAACAGGATTGCTTCTAATAAGGCAACGGCCTCTCCTGTAAACACCGAAGACTCCGGAGGACATTTGAATTGTAAAATGACTTTAAAGCTGGGGACCCAGCAGGCTGCGCCAACACAACTTTGCTGAGACATCTTTGAAGCATCTCTATAGATAAGAAAGTGATTTGACCAATTCTGATGAACTAAGCATTGAAATTTCGAATAAGTATCGGGGGCTCCTTTGACCAAACCAAGATCAGTAACGATGGAGGGATTGAAAACCAGGGCTTTATATGATGTGGAGAATAGAGGACTCATCGATAAAGATAACAAGGGATGAGGGAGATTGGTAAACTTACGAAAACTATCCAATAGATAAGAAGAGGGATTGCGTGGGCTAAGGACTTGAGATAGCTGGTCCAATTTGGTCCACAATGGGTGGGAGGAAAGCTGTAACATTTTGCTGACAAACCGGTCACATAGGTATTGCCGTCTGAGATGTAAAGGAGGATCAACACATTCGACTTGTAGAGCGTTAGTGGGGGAAGACTTCATTGCACCCAGAATAATTCTGAGGCAACGATATTGAATTTTATTTAGCTTCTCAGACACTGTTTTTTTTAAGGGGTCTAAAACAAACGAACAGCAATCAATATAGCTACGAACTAAAGCATTATATAAGAGTTTCAGGGAGTAGGCATGAGCACCCCATCAGACTCCCGCTACTGCGCGTAGAACATTGATGCCCTTTTCACATTTATTAATTACAAATTCGGTATGAGCCAATCCGTTCAGTCTGTAATCAAGGATAACTCCAAGGAACTTTGCCTTATCTACCAAGTTGATGAGTTGGTCCTCATAGTAAAAGCTAAAGGTAGGGATAGATCTCTTCCTTGTAAACACAACTGCCTGGCATTTAGACACTGACAAAGATAGGCTGTGGTCGGAGAGCCATTGCCCTAAATAGTACAATGCAGAGTTGAGGCATTGGGATATTTCCTCTACGGAGCCTGAGCTATGATAAAGGACAATATCATCAGCATACTGCAAGATGTTACAAAAATTATTAACGGACAGTTCTAGATCCTGAGTATTTATGCTGTATAGCAAAGGACTGAGAACAGAGCCTTGGGGAAGACCTTTCCACACTAATCTGGGTGGGATACTGGAAGACTGGTGTTAAAGCAGGTTACATATGAAATGTGTTATCCTCGTCGGTACACTCAGCTGGTGCAGTTTTTGCCTGAGCAACGGAAGAAGTACATTATCATATGCAGAGGCTACATCGATAAAAACACCCACAAGATATTCACCCTTACCAAAGGCAGTTCGAATGTCTGTAGTCAGTAAACTGAGGCTGTCTGCAGTACTGAGGCCCTTGCGAAAACCGAACTGCGAAGGGGCCAGCAGTCCTCTGCCTTCCATGATCCACTCTAATCGGTTCTTAAGAGGATCTCCGTAACTTTTGCTAAGGTGGACGACAGTGCAATACGACGACAATCCCAGGCTTGAGAAGAGGGATCACTATTTGAGACTTCCAGGAATCTGGAATTATTCCTTTTTCAAAAAAACCATTAATCAAATTTAGAAAGGAATATTTACATTTGTTATTTAAATTTACCAAAAAAGAGTAGGGTACACAATCTTCTCCAGGGGATGAATCTTTTAGGCCTCCAAGAGCAATCTGAAGCTCTGAAAAAGAAAAGGGAGCATCCATTTCGCACATTATGGGTGCTGGCGTAGAAATAGGGAAATCGTCCGGATGGGGAACATATGGTGGAGCAAGTTTGTCAGCGAAAGTACTAAGCCACTCAGATGGATTGTTTGAGTTTGGATCGGAGTAGTTAAGAGTTCTGCGAAATCTTCTTATGTTTAGCCAAACAATAGAAGAAGGCGATCTGGGGTTAAGTGATTCACAGAACTTAATCCAGCCAAGCTTTTTCTTCTTTGAAACCATCCTTTTAGTTTTAGCATCAATACGTTTATATTTCATGAAGTTCTGTCATTTGGGCTGCGTACTCTTTCTCTGCTACCATTCTCTTATTGAACAAGTTCTTGCATTCCCCATCCCACCAGGGAGGGGAAGGCAAATTATATGAGGCAGAGAGATTTTTACGGGGAATATTGGAATCGGCCGAAGAAATAAGAAATTTGACAAACTGTTCATAGTAAGTCAAGAGGTTACCATCACTCTGAAGATCAGAAAGGGAGTCTAACAAATCATCCACGGTTTGAGCATAGCGAGACCAATCTGCGTTCCGCAATTTATATTTTAGTAAAGGGTTAGGATTGGGGCGAGGAATTGTCCTATTATTTAGAGTAAGGATAATAGGAAAGTGGTCGCTACCATAGGTAGTAGGAAGAGTTTGCCAGGATAGCTGAGATGCAAGGGAAGTTGAAGAAAGGGATAGATCTACTGCCGATTTTTGGTTCTGATTGGGGTAAACTCTGCGGGTCGGAGAGCCATCATTCAGGATACAAAGATTCATATCCTCAAAGATGTCAACCAACAACGGAGCAAACCCATCACAGTTGTAACTCCCCCACAAAGTGTGGGGGGCGTTAAAATCACCCATAATTACAGTGGGATGGGGGAGAGAAGTTAGAATAGTTTCAATTTCTGGAATAAAGGAGGGGCTTGGATGTGGAATATACAAAGAGAGGAAGGAAATATTTACAGCTCTCACAGCAACAGCATTAATCTGATTACTGTGAGGGGGGATAGGAATAGAAGAAAACGAAATGTTTTGCCGAATGAAAATTGCACTACCCGCATAGCCGTCATCTCTGTCATCCCGCAAACAGAAGAAACCAGGGACCCGAAATCGGGCTCCAGGCCTCAGCCATGTCTCCGAGATGGCAATTATAACAGGGCTATGAAGGTTAATTAATGATATAAGATCTTGTTTCTTAGCACGGATACTTTTACAGTTCCATTGCAGAAGAACTGTTGGGGCCATTGTTCAAGATCTTAAAAAGACGGGTTAGATTGTGGGCAACGTTGGGCGGTAATGGAAGTTCGCTGCATGGAGCAACGATGCTGAGGAGCAATGACGAAAGGTCTTCTAACATTTTTCCTTGGGATTGAAGGAAGGAGGGTGGGAGATTGATGATAGCGTCATGGGCCTGCTTGTTGTAACCCTTTGCTAAGGGGGTTCGGGGGCGAGGAGAACGAATAATTGTCTCCCGATAGGATCTTGTAGGGTTGGAGCTGGGTTGAGATGAGTTGGTAGGTTGGGAAGAGTTAACGGGCAGAGGGGAGAATGTAGGAGAGGAGAAGAACTCCCTTGTCATCTCCGCATATTACCTGCGGACTGGGGGGAAACGAGCCGATGCATCTATATACGATATATTATCCTGAGACATAATACGCTTTATGTTTTCTTGGCGTAAAAACTCTGGACAGTTCTTATCTGACGCAAAATGACTGCCTGAGCAATGTAAGCAGGAAATTTTTCTTTTGGAACATCGCAGGACTCACCTGTATGGAGCTGGGCACATCTGTAACACCTGGGCTTAGACCTACACTGTGCTTTAACGTGGCCAAAACGACAGCAATTCAGGCACTGAATAGTCGGGAATTTATAGATTTCTACGGGAAGGGACGTATAAAATGAAAAAATTTTGGAGGGAAGCATCTGGCCTCTAAAAGTCAAAACAACCGATTGAGTGGGCACCCACTCGACAATACCTTCAATGATGTTCTTGCGGTTTAAGCGGCGGGCTTTCAAAACCTCGCCACAGCCAATCGGTAGAAGTTTGAACAAAAAAATACACTCTGAAAAACACCACACGTGTGTCAACCAAAGCCAACACGACGGTACTCTCAAAAACTTCACTCGATCAAGTTACTTTGAAACTAATAATAACGTCGAAAACTTGAAACGACGATTGAAGGCTGTCAGATTAGTTTATGACGTTTGATAGATAAATCAAAATGTCGTCACAACAACTGTCATATGAGATATGTGAACCTTAGACTTAAGGTCGAAATAATTTGTATGAAGACTTCCTGCCGTGATTTAAAGCATAGGTGTAGATAAAAGTATATTATGTAGTGGAAAGAAACATGTGAGTGAATGAAATGGCTGTTGTTGTGAAATATTTAAATTGGTGAAATTATTTCTCGTTTTTTTTTTTAATTTTCGATTATATTGTGCAAATGTTGCTGTAATTTGTTTCATTTTAAACACGGCTAATGAATCTATATACAAAATTAGGTACTTTAAGTATTGTCATTACTTTTATCGTGTATTGTTAAAATAATAAGTTAAAATAAGGATAAATTAGTTTGTACTATCTGATATTAAATAATTATAACAATGTTTGTGTTTTAGTTAAACAATTATCATTCATATTGTGTAAAAATAAACTATGAAAAGCGTTTTGTGCAGAAAAATGCAAATATTTATTTGGTATTGTTGTGTAGATTTATCATTGCGTGCGGGCTGCGACCCGCTGTTGATCGCTAAGATACAGCGGACAATAAATCAGTGTGTTACCGACTTGCTAGTTTCACTAACGTACGTTCGTGCGCCCTCCCGTTACTTGACAAATACTCAACAGTGGCGACGAGGTATTCAAAATTTGTGGAAATGTCTACGGGCGTGACTTACGGTGTTCTGTCGACCTTCGACCATCTCTCACAAGAATGGTACAGTTACAAGTCGCGTTTAAATCAATGGTTTATTGCTAACGACATAACTTCAACAACGGACGGTGATTTTGTTAACATCGTTATGTGAATCATCGTTCAAATTAGCAAGTGACCTGGCGTTACTTGAGAAGGTGTAAGAATTAGGATACGAGAAGTTAGTGAAACTACTCGACGATCACTTCACACCTAAAAGACTCGGGTTTGCGGAAAAGTCGACATTTTACGCTGCAACACAGCAACCAGGAGAGAGTCACACTCAAGGGGCAGCCAGGATAAGAGGATAAGCAGCTCACTGTGAATTCAAGAACTTGGAAGAAGCTCTGTTGCTTAATTTATCATGGGCATGGCACCAGGACGTGAGCGGGACAAGCTATTCGTGCAGGACCAGCGGGAGCTGACCCTCGCTAAGGCCATCGATTCGAAGGCAGAGAGCGTGCGGTGTGCACGGCAGGCCGCGTCACAGGCGGCGCCAGGCGCGAGCGGCGTCGGTGCAGCGAGGCCAGACATGGTGTTCAACATAGACAAGAAGAAAAGTGCAGTGTGTGTGGGTTTACCAACTTGCTAATCAGTGTCGTTATAAAACCTATAAGTGTAAAAAGTGTAATAATAAGGATCATTTACGTAAGATGTGTCCTAACGGAGAGATAGTAAAGTACGTAGACGAGGGTACAGTGGAAGATGGAGACGACGGTAAATCTTTTTTTAATATTCGGTGCTTAAAAGGGAAACCGATGATGGAGCCCGTCATGATCAGTGGTCTGGCTTTGGAATTTGAAATCGATAGCGGTTCAGCGGTAAGCGTAATATCCGAAAGTACCTACAAGTCTCATTTTATGCAACTACCGTTGTCAGTCACCAGCAAAAAGTTATTTAGTTATACGGGCGAAAATATTAAACGGGTTGGAGTTGTATTGTTGCCAATAACATATAATGGTCACACGCATGTATTGAATGTTTATGTAGTGTGCGCAAGCGGACCGCCATTGCTAGGTCGCGACATCATTCATGAGTTTGACTTGGAGCTAGCACCCGCAAGAGGCGCGGCCGTGCATGCATTGTACACCGAGGGGCAGGCCAGATGTGATTCTAATATTATCAAACAACTTGTTAATCAGTTTCCTAATGTTTTCTCTGACAACCTTGGATCTTTCAATAAGTATAAAATCAGCTTACACTTAAAACCGGATGCTAAGCCGATTTTTATTAATTATTTTTAGTTAATTATTTTAGTTAATTATTTTTTAATTATTATTAGGAAAATAGACAAGGAACTTGATCGGTTATTAACATTAGGCATTTTGAAACCTGTCGAACATTCCGAATATGCATCGCCTGTGGTACCTGTTTTAAAAAAGAACGGAACCATACGGATATGTGCCGACTATTCGGTTACAATAAATAAACAGTTGGTTATAGACCAACATCCGTTGCCAACAGTAAATGACTTGTTAGCTAAATTACATGGAGGCGTACAATTAATTTGTCTAAAATTGATTTGTCGATGGCTTACAATCAATTTATTTTAAATAAAGATTCTCAAAATCTCACATGCATTAACACTCACCGCGGTCTCTTCAATTTTACCCGTTTAGTTTTTGGGTTGTCGAGCGCGCCGGCTATATTTCAGCGGGCGATGGAATGCCTCCTTTCGGGTATAGATGGAATCATATTCCTATTGGATGACATTCTCATTCCGGGAAAAAATAAAGACCAGCATAAACAAAGGCTGTATACGGTGCTACAACGGTTAGATGACGCCGGGTTAACGGTACAGATGAGTAAATGCGAATTTTTCAAAGATGAGATTTCATATTTAGGTCATGTCAAAGACAAATACGGAATTAGGAAGTCGCTAGATAAGATAAAAGCTATAATGCAAGCTCCTAAGCCTAAAAATGTGTCACAATTACAGTCGTTTCTTGGTCTCACAAATTATTATAGGAATTTTGTGCCCGACGCCTCATCCGTTTTAAGTCCATTATATAATTTATTAAATAAAAATACCAAATGGGAGTGGACTGGCATTCATGATGCCGCATTTATTCGAATTAAAAATATATTATCGTCTGATAAAACACTAGCGCATTTTAACCCTGAGGCCAGGATAATATTGACGGTCGATGCGTCGCCGACCGGGTTAGGTGCTGTATTGTCACAAGCCGACAGTGACGGTTTAGAAAGACCGATATCATACGCTTCTCGGACATTGAACTCGGCAGAAAAAAATTACGCACACATTCAAAAAGAAGCTACGGCTATCATTTTCGGCATAAGGCGGTTCCATCAGTACTTGTATGGTCGGTCTGAACCCTTTACATTACGAACAGACCATAAACCCTTACTAGCAATATTTGGGCCACACAAAGGGGTACCGGAAGTGTCCGCAAACCGCCTGCAGAGATACGCTATATTTTTAACTGCATACAATTATACTATAGAGTATATTAAAAGCAAGCAGAACAGCGCGGATTATTTGTCTAGGTCATGCGGGGAAGGGGGGATTACGGAAACTCAGGAAGAGCTGGGGGAGTGCGAAGATCGCGCAACCTACGTCAATTTTATATTAGACGGTGACCTGCCAGTGACACTGTCACTACATGCGGCGCGAAACGGCTCGCGACTCCTATCTAGCTATAGTTATACGGTACGTAATAAACGACTGGCCTAGAAAAGTAGATGACGTTAATCTAAAACCCTTCTTTAATTGTCGATCACAGTTGTCATACGAGAATGGTATTTTAATGCGTGGACATAAAGTTTTTATTCCCTTAAAATTACAAAATACTATTTGCAAGGAACTACATAGTTCACATTTCGGTATAGTGAAAATGAAGGCGGAGGCTCGCAAGCGACTGTGGTTTCCGGGCGTGGACGCGGCGCTAGAGACTCTGGCAGCGACTTGCAGCGTGTGCTGTGCGCTACGCCCTGCACCGCCTCACGCCACACTCGCACCTTGGCCGCTACCGCCGCATCCGTTTTACCGGATTCATGTGGATTTCTTGGGTCCATTTCATAATTGTATGTTTTTAATCATTGTAGACGCGTACAGTAAATGGGTAGAATGTTACGACATGTCCTCGACATATAATTCGAAGGCAGTTATAAATAAATTGTATGAGGTGATGTCACGATTTGGAGTTCCACATACGTTGGTGAGCGACAACGGTACCTCTTTTACTTCCATAGAATTTAATGATTTTTGTAAACGTAACGGTATTGAACATGTTCTAAGTCCAGTTTATCATCCGGCCAGCAATGGCCAGGCGGAGAGTCTCGTAAAAATTGTAAAAAAGGGGTCAAGGGGTATTATTTTAGAGGGATTTAATAAAAAAAATCAGCATGAGAAAATTAATAAATTTTTGTTTGATTACCGGAATTCGAAGCACAGCACCACTGATCTTTCGCCGGCGGAATTAGTATTTGGTCGCGCGTTACGCTCGAGGCTGGACTTAATAAACCCAGTCGTGCCGAAACTCTCGACCACGGATCTTACTCATACCGTCGAACGTAAACAGTGTTCACAGGTTATAAAAATTATAAAGGTGTCCAACGTGCAGACTTTCAAGAAAATGATAATGTTTGGATAGCTAAAAATAGTGATACTAAAAAATTATCGTGGATTGAAGGAACTATAAAAAAGAAAATTGGACGGGATATGTATGTGGTATATGTGCCAAATTTGGACTGTGAAATAACCAGACATATCGATCAGATCAGACCACGAATGTCTTCGGTGGCAACCGACGATCAGACATGGGATCCCGACGTCATACCAGACGTATCACCTGCTGAAGTTCATGGCGATACGGTCTCACAACCAGGAAGGGAAGGAGAGTTGGCACTGGAGCCTGGGCAAGCAGAGAGACCGGTAGATTGCCCGGAGACACCACCGAGCGCTGGCAACCACGCCGTCGCCACTCCTCATAGGCGACGGGCAATAAGTCCGATTTTCTCGACACCTTCGCCAGATAATTGTAATAGTTAGTAGTTAGTTATTAAAATGTAGGTTTAATTATGTTTCTTAGCTTAAGGGGAAGGGATGTTGTGTAGATTTATCATTGTGTGCGGGCTGCGACCCGGTGTTGATCGCTAAGATACAGCGGACAATAAATCAGTGTGCTTCCGACTTGCTAGACGTACGTTCGTGCGCCCTCCCGTTACTTGACAAATACTCATCAGGTACCATATATTTATTTAAGGCAGCGACCTTGATCGATAGGAGTTCATTTAGCGGCCGCCCGCCCACCATATTCTATGTAACAACATAGTAGATATTTTTTTAAATTGTAGTGCATCTATCTTTAACTTTATTTTAAATCACATTTTGATATTTCAAATATGATAATCATATTTTAAGTCTTTGCCATAAAACCATTTTCAATAAAGATTTTTACTTAGTTTCTATTTGCAAAGAATGTTGAAAAAGTCAAACCCAGTATGCTTTTTAGGATCTTTTGGGCCGCCTGGCAAGCTGCCAGCCTACATGCAAGCCATTCCAAGCCGTTTTACAGTTCCATTGGCTATCACAGCCAAGGAATGCCCTTTTAATTGCGTGCTCCATATGAATCCCTACCTGTGATATACAATTGTGTTAAGAACCCCTGTAGGATATTTGATACGGATATGCAGTATCCTGCGGGAGACACCACTAAAAGTTAACATTTAAATATTTTTATTCAAAATAGGATAGGTATAATGTCACTATTACAAGTCTACTATTGAAAGTCAAAAACTACCAACCATTCGAAAAGGCATGCGTTAGACCTGAGAAGAACGGGCGAAGCATACTCGCGGGCTTCTTTTTTTTCTTATAAAATATGGTTACAATGTAAAATCGTAGAATAAAATTTATTATTCAAACACGGACTAGTAAAAAAAGGACTCCGCGCCGTGATATTAGCATGTGAAGCTCCTTTATGCTAGTGTGTGTGCGGTTATGGGGTATACCAGTTTCACAATTGTTTCTCCCTTAAAGAATCATATATCCAAAATACTTTTATATTATTGTTTTTACAATTTCACAATGCAGGACGGCGTGTTTAAAATATTTTATTGCGACGCAAACTGATCTGTCACAGACGATGGCAAATCTCATAATGGCGGCCGATCGGCTTGTATTAGTGTAAGTGTATGCTTGGGGCTATGTATTTACACGTTTACCGGCTTGTTTTGGTGCCTCACTGTTATGTAAGGCGACACGGAGTCCTTATTTTTCTCGTCCGTGTATTCAACGTCAACAAGGTATTCGGTTCGGTGCAATTTAAACATCAGTTTTCTAATAAGTTTTAAGTATTGTTGTAACAAAAGTGATTGTAAACATAGTAATTTTGGAGCAGCACAGTATGTATCTTTTTTTATGTGATCGACAGTAACTCTGAAGAAATATTTGTGTTTAACACCGTGCATTTTTTGCCTAACATTTTAATTACTCTCAATTTTTTACTGTTGATATGTTATTATGTGACAACTTCAATGTGATAGTGCTATCCTCAAATGTCATTGTGATAGTGGCAATCATAGAGTAAAAATGAAGTTTATTTTCTGTTGAGCTTTTGGCTCGGTTTTCTTTAAGCCTCTAAAACTAAATCAATCAAAGACATTACGTGCAACAGACTATAAAAAACGAAGTGAAAAGAAAATATGAAGTGCAAAGCCTGTAATAAAATTGCAAAACTTGTGGAATCTGAAGTACGTTCTTTGTGCTTTGAGCATTATCACTATCAGTGTCTTGGTATTACAACGGAGAATTTTCACAAGGAGTCAAAGCATAGTAAAACTAATTGGAATTGCCCCTCCTGTAAAATTGCCAAAAAGAAGGGAGATAACACTAATACCCCAATACGGCAAGATAATCCTCCGAGGCCTGTAGTTTCACCTTCGGCACTGAGCGGCGTGAGTGACACTTTACTAGACGAGCTGAAATTATATTCTGAGATCAAACTGCAAGAAGCTACTGCAACTTTCCTAACTCAAGTACGATAGCAAATTAAATCGGAAAAACAACAAACACATTTCACGAGGAGTTTGAGCAGATAAAGAAAGTTTAAATTACATTTCATCTCAGTTTAAGGGTTGAAATAAGAAAGTCAGTGAGAACATACAAATCATAGAAAGCCTTCAAACTGAATACCAGGCACTGTGAAATCACTTAAACAATCTGGAACGACAGTCCAGATCTAGCAACTTAGAAGTTCAATGTGTTCCTGAGCTTAAGTCGGAAAATCTCCTGTCAACCATCAAACCACTCGGAAACATGATTCTAGATGACGAGATAGTTGACTTCCACAAAGTGCAAAAAGTAAACCAACAGTCTAGTAGACCGCGATCCTTAATAGTAAAGTTTATAAGCCCTCGCATACGAGACGAATTGTTAGTAGCTGTTAGAAATTTCAATCGAAAATACCCTAAAGAAAAGCTACACTCGGGAGACTTAGGAATTGGCGGTAACAGACAGTCCATATAGGTTACAAAGCACCTATCGCCCATTAATAAATAACTGCATGCAGCCGCTCGAATTGCCACCATAGAAAAAAAATACGAGTTTTTGTGGATCCGTAACGAAAAAATATCTGCTCGAAAAAAGAGGTAACAGACTGTCCATATAGGTTACAAAGGACCTATCACCCACTAATAAAAAACTGCATGCAGCCGCTCGAATTGCCACCAAAGAAAAAAAATACGAGTTTTTGTGGATCCGTAACGAAAAAATATTTGCTCGAAAAAAGAGGATAAAAGATCTTAGGTACAACATTTTTAGAAAAGACCGTTGCTCAACAATCTCGTCCAAGAGCCAAACAGGATGGTGGAGATGTATGTATCGCAGTACACAAAAGGTTAGATGTAATATAACAGCCAACATGGGGATCCGAGTGTGAGGATCTGTGGTTGACTATCCGCTATACTAGAAAATTTAAGCAGCTCAGGGTCAACATATTATGTGTAGCATACTTACCATCACCCTTCAAAATGGAATATTTAGAATTATTTCTGAGAAATATGACAAATGTACTCTGTAGTAAAATAAAACAACAATCAACTATAATATTAAGGGATTTTAATATGAAGAACATCAAGTGGGAATTCAATTCAACAAATTCTTCCTGCGTAGCACTTAAGAGGAACTGTGGTAATATAGAAAATACAAGGTGGCGCAATAGAACGTGCATATTTAAAATATTGATTAAAAAATAAATACAAAAGGTATAGTTAAAATAAAACTGAGGTATTTTTAAGAAATAACTGAAATTTATTTTTTAAAAATAACATCGTCTAAATGATGACCCTCTCTACGATGACACTCCTCTAATCGCAAGCGGAAGTTATTGAAAACTTTCTTCAGTAATGCTGGTGTAATTGCTGCCATTTCACCACGGATATTCTCCTTGAGCTGATCGATGTTTTTCGGATTATTGCTGTAGACTTTGTTCTTGAGGTATCCCCACAAAAAAAAGTCAGGAGGCGTCACGTCTGAACTACGTGGGGGCCATGGGATATCACCTCTTTTCGAAATCAGTCAGCCAGGGAACATCTGTTTCACAACCGCCATGGAGTCCTTTGATGTGTGACAGGTAGCTCCGTCTTGTTGAAACCAAGTCCTAGAATTCACTATTCTTGAATTTTCAAGCTCTGGAGCCAAAAAACCTTCCAACATCGCAACATAGCGTTCGGTATTAAGAGTGGCGTTTTGCCCCCGCGCATTTTCAAAGAAAAACGGTCCAATTATTCCTCTACCAGAGATTGCTGCCCATACTGTCACTTTAGGACTATGCAGTGGTTTCTGGTGCTTGAGTTTGGGATTCTCACTGTTCCAGTAACGACAATTTTGACGGCTTACGAACCCATGGATATGGAAGTGGGCCTCATCTGAGAAAAGGATATTGTCAAAATTGGAAAATCGGTTAAGCATTTCATTAGCAAATGCGAGCCTTGCTCCGAAGTCAGACTCTTTCAATTCTTGTGTTAACTGCAGCTTGTAAGGATGCAGTTTAAGATCCAAGTTTAAAATTCGTTGCAAACTTCGTCTCGATAAGTGTAAGACAGACGATCTCTTGCGAGTAGACATTTGTGGAGCTCCTCGTACAGACTGCATAACTCTCTCAATATTGTCGTTGGTCCTAGATGTTCTTGGACGACCTTTTGCTTGTGGCTTAAACGTTGAACCAGTCTCTTCAAAACGCTGTACCCATATTTTAATTAAATTAGCACTCGGAGCTTCACTAATTTGCCGTAGTCCATATTCAGAACAATATGAACGCCTAGTAACGATGTATGAACGAGAGTTCTCGTAAAATGCGCGCACGCAAAAAGCGCGACGCTTCCCGTCGAAGTGACTCATAGTGACTAAAACTCCATGAGCCCGCCTACCCAACGATGCAGACTCCCCCCGCCCGCGCACTTTCTACCCCGCGAAAAAAGATGATGCAATATGCACGTTCTATTGCGCCACCCTGTACCTTCATGGACGATATAACTTTTAATAACCTTAGCCAGTGTAACATGGTAAGAAATACAGCAGACAGAACCCTGGACCTAGTACTAACGGATACACCCGAGTCAGTTAAGGTAAGTGAATGTCAGAACCCACTGATACATTTAGACAATCACCATCCAGCTCTTGTTGTTGAATTTGTGACACCTAAAGGCTCAACTTTCCTAAAGAGTGTCCAAAGTCGCACCCTAAACTTCAATAAATCTGACTTTACTAAAATAAGTGAGGACCTGTAGTGGTTGCAATGGTCGAATCATATCCTACTTTGTTTAGTAGCTCTTTAATTAAGTGTTCCATAGAAAAACTTTAATTTCATAGAAGATAATATAGGCTATACCAAAATCCTAGACACAAACAGACTTTTGAAATCTTGAGAATTAGATATGAAAAAATGTAAAGAGAATGTTATTGCACGTTTAAAGAAAAGGCTGCCATAACTATGAAAAAAAAAACGCCCAAACCCATATAGTCGTTTGTAAATATTTTAAAACGCAACAGTGGCACTTTACCAGTGGGAGGCTCCTTTGCACAGGACGCCGGCTAGATTATGGGTAGCACAACGGTGCCTATTTCTGCCGTGAAGCAGTAATGTGTAAGCATTACTGTGTTTCGGTCTGAAGGGCGCCGTAGTTAGTGAAATTACTGGAAACTTACCATCTTATGTCTCAAGGTGACGAGCGCAGTTTTAGTGCCATTCTAAATTTTTGGGGTTTTTCAAGAATCCTGAGCGGCACTGCATTGTAATAGGCAGGGCAATTACCATCAGCTGAACGTCCTGCTTGTCTTGTCCCTTATTTGCATTAAAAAGAAACACCAAGTTCTATTAGGCTAGTTATATATATATATATAAATATAATTTTTCCGTTAGAAAGTTGCTCCTCAGTAGGTGAAATTTCATTAAGTGAATCTGAGATTTTTACAAAGTTTTTCAATCGATGGTACATCAGAAAATGTATTGGCACATTAAACAGTATATACACCCACTGCAGCATGGTTTGCCAAAAAACTCGACTACAACGAATTAATTGGATTTATTGAGGAGGTCGCGAAAAGTATTGATGAAGGTAAGGAACTGCATGTTATATATACCGATTTTAGTAAAGCTTTAGACCTCATTAACCATGACTTATTACTGCGGAAGACTTTGGCAATGGGTATTCATGGTTCATTAAACAGGTGGTGCGAATCATATCTGAAACTTAAAACTCAAATCGTTAAAATCCAAGGTTATGTATCTAGAGCACAGTCAATACCCATGGGGGTATACCTACCTCAAGGATCTCACTTGGGTCTTCTATTGTTTATCATATCTATAAATGATTTATTTATATATATTTATTATGACTTAAAATGTGATTTTAAAATGTATACTGACGATTTAAAATTGTAAATTAAATTGTAAAATTGAAAAGAAAATACAGCAGGATGATGACAACATAATATTACAGGAGAAACTGAACAAAGTAAACATCTGGTGCATACTTAACAAAATGTTGTTGAATGAAAATAAATGCTATTGCATATGCTTCTCTAACAAAAAATAAAAACTTTCTCTATGAATTACTACTTGCGGGATCACAGACTAAAGGAACCTCATCATTGTACTATATCTCAGAAGGTCAGGAAATACGCCATGTTTAATACTATTGTTCCGGCTCAGGAATAATGTCTGGGACTGTAATAAGGTTTCCTATAGTCGCCGGTTTTGGCTCGTAAATAAATGAATTTATGTAGGCACTTGCAATCAACCAAGAATCATGAGGAAAAAAGTAAAATGCAATCCACTAACCTTTGAAGACTCTTACGTCACTCAGGTGGCGGCGGCGCAGCAGCTCCAATGGTCTTGACTGGTGTTCCAGGTGAACGTCACTGGCGATCGCAAGCTTGCAAAGTTTATATGTAGACACTAGTATTGAACGTCAACACTAGACTTGATGAGCACTGGTTACACAGGGTAAACACGGTTTACATATGTAGTGCTATCGACCACGCCCGAGCAAAGGTCAATTGTCTCTGTCCGCTTGTCAACCCAAGCGCGACTTGTGTCATCGGATAGTGGAGCACGTACAACTACCCTCATGACTCCTAATAAAATCAGCAAGTACCCCTCACCGAAATCATTGTAATGATTTCCAGATAAAGGAAAATTAAAGTATTTATTTATGTATTTAATAAAATTTGAGTCATCTAATCTCTATATAAAAAAAGTATTAAAAAAACTTATGTAATTAGTAAGATAATAAGTATTATAAATAGTAAATTATGACTATGGATACCTAATAAACTTAACCTATTTATGTAACAACAATACCTACCATTACAAATGTTAAGTTCTAAATATTTAATGACAAAATGGTAATGGACATAACTTATTAACTGGCCACTTAAAACAACGATTAACTGTCCGGACACTGACAACGCTAACGTCGTCGTCAGGACCAGGAAACGTTTCAATGACTTTACCTAATGGCCATTGCAAAGGGCAAGTTAAATCCGATTTAATTAAAACAATCTCACCAACCTTCAAATTAGGTGGGGATACATGCTATTTTGGCCGTTGTTGTAATGTGTGTAAGTAATCATGTGACCAAAGTTTCCAAAATGATTGTGACCATTTTTGAACGTATTGCTACCTAGACAATAAATTAATAGGAACGTCCTCTAAATTGTGCTCAGGCACTGCGATTTTGGCCAATCAAAAAATGTCCAGCAGTTAAAAATTCAAACTCGTTTGGGTTATCTGAAAGAAAGCAAAGCGGTCGTGAATTCATCACGGCTTCAACTTTACAAAAAAATGTTGACAACTCCTCAAACGTGAGGGACTTGTCACCTGCGACATGCAGTAAATGATATTTCGCCGACTTTATGCCGGCTTCCCAAAGACCTCCCATACTGGGGGCGCTTGGAGGGTTGAACTTCCATGTAATACCTCGAGCTGAACAGCCATCAGAAATAGAAGTCCGTTATTACAAAGAAATTTAACGACGTCTTGTAAGTGCTTGTTTGCTGCTACAAAATTTGTACCGCAATCTGAGTATAAACTTGAGCACAAGCCACGACGAGCGGTAAACCTATCTAGACAGGCTAAGAAGCAATCAAGGTGTACTGATTTTGTGGAAAAGCAGACGAACAAACAAAGATATACTTTGTATAACTTAGCGTTACGCCTCTTGTGCTCTTTTACGTTAAAGGGTCCACCAAGGTCAACACCAACCTGATAAAAAACCTTATTGGGTTCTAACCGAGGCTTAGGTTCAACATCCCCATACTCGGCTGAGCCAACCGTGGACTACACTTGAAGCACGTGACGCAACGTCAGAGAACGGAGCGTATGACACTGCGAGCGGATACGATCCAGATCCTCTGACTAATTATACCTTGTAACGTACGAGGCCCTACATGTAAATAATTACGATGGAAATGTTCAATAATCAAAGTTGTAATATGACTACCTTTAGGTAAAAGCAAGGAATGTTTACGACTAAAAGGTAGACTTGCCTGTGAGATTCTACCCCTCACCCTGGGGAACCCTGCTCCGTCCAAGAATGGAGATAATTTTTTCAAAGTTTGAATTATTAATGTATTATTTTTAAGTGAATTAATTTCGTTGGAATAACATTGTTTTTGAGTTAATTTAATTATAAGGTTATGTGCAGAATTTAATTCAATAGTTGTCAAAGTTTTAAAATATCTATCACATTTTTTATTACGTGAGTTGTTAATGAATCGCAAGCGCCAAGCGGTGACGCGCTGTAATTTATTAAAAGTTGAAAATTTTAAAAGCAATTCATGATCCGACGGTTCTTTATTACTCAACAAATTAATTTTGATAGTAAAACACATCCCATCAACTCTAATCGTGGGATTGAAAGAGGTTTAATTGGGGCTACCTTAGTTTTACAAGTGAGCAGCCTAGTTTTAACAACGTTATTCTTGTCTATGCTACGAACGTACAGACAAGCCGCATACCCGCGCGTCGAGGCATCACATAACCCAACTATCTGAACGTCAGAAAAGTCCGTTATTAATAAATGACGCTCAATGCGGAGCTCAGACAAAGTTGACAAGACGAAATAAACGTTTTCCATCTCTCACAAAGATCAGACGGCAGGGGTTCATCCAAGCCTTTGCTAAGTTTCCATATATCCTGCAGGAGGCATTTAGCCAAGAAAACACACGGTGCTAGAAAACCTACAGGGTCAAAAATGCTTGCTAATAATTTTAATACTGAGCGTTTAGTGAAAATATTATCATTTAAATTATATTGAAAAGAGAAACAATCGTCTTTTGGATCCCTCTTTAATCCAAGGATTTTTAAAGAAGACGCATTGTCCTATATAGTAGTTATATATAATAGTTTATAGACGCGCACTGGTCAACTCCAACCCGAGCGAGAAGTTCAGATGAGTTGCTTGCCCACTTCCTGAGTGTGAACCCACCGCGCTGCAATATGTCGATAACGTCATCTTGCAACGTGCAAACGTCTTGCAGCGTGGGTGTAGATCCCAGAAGATCGTCGACGTAAAACCCGTGCAGCAGCAAGCTCGCTGCTCGCGGGTGTCGCTCCGCCTCGTCGTGTAACGTACGCACAGCTATGAACGGTGCACTACATAAACCGTATGTATTTGTTTTTAATTCAAATACTTGTATCGGCTCATTAGGTGACTCCCTCCATAAAATGTGTTGGTATTTACGCTCAGAGGAGTCTGTTAGAACGCATCTGTACATTT
This sequence comes from Leptidea juvernica, assembly GCA_949711755.1. Classification (NCBI taxonomy): domain Eukaryota; kingdom Metazoa; phylum Arthropoda; class Insecta; order Lepidoptera; family Pieridae; genus Leptidea; species Leptidea juvernica. Next base: position 29,790,036 of record CATIXQ010000002.1, on the reverse strand, counting down.
TTATAATATCGGCCGTAAAACACATGTCATAAAGTCTAAAATTGATTATTGTTTTTAAAAGATCTTGCTGTAATTTTTTGCCGATTAAAAGGTTGTCATTTAACGAAACTCCATTCGAAGTTTGAGCTGAGCCATCGAAAACGACTCGAACCAGTGTAGTTGTGCTGGCGGTGCGAACCACTGGATGATGCGGAATAAGGTATTGACTGGGCTCGTCCCCGGTGTACAGCTCCATGTGACCCAGCTGCTGGTACTCGCGCATGAAGGCTACGTAATGATCGCGGAGACCATCGTCCCGGGCGAGGCGGCGCTCCAGCTGCAGCAGGCGGCGCGGGAGTCTCCCAGCGGTGCGTGGCGCTCACGCAGCAATAGCGGGCACACGTACCTACCAGTTGCGTCACGATACGTACGCGATGAATATATATTTTCCGCTTCTTGATTTTTTTTTTCTTGATTCTCACGCAATGTTTACAAAGAGCTATTTGTAATTAAATCCTATATATTTCAGATATATCTACAACAATTATATTCATTTTAATGACAAACAAAAACATAAATATCAATAGTTGCCAACTATTGCCGGTAGATGGCAATTTGCGCCCATAAATACGTCAGTTGTAAAATAGCATTGCATAGGTACTCCAACTGCACGACTCAATTCATAAGCGTAGCAGTTCAAATTGCAGTTAATTAAATAGTATTGCCTTGCTGTTGCAGTTTTTTAGTTGAATAGCTCTGATGGTATGGTAAATCATAATGAGAACATATATTTGTATTTGTATATAAGGGTAGTTGTTGGCTTATCCTAAGTTTTCTATTATTAAATATATTCTTTGGTCCCAGTAGCCGAGCCATCATGACAAAAAAAAACATATTTAATCAATATGTCTTGACTTTTGATTAATGAGCAATTGCGTTTAGTATATATTTACATTTTACAACTTTTAAACTGTATTGTAACCAACTTTGAACTTATTAGATTATTACATTATTTTTTGTTAAGTTCATCCGTTGTTGTTAGTGAAACATTCTTATTTCTTAACTTTCTTCACTGTACAAAGGATACCTAGTACCTACACGAAAAACTCGTTAGAGTAAAAGTGTTCTGTGACGAAAAAACTCTAAAATTATAATTTAATTGTGTAGTTTAAATGTGAACTAACAATATATTGATGTAGTAAATTTGCATGATTAAGTAATGTGCAGGTAGTAAATTAAAAAAAATCTTATGAACAGAATGGAGGATCTTTCGAAATTACAGGTTAGTACATTTAGCTACTTTTGTTAGATATATGTATTTATTTCTTTTGTATAAGTGTCATAATATAATAATAACAACCCACAATTTGCTAGAAGGCATTATTTTGCATATTATGTTTTCACAGAGATAAGTAATACATACTAATAAAAAATATTACAGTTCTATGCAATGCTTACATATTCTGTATGGAAGTTATGTGGAAGTTTTTTATTTATATTATTTACATTTAACATGTAACTAAACTTTTCACACAAATTATTGTGTGAAAAAAATCAATATTAATTGAAGTGAAGAAAGCTGACCAATGGAAGGCTATATTTCACACAATGCCAGCTAGTAACAAAGTATAAAGCTATTTGTGCCATTAATCAGTGATGTGCAAACATTATTGTGTTTTGAAGGGCATTACAGCTATTGAAATTATTGGGCTAATGATACTTAACATCTTATGTTCCAAAGTGAGTATAATTATGATGCTACTCAACATTATGGATTTTTACTCAAGATACCACAGCAGAATTGTAACAGGGCAGGGCAGAATGTATTACTCAGGTGACTGTCTTGCTCTTTTGTAACTTTTTTTTATTAAAAAAACGCATTATGAGAAATAAATATGATAAGTTTCATTTTATAATCTAATGCAGGGTGCATTTGACTCATGGGATCAATTTGATAGATAAAATTTAGAACAAGTAGTAGTGCCATTTGCAAAACAAATGAAATATATTGAGCAAAGACATAAAATATAACACTGTACCTAGTCTGGCAATAAAGGAAACATTTTTTTTGTTTGATGAAAAGGCCCACCTAGAAATGTGTATAATCTCTAGATTACAACAGTATATTTAGTTATAAATGGTGTGACCGGAATACTGAGAAATATGAGTAAAATATGAACCTAAAAATCATAAAGATATGTTAATAATAAGATATTATGTTATATCTTGAGAAAACACAAATGACCATAATTAAGTAGGGGCTATCTGATATCAAAATAAACGGAGCCTGTCGGAAGAGTAAGTATACAGCTGATAAAAGATGCACAGAACAGATCACACAAGTATATTAATAGTCCCAGGCATGTGTACACCAACACCCCAATACGTAAGCTTAGCAGTCAGGGCACTAACCATAACTACTAAACTAGAAAGCTTACCAAAAATACTTCACAACCATCATTATAATTTGTGTCTTAAAATAAGTATTTCATATAAATAATATTATATAAAATAAAATCAAATCAAAATTTTCAAAATCATCTTTTATAGTTAGAATCTCATCCGGAAATGATGCAGGTGGCTCCATCTCATCTTGATGGCATGCCCTAGATACCACACAACAGATATTGCATGTGCTTAGCAACCAACTGTATGTCTACCCACCAAACAATTACAACAGTATTCAAGTGTCCAGGTATCTCAGACACTGAATGTTTTCACACATTTTGATGGAATTGTGTCAACTGCAGCCTATTGTAAAATTGATTGCAGCAGTTTTCTTTTCTGTTATTGTTATTGTATATTTTATTTTGGTGAGTGGTCTTAATATTTTAACATAGATATTAGTTACATACATCTAATTTAACTAACACCAACTAATTGTACACTACAATTCCAGTTTCTATCACAAACACTCTTGTCTTCCACCTTCCACCAGTGTTGCTGAGTCACTTCTTCTGGAAAATGTTATAGGTTGTCAACAAAGTTTCAATTTTAGTTTTGTTAGCCCTGGAGAAATAATTAAAACTTTTAAATCTCTAGACATGAAAAAAACTGCTGATATATGGGGCATTTCTGTTAAAATAATAAGTTCAATAATTGATGTCATAGCACCATATCTTGCAATAGTATTTAATAATTGTATTAATTGTGGCGTGTTTTCTGACCCTCTGAAACATAGTAAAATTACACCAATATTTAAGTCGGGATGCTCTTCTGACCCGAACAACTATTGTCCTGTGTCGGTTTTGCCAACCCTTAGTAAAATTTTTGAAAAAATAATTTTAAGCCAAATGCTTACTTACTTTAACTCTCATAAGTTACTTCATTTGAAACAATTTGGCTTTACTAGGGGACGTTCAACAACGGATGCAGGTGTTGAGCTGATCAAGAATATTTTTGATGCCTGGGAGGAATCGCAGAATGCACTTGGCATCTTCTGTGATTTATCGAAGGCTTTTGATTGTGTTCAACACTCAACGCTGGTCAGGAAGCTATACCACTATGGCATAAAATGAACTTCGCTTGATCTTCTGACTTCATATCTAAACAATAGAATTCAGAGGGTCGACGTGAATGGCAGGAGATCTCCTGGGACTCCTCTCAGTATGGGGGTACCACAAGGGTCTATTCTTGGACCGTTCCTCTTCCTTATCTATATAAATGATCTTCCTAATCTTATAGAGAAAAAACATAAGGTAGTATTGTTTGCGGACAACATTTCACTGATTTTCAAAGTGAAAAGAAACCAAGCTATGTATGACGAAGTGAACGATATTTTATCTGACATTGTGTACTGGTTTAGCGCTAATAACCTATTGTTAAATAGCAAGAAAACTAAATTCATTAAATTTACAAATGTCAAAAATGTAAATGCAAATGTTTTGTTAAACGGAGAGGTGATAGAACCGGTGGAATCTGCTATATTTCTTGGCATAACTCTAGATTCCAAATTACAATGGGGCCCCCATATTGAAGGATTGGCGAACAGACTTAGTTCTGCAGCATACGCGCGGCGCGGCGCGACTAGTATACTTTAGTTATTTCCATAGTATTATGTCCTATGGTATATTGCTATGGGGCAACGCTGCTGATATTAATACAATATTTGTGCTGCAGAAGAGGGCTATTCGCGCTATTTATAACCTAGGTCCTACAGAATCATTGAGAGCAAAATTCAAAGAAATTAACATGTTGACCGTTGCTTCTCAATGTATTCTTGATAATGTAATGTATGTTCATAGGCACATAAGTGAATTTGCCAGAAACTGTCATAACCATAATGTTAACACCAGGAACAGACATAAACTGATGATGCCTACTACTCGGCTTAGTCGAGTTAGTAAGTCTTTTGTGGGGCGATGTATATGCTTTTACAACAAGATCCCAGAAAATGTTCAAAACAAAGGTGTTACGTTATTCAAAAGAAATGTTAAAAAACGTTTGTGTGGTAAAGGTTACTATAACATAAATGACTTTCTTAATGATACCACAGATTGGGAATGGAGCGACCGCCCTCAGGCTATTAAATAATAAGTTTAATTGTACAATGTTACTTTGTAAATGTTACTTTAATTGTAAAACATATTTTTGATGAAAAAAAAAAAGCCCGCTGAGTTTGTTGCGCCCATTCTTCTCAGGCCCGAGGCATTCACTTTGGAATGGGTGGTAGTTTTTTTTGACTTTCAATAAGTGATTTCACATCCTATTTTGAATAAAAATATTTGAATTTGAATTTGAATATGGAGATCTGTCCTCCGGAATCACCGGATATTCCGGCTCGAAACGACGTCTAGAAGTTAGCTCTTCAGAAAACGCAGCGCCTAAAAAAACCAATACGGACATTGCTTCTGCCTCTATCCAAAACGTTTATAGTGTATCCATCTTTAATAATTAATTGGTATCAAACAGTATACACCATTAGATAAAGGATCTTTTTTAATCCATGTTTCCAGCATGGAAGAAGAACCTGCCACACCTACCACAGACATAAAATCGCCAATATTTGCCCTGACGGAATAAAAAAGTAGATAGAAATAAAATTTCGGTTGTATTTAAATCAATGACAACAATGGATGATGATGTTGATAACAATTTTCTTGATAACCCACTTTTAGCAGCTAATAAATATACAGCAACAATTCCCAACTATAACATCACTAAGATGGGTATAGTCTGCGACTCCAGGTGGACCTTTCGATGAATGAGTTTGTGGAGTTGGTAGATCTTCCCACTGGCTGTGGAAAGATTTTAAAGCGAGCACTTAGCCTAATCAAGACTCAATAGGATAGTAATTGAGGAAGGTAGAGTGACTAGGGTACCAACCCAAACCATTGTCTTAACATTTCAAGGCCAATTATATAAAACTTACCTCTTCCCTACTATCTAATATCAGAATTGTTGCCTCTTTGGACGTATCAAAACTGTATGTAGATCCAAGCCAAGATACTTCAAATGTTTCCACTCCCATGCTGGTGATACATGCGAGGTTAATGACAAAGATGCTTGTTGTATAAATTGTTCAGGTCAATGTTTACCACCAACAAGACTTGTCCTGACATGGTTGAAAAAAATCTATTAAAGCCATCATGTCTCTCTTATGAAGAGGCAGCAAACTGTTGCCCAAAATCAGTAAAGCCGTACTCTGAAATTCTCCTCAATCCCTCTGTACCCCATAACTCTTCCTCAACTCATACTGCTCAGCCAGCCATTTCTCCTATTGTGTGTCAAGAGCACGATTTGAGTGTGGATTCATCTTTATGGCTTAATTACTTCTCAGATAGGATGTCCCCTCCTACAGTACCAAATAAGGACTATTTTCTATCCCCTCCAAGCCCTCTCGCCTCAACTCACAATTTAGAGTCCCCCTTCTCGTTCTCAGAACTCCTTCTTGCTTTGATGGGCTAGTTGACTCCGCTCCTGGGGCAGATGGAATCCCCTATTCCTTCATTAAAAATGCATCAACTACATCCAAGGAATATTACTTAGATATAATAAATAACCTTTTTGATGTTGGCATCATCCCTCCACCTTGGAAAAATCAACTAATTATTCCAATACTTAAACCAGGCCAGAATCCATCTGAAGCCTCCATAGACCTAGACCAATTGCCCTCTCTTCTGCTCTTGCAAAAGTTTCTGAAATCATGATAAAACACAGACTTGAGCGGTTTGTTGAAAACAATAATCTCCTTTCCTAACTAACTCTCAGTATGGTTTCAGATAGGGCCAGAGTTCCCTAGAAAGTTTAGGTTACAACTGACATTAGAATAGCACTCCTTAGAAAAGAACTCCTTTTAGGAGCTTTCCTTGACATAGAATTTGCATATGATAATATATCACTTCCTCTACTCAGGAGTAAACTCAACCAGATTAGTATCCCTGTGAAGTTATCTCGTTTCATATGTAACATGTTAATGGAGAGAACAATCACTATTAAAGGTCCATTCTCTTACCTCCGTCCTAAGTCAGTTTGGAAAGGTTTACCTCAAGGCTCAGTCCTTAGTCCCCTTCTGTACAATCTGTATACCTTTGACCTCAATAGTACTGTATCCCCCTTCTGCCAAATATTACAATATGCAGATGATATTGCCCTATATACTTCTAACAAGTCCATACAGGATTCATCCAATCATTTAAATCATGCACTGAAATATCTTGCTGATTATTTAATGCAGCATGGGCTCTCACTATCAACTTCTAAAAGTAAAGTAGTTTTATTCACAAATAAAAGACGTTTTCCTCCTATCAAAATTGAAATTTATAATGTTGAGTTACCTGTTGTCTCTAACGTAAAGTTTCTTGGTATTTGGTTGGACCACAAACTATAAGGCCTTAAACACTTTGATTATATCTCCCAGAAATGTGAGAAAAACATTAATATTCTTCACTCTCTATCTGGTGTCTGGTGGGGAGCTCACCCCGCCACCCAAAAATTATTGTAAAGTGCAATCATTTGCAGCCACATGGATTATGGCACTATTTTCTTGATCCCAGGAAATAAAGCAGGCCTGAATAAATTGGACAAAATTTCACCTCTCTAATCCCCTCTTTCAATATTCCAGATTGCCTTTATTCACCATGCCTTCCAAAGCCCTTACTTTCCAACCATCAGTAATTCTAAACTTGGGCATTGATAAGTATACTATGAGTATAGAAGCCAATAAAACTTTCTCTCATATAATGCACTCACATTTCCAAAATTGGCATAAGATCTTCACTGATGCTTCAAAAACAGATATGAGCCTGGTTGGTGTTATAATTTGGATTCCCACTACTAGAATTATACTGAGTTATCGCTGCCCTTCTGTCACTTCTGTTTTTACTGGGGAATCAATTGCCATCCTCGAAGCAATATTATTTGTTAAGTCTCATTGCATGAACAATTCTATTATACTCTCTGACTCTAAAAGTTGTCTTCAATCAATTCTATCAAAGCCATTTAAGTTGACCTTAACCACACTTGTACTCCAGTATTTTTTGCTAAACTTAGGATTAGAGACAACTCCCTTTGAGAATGAGGTCTAAATGAAGGAAATGTGGATCATTTGTTCTTCAATTGTCCTTTAATGCAATTTTCTTTATACAATTTTATACCTGCTGAAGTTCCCCGCCCAACTTCCTTTAAATGTCTCCTCTCCCTAGTTTTCCTTTTGTATATATTTTGTGTAAATATATTAAAATAAATAAGATTAAGCTGTAAATAGTACTAAGTACTTATATCAAATAATTTAAGTAATTATATTTGTGTATGTCCTTTATAGTCCTAACAGCATGTATATTTGTTTCAGGTATAAGAAAATAAAACTTGTTTCAATCTTAAGCACCGATCACTACCATTAAAATTAGTAAAAGAATACTCTAAGCTTGGTGGTCTACCTTAACATGACATTGGCAAACTTGTGGTATACCTTCCACAGGAGCCATAGTAGGTAGAATAGAACTTGATACTTGAAGGAAATGTATCAAGTGCCCGCCTTTTATTATAATTTCATAATCCGTTTTTATATATTTGGTTTTTGAAATAAAAATATTTGAATTTGATAAACTCCGACCACTTTCTCTCAACTTTTTGCTTTGAGTTTAAGCAATAATTTGTCGGCACTAGACATTTGAATTGATGGTTCTGCCTGTTTGTTAAAGCTCATAATAAACTTTTGATGATGTTTTTAATCCCTTCAAAAAAGGTTTTCATTAGATATGGGTTAATAATTTAAGAAAAATAGTATTATCCATTTTTTTATTAACAGGGTGACCAGAACGAAGAGCATCTTTAAATTCCCGGATTGAAAATGCTTAAACAAAATTTGTGGTACTCTTAATGACACTGCATTATGAGCCGAAGAGATTTTATTGCAAATTTATACATACAAAGTAAATATGTGGAATAACTTTTTCCCCAAGCTATTATATTCCATTCTATAATCACATTTCAGATTACCTCTACGAGATGTGTCACCCCATCGAATAATTTCAAGTAAGGTGTGAAAAATCTCTGCAGTGAAAATGGAGGAAAAAAATCTAAAATGGACTCGAGAAATGATTCAAAGATTTGCGAAGATCATTGTGAGAACTCCAGCCATATACAACTATGATTGGATAAATGGAACCACTGATACAATTGTAAGTACTTAACAATCTTGTATGGCAATCTGTTATTTGTATAAATTTAAAATCAATTTTAAATAACTACAAATCAATTTGAAATAGTTATTAGTATGCCTTTATGTGCCTGACACATTACAGTTTACATAAACCTTCCAGAAGAGCTGAGACAAAGTGTTACATAAACCTTCCAGAAGAGCTGAAAAAAGTGTACGGGAGACACCCTGTTAGTATTTTGAAACCTCCTCCTTCCTCCCCATTTGTACTTTGCTTTTGCAATTCCAGTTTAACTTTTCTAATGTTCCAATGTATATTTCGAACTAAATCCTTCGATTTGAGACAGCACAGACACTGTTGTAGTGTGGCAATGTTTGTTCAAATAAGTATTTGGCTAAATGGCATATATCCAAGATAAACTTGTTGCTATAATTGTGTTTAGTATGGTCAACCTACAGATAATGTGCAGATTTCCTTGCATATAGTAAATAAAGTAAACATTATTATCACTACATTTATATTGTCAATAAATACGTAGTCTATCGGAGTGATCGCGAATCCACAGGGTTTCATAGTAAAAAGAATGGAGGAGGGGTTCTTATCACAGTCTCTACGTCATTGCAATCGCAAAGATTAACGCATCTTGAATCCAAATGCGAAGATGTATGGGTGGAGATCAAATCGACTGATTGCAAAAAAAATAATAATGACATAGTCGCCATTTGTGGTGCTTATCCGCCACCACCGATACAATTTCATATAATTGAAGAATTTATCAACAATTCAACTCGCAATATAGCATCCACTTGTATTAATAATATTTTAATAGTTGGAGACTTCTTTTCGGTCTTGGTCAAAAGTTCCCAATGAACCACATCTTATTGCTAATCCTTCTAATAGTACACTAAACAATTTGCTCGTCGATTATAGTTCTCTCCATTCCCTTAAACAATTTGATTATTTAACTAATAACAAAAATCGAATCTTAGATCTAGTTTTTTTGTAATAAAACAATATTAGAGTTATCACCATCTCCTCAACCTCTCTCGATTGTAGACCCAGCACATCCCCCTCTTAACTTCAGTCTTCCTTTTCGCTCTTATTCTATGCTTGACCACAATGATAACATAAAATTAAAATTTCACAAAGCTGATTATGATAACATTATCAAAGAATTGAACAGTACCGATTGGGAAAAAATTTTAAAAGTTTATGACAACGTGGACTCTGTGCTATCCCGGTTTTATGATATACTTAATTTAGTTATCTCTAAGTATGTTCCAAAATATGTATGTCGATCTAAACAACCGGTATGGTTTTCTGCGGCTCTTAAGCATCTTATAAAAGAAAAGTATAGGTATAGACTACGCGTACGCAACTTTAATAACCCTAGGGATGTATTGGTTTTAAACTTATTAAAAAAACGTTGTCAATTACTCATTAACACATGTTATAAAAATTATATGAGGCAATTAGAAGAAAATCTGAAATCTAACCCTTAGCTATTTGGTCTTTTATAAAAAAAAAAAAATTCCAGCTGCAACTACTATCCTTCCCAATTTCATTTAGACACATATATCGCTTCAAATGGAAATAGCATTTGTGATCTCTTTGCCTTACATTTTTCTTCTGTTTATAACAGTAATGGAAATCTTACAATTCCTCCAGGTAGTAATGCAAACAGCCTTTCCAACAAATCAATTTCTTCAATTACGATCAGCTAACCGGAAATTCTGACAGGCTTAAAAAGACTTAATAAGTTTAAGGGTGCAGGCTCTGATGAAATCCCTTCTGTTTTTGCCGTTAAATGTGCAGATGCTCTCGTTCATGCTCTTTTTATTGTTTTTAATAAGTCCCTTATACTGGTGTCTTTCCTTCGCTCTTGAAGAAATCTTTGATTTTACCATTGTTTAAGAACGTTTCTCGCAATCTTGCCAAAAACTGCAGACCAATATCAATCTTGCCCATATTTGCAAAATTATTTGAAAAATTAGTGTACCCTTAAATCCTTTGGCATTTAAAACACTCAATGGACCCCAACCAACATGGATTTTCTGCTGGTAAATCAACAAACAAGAACCTTCTTTCATTTGTAAATGAAATCTTCTTATGTCTTGATAATAGATTTTGTGCTGACGCTATTTATACCGACTTCCAGAAGGCATTTGACAGGGTAGAGCACAGTATCTTATTAAATAAGCTTTCAAGGCATGGAATATATGGAACTGTTCTTTAATGGTTTAGATCATATCTATCTGGTCGAACGTGCAGAGTAGTGGTTAACGGTTTCACATCTGCATCCTTTGAGGCGACGTCTGGTGTTCCACAGGGATCTCATTTGGGCCCCCTTCTCTTTAATATTTTCATAAGCGACATTGGTGAATGTTTTTGAATTCTACTTATTATTTATTTGCTGACGATTTGAAATTTTTTAGACCTATAAAATCTCCTCAAGGTTCTATTTTAGTACAAGAAGATTTAAACAGATTGATAGACTGGTGTAATTATAATAGAATCACTCTAAATACCTCAAAATGTGTGGTGGTGAAGTTCTCACGAAAAAAATTCAATTTAGATTCTTTGTATAAAATCAATGGGACGGTATTAACTCATGTGGACTTTATTCGCGATTTAGGCGTAACATTAGACAGAGAGCTGAAATGTAATATACACATCGATACCAACGCTAATAAAGCATTAAAAACATTAGGTTTTGTCATTAGGAATTGCAAATAATTTAATTCTTATCAAGCTAAAACAACGATTTATAATGCATTTGTTCGCAGTATCTTAGAGTATTGTTCTGTGGTATGGAGTCCTCACTACCAAATATATAAAAGTAGATTAAAAAAATCCAAAAACGTTTTATATGGCATCTTTCTTATCAATCCAATCTATGCAATCTATTAGAAAACTACTCAGAATGTTTGCGATATTTTAAGATGCACACACTGACTGATAGGAGGAATATATTGGATTGTCTCTTTTTATATAAAATTGTTAACAGTGGAATTGACTGCCCCGAAATTCTCTCGTTAATTAATGTATCCGCTCCCATGAGACTCCCGAATCAGCAAACACGATACATTTTCAACAAATACTGCAAAGTCTAACCTAGGTCACTTTCGTACTCTTAATAGAATTGTTCGCACTTATAATAGTCTTCCGAAAGTTGATCGAACTATAGACATTTTTAATGATAAGCTCTCTGCTTTTCGGTATAAACTCCGTAAATTGATATGTTGCTAGACAGGAATATAATTTGCTGCTCAACAAAAATTATTCATTTAATGTAATATTTTAGTTGTGCCGTATTTAAGTAAAATAAGTTTTGTTCATTTTTATTTATAATTGTATTGTATCTTATTATATAATTGTAATTAGTTCTTATGTTGTTAAAATTCAAAAATTGTGTATGTTTTACTTGCATGTGGTCACAATATCAACGGTATAGCTGATACATATTTGCATTGAGAATTTGCAGCAACTTGTCAATAGCCACTGCCCAGAATAGTGTCTGGTGGATACCGTCCACCTTGTTATGTGTTTGCAAAGGCTGGGAGACACTAACTATAGACACATCTATTTAAAGTACCTCCTTTCTGACTGCAGTTACAAACAAAAAATGTGACCATGAAATTAACTTTAAAATAATTCATAGTAAAGAGAAACCAAAATATCATGTAATAATAACATTATTTATAATGACGGTAAATGAAATATTCCTAAAAAATCATGGAATTACATTACTCAAAGAGAAAACATTCGCAAATATTTTTTAGGATAATATAACACATCTTTTTAATGATTTAACTGCTCGTTGCTTTGTAAGATAGCTTTGTCAATAGCGCTTTAAGGTTTGTTTAGCATTACTAGACGTTTATATAGTAACTAGCCGCACCCTGCGTACGTTGCTACGCCACTAACTAAAATAAATTTCAACGAAGATTGGTCGTACCAACTCTGAAACTTTCGTGGGCTCATGCACAACACTTTTCAGAAGATCATAACATGATCAAATGCATAGTTTACGATTCTATAAAGGACATACAGGCAAACAATCGTTTATATATATATAATTGTAACTCCGCATGTTACGGAGAGTTTTAACATTTGTGTGCAACCATGTTTGATGTATGGCGTGCGGAGCAGGCGGACAATGCGCGGCGTGACGCGGCGCTGCTGCAGTGTGCGGCGCTGATGAAGCAGCCGGCCTGTGTGGACACAATGGTGGACTTGGTGCAGTCTTTCCTGGCCGTGCTCATCAGCAAGGTATGGCCTCGGTGCATACCTACTATATATACTCTCTATATTATTATAAATAGAATTTACACAATTAAGTTTTACCGAAACAGCTCAACAATCTACTGTACTACGGTACAACAAGCACTAAGGGGCGCGTGAAGAGGAGCCACGTGCGGATTGGGCGTTGCCGGCCTCTCAGTTGTACGCGCTTTGCTTGTAGACGCAATGAAGTATTTTCTATAGTCTGGTTGTGAATGAAAGTTAAATAAAAGAACATTGTAGATGAACTCCAGTGTTTGTGATGTTTTTTGATGAAATTCAGCGGCAGGAATTAACAAACAGTGTATATACTGTTCGTGCTCAGTAATAATAACTTTGAGCCGTGTGATCAAACAGCGATGTAAACAAAAGCTGTGTGGTTGATCAAGACTCTTCTATTTTAAATTAAAATAATAATACTTTTTAAAGTATTTAATCGTGTGGACTGTTACATATTATATCGACACTTGGTGCCAGCGCGAATGTACCAATCCAGCTCATTGTTTCCTCGCACAATACAATTAAAGCGTGTCTCCCACGTGGCAGGTGAAAGCGACCACGCCGACATTGCGCGCCCGTCTCTGCCACCTCGACGCCGGGCCACACTTCCGCGAGTTCACCGTTCCTGTCAGGACGGTGATCAACAGATACTGCATCCTTGAGATTGCCAACTTGGTACGTGCAGTTTACTGAAATTACTTAGTTTAAATTATTTTTATACTTTATAATATAATACTATTATAATTGCTAAATATTTTAACATATTCAAATTAACACTACTACTACTACTAATATTTACATGTAATTTATATAGTCTAGTTTTTTTTATGTAAGAGGGGATAAAGAGCTTGAGGTTCAAGGGCTGGGGAGAGGTGAGGCAACCGTCTATGAACATCCACAACAACAGGTGTCAAGAGATGCGTTGCCGGCCTTTAAGGTGGGAGTATGCTTTTTCTTGAAGGTCCCTAAATCGTATCGGTTCGGAAAAACTGCAGCTGATAATTGATTCCACAAAGTGGCTGTGTGAGGCAAGAAATTTCTTCCAAAACGCGCGGTTGTGGAATGCCAGACGTCAATGTGATGCGGATGGTACTTTGTACGTAATGTCCGGTGGTGGAACTCGGTCGCTGGAATCAACCCGAACGGCGACTCTGAGCACTCCCCGTGATAAATACGGTATAAGATGCAGAACCAACCCACATCTCTACGCAACACCAAAGAATCAAGCTGATCGTCGATGATTCGAGCCGCTGTTCCTTGTATGCGGTCAAATGGAAGAACCAGCTTCTTCCATGTGACATTACTGGGGAGCACGCGTCTGGAGGAGAGAACACTACTCCATGTGAGGCTGAATTTGCTCCTTATATAGTATATATGTGGCGGTGGGTTACAGTAAAGTACTGTCTCGCCTCTTCCAAGTCACCACGGAACTGAACGTCGCTCGATAAATCGACGCCAAGTATGCCAATACAGGCTGTGGCAGTTAGAGGAGTGATCTCGATTCGACGGAATACGACAAAGGGAGACCTTTTAAGCGATGAACGCACAAATTTGTGTATTCTTGGGGTTGAAATGGACTTCATTTTGTCAGCCCCATTCCGAGACTTTGCAAAGCATAGTCTCAATATGAGAAACAATTGTTTGTTTGATTTCTCGTCGACGCTATCCCGGGACATATTGGCACGGCCGGTGTAGGAAGCATACTCTGTGCTGTCGTCTGCATAGCAATAAATACTGCTGATTTTCAGCATATCATTGATATGCAGAAGAAACAATGTAGGGGATAGCACGTAGCTTTGCGGGACACCAGCGTTTTTGGGTTTAAAGTCGGAGCATACACCGTTGCTGTGTCACATTTGCACAACATCTCGAGAAGCCCATAGGATGCTAGTTTCGCTTTAAGCGCTTCATGCCACACCCGATTGAAGGCCTTCGCTATGTCCAAACTCACTGCCAACGCCTCTCCCTTCGCTTCAACCGCTTACACCCATTTTATGGGTGAGATATGCAAGAAGATCACCTGAGCCACCCTGACAGAAACCGTACTGGCAGTCGCTGATCAGCTGGTGTTCCTCTAGGCATCTCAAGATCTGACGGTTGTTAATCGACTCCATTATTTTGGAGAAAATGGAGGTTATAGCAATGGGGCGGTAGTTGGACGGATCCGAGCGTACACCTTTCTTAGGGATCGGGTGCACTAAACCCATCTTCCATAATATCCGGACTACGCCTTATCCTTTCCGGATCGGCGCGCTCCGCCGCTCGATGAACACCTTAGATCGGCAAGCGTTCGGCGCTCGCGCAGCGTTTTCCCCGTGCGTATTATTTTACGTGTAGTTATAAAATGCTTATAACTAGGGTGATTTGAGTGACTGTCACTGAAAGCTATTGAAACAAGCTATAAGACCATGTATAAATTATTCATATTGTCTTGCTTTTTTATTTCACACAGACTTTTCATTCGACAATAAGTGTAAAAATAGGTATATTTTAAAATAAATATTGTTAATATTGTTAATTACTTGTTTTATTTATTTCCTTTTATGTTTTTGTAATGAACATTATATGTTCATTATAAAATAAAGCCAAAATCTCCACAAAGAACAATCTTCGTGCAGTCTTGATAACGACCGCTCGCTGCGCCGCCCGGGAACAAGTGAACACAAAAGTGCTATGTCCGTAAAGCTATGACGTCGAATATTGGTGGCCTTGAATCGTAACGGATCGAAATGTGTATGGGACTTCACTCGTTCATAACTGCGTAGGCAAATAAACCATCTTGTACACCTAATAAGGGTGAAAACTGGGTGAGGTAAAAGAGTGCCTCGGGGCACTGCCGCTCTCATTGTTTTTTGAATTACCAGTGCCCGCGGGCACGTCCGATGCGGAAAGGTTATGAGTAGCAGAGCTGCAAAAGACGGGTAAGGACCGGCGCCAATTCCGGAGCACATGTCCACAAAACTATCGGGAGAATGACTTCGGGCCCGCTCGATCTATGAATGTCCACGGTGAAAAGCGCTTTAAGCTCGGCGCCATGCCGGAATTTACCTCCGGCATGTATGACTCCCACTGCGGAATATGCGGTCGTGGTGCACTTTGGTCATGCTGAGTCGAGTTGGACGCGTAGAGGGACCCCAGGAGATCAGCTTTCTATTTCACGTCATGGGCCAGCAAGTCATAGTCCCTGTGCAGTGGCGGAATGGCTGGCTGGCAGAAGTTTCCTTGGACAGCCTTGGCGAGCGACCAGAACGCACGAGTTTCTCTCTTAGGAAGTCTCTCACCTATTCTGCCTATGAGCATCGACTTCAATAACTCATTTGGGGGACCTGGAGGCATGATTATATTATAGTGTTTCTTAAAGTTGCTGGAATTCTCATCCTTAGATACCACCTCAATGACCCAAGCCTGATAGCACTCTTGCTTTCGGCGAGAGGCCATTTTGCAGGAGCGCGGTCGAATCATGGTTGGGACCTGCCACCGATAGGCACCGAGGAGGATGTAATGAACAGCAACTTCAATATCCAGGCAGAGGACCTACCCCACATGTGCCACTGAGGATACTGCGCCTCTGAAATATGTGCAGAGGGAACGATGGCTGGTCTATGCGTGAACGGGTGCTCCTTGTGATGCCAGGTCGAATTGTTATAGAATTTGCCAACAAATACAATCATTTGTTAAAAAAATATATTGTGAGCTGTCACGGGACGCCTAGCTGGCAAATGTGAAACATCGAAATTATTTTGTACAAGTAATAGGCACAAAAGTACAGATTATGACAGGAACTAATTATGGCATGATAAAAAAATACAATATTACGTATTTTCTCCCGTAAATGATGACAGTTAAATTTTAATCTACCAAGAGAGTAGATTATACAATTACTATATTCTTACAAAATATACACGTTCTTAATGCAGGCAAATGCACACTTGAATCATAAAAATACAATTTACTTACTGATGACTTGGTATTGTATCATAGTGTGATTTTGCTGTCTTTGCAGGACGTTGCACACTTTCACTTCTTGAATTATCGCTATCAGACATATTTGAATTAAATTTATAAATAATAAATATAAGAAACTAACAATGATTCTTTTGTGTAACAGTATGTAAGTCAAATAATTAATTAATTAATACTTATATAATTGCTAAAATAATTATGTCAGTTCCGATTTACAACATTAAACAGAACTTTTGAAATTCGGGTTATAATAAGGACAAATTTTAATAATGTACGTACTAGGTTATAATAACTGTTTAAGCATTTACTCAACAAATGAAAGTATAATAATTATTAGTATTACATTGTTAAAATAATTATGTAAGTTCTGTTTTACCACAGTAAAAAAAACTATTGAAATTCGAAGTTACTACAAGAGAAAGTAATACGTAATACGTATAGATGGCGCTAACAACAAAGCGTGGCGAAGCGTCGCCACGGCCTGTATCGCCACGCCAACAATCAGGTTTACCCTCCGCCTATAGATGTTTCACATCAAAAACAATGGCCATTAAGTTTCTTGTCTGTTCTTTTCACAAGCGCTATCTTTTCTGAGCATATTATAGTTGAACATTTAGTAATTTAACAGAAATATTTATAGTCACTATTCAGAAGTGCTTAGTTTAAGCCTAATTGAATAAAGTTTATTTGACTTGACTTCCCTGACTCTGGCAGAGCCGATACTCTGATGGGATAAAATCTCTTGAAATATCGCTGACATATTGTGATGGAAGGAGGGGGACCAGTTCTCCACATTAATCTATGCGGCACATAGCTAGGCAGCTACTTTATGGCCGATTTCTGTGCGAATGTCGTTCTAACCCGGATGATTCCCCATATCGAACAGCTCTCAGACGTCTATTAGACACCCTTGGGCCTAGGACTCTCCAATTCTTCCTATGACCTGGGGAAGCACAGGGCAAAGTACTTGATATATGTGATAATTTCGCAAATATAATTTTGTCATGAAGAGGGCGTTGGATGTCGACATTTAGAAGTGACTTTGTTTTGTACAAATCGCGACAATGTATTGTCGAACCTTATCTCAGATTATGGTTGGGGCACAAACGGTCGGTCTCCTATGGCCGGGGCTTGGCTCGCGTACCACAGTTATAAAATAAAGTACTTTTATCTTGGGGGCGTTGGGGACGCGTGTCCAGATAGCAGACCCAGCGATCGCCATTTTAGTATGAATACTACGTGGACGGCCAGATCATTGTCTGTAACCAAAGAATAGTAATTACAATATGGCGGCGAAGTATAATCCGGCTAAGCTTGAAAGCGAACAGTTGCTTACTTTCTTATCACTGCACATTTCATACAGTAGCTTGTTTCTTAGAGGACATCGCTAGGCTGGCCTGTAACAAACAGACCATCATCCGACCTATCGATAGAAATAACAGTTTCTAAATCTAAACTTATACTTATTAATTACTTTATTAATATTAACAGGGTGGCAGTAACGGCCAGGATAAGTTTATCATTCGAGTACAAGTGGAATGAGAAAACTGTGTAATAATGTTGCAGGTTGAAACGATGAACAGGAGCGGACGGCAGAAGATAACGAAGTTGTGGCGCAGGACGATCGCGTTGCAGCTGCGGCAGTACGTGTCGCTCGCGTGCCAGCACTGTCTGGCGCATGGCGGGGCCGAGGGCGGCGCCCTGGCCGCGCGCCTCATTAATATTAACAGGGTGGCAGTAACGGCCAGGATA
>CATIXQ010000002.1:29731906-29746458 GCA_949711755.1 Leptidea juvernica | reverse complement strand
GATACGTCACTCGGTCGGTTGGAAGAGCGCTCGCACGGAACGCGAGATGTCGCGGTTTCGAGTCTCGCATCGTTCATAAATTTTTTTGTGTATCAATCGTTGAATAAAGTATTAAAGAATGTAAACAAACCATCGCAGTTACTATGAGTTTGTTCTTTCCACACAACAATAAAATGATTTTAATGAATATTTAGGTACCTATTTCGGTTAAAAAATATTTGGACGTCACTACTCCATTTGGTAAGCAGTAACGCATAAGTGGAAAAAACTCGTTACCACTCTTTGATAACAATATCAATTATAGAATCAGTATTGTAATAGTTATTTATGCAACTGTTGTGTAATAAGGGGTATTAAAACACGAATGTGGATTTATGGTGATAATAGTATCACATGAGTGTTTTAATACCTAATTATCAACAGTTGCATACAAGACTTTATCTACACCCAGAATATGAATACTTACTCTAAAGGATTCTGGAAAAGTTAGCTTACTGTTAACATTAAAACACCAGTCTTAGTAACAACTTAATATCATTCATTACATTACTGATTATATACAAATAAACTAAGTATTAATGAAACAATTATTTATTTTAGTAGTAATTTACATTCTGTATAGTGCAATAATTAAAATTCACTCGAATATAATGTTCTTTTGCAGCGTTTAAAATGAATCGCTCATTTTTTGTAAATAAAAAGGGTGGAACGCGCGTAAACGAAAATGCTCTTTTTTTGAAATTCATACAGATACCACGCATCGAGCAATAAGAATGTTGCTGTCTGTTGAAACTCTTTGCGCATGAAGGGATCGAAAAAAAAACATAGGAGTGTTGTTATGAAATTCAGTACAACATTACAACACTCGTTTGGATGATGTAATGGTTATTAGGTGTAGGAACATTGGGTGTTTTAATGTTGGCAATAAGCTAACTGTTTCAGAATCTTTAATAGAGGATTTTAAGCATGGGTGTAGATAAACAATATTATGTATCCATCAAAATTTCATAGTTTGTTTATGGCCATTCGCAATATTCAGTCTATCTCCGGTTGTGGCCTACCTGTGATAAAAAATCGTAACTATCGTTGACTTTTCTGTCCCAATAAACTTATCGACGATAACTCACCTTATCCGTGCACGCTCCCTGTCAATGGGACGTCGCGACGTACCTATAGATTACCAGCGATATAAAGTTTGTATGGAAATTGCAATACACGCGACCCAATAAGGCGATAAGAATGATTTATCGGGTATATTGGGACAGCTTCAGATTATTGACAGCTAATTACTGACAGTAGAAGGTAGTAAATTATCTCTATCTGTAGATAGTATTATTATTATTTGAAGAGGGTGGCTGTTTCCTAGTCCTAAAAGATTCCTAGTAACACCGCGTCCAGAAATGGACTATTGTGTTCGCCATTCATACTAAAGCTCATCGTCAAGCCCTGCCGCCTTTAAACCGCAGTAGTTCCTTGACGCGAGTGTTGCAAACACTATCTGGTGGCACGAAGTAGTCTCCAAAGATTGTGTTACGCTTATGCATTAGTGGGCCGCAGTCGCAGAGTAGATGAATAGGTGTTTCATCATCCTCAAGGCAGAACCTGCAAGCTTTGTCGCTTTTGATGCCGACCACACTGAGGTGCTTGTTTAGGCGACAGTGCCCAGTTAGCATCCTAGTGAGTATGCATAGATTTTTCCTGTTCAATGATAGGGCTTCATTCGCATAGCTGCTGGTGAATGCCCTTATCAGTGCTTTAGAGTGGTTTAAACCTGTAGAGTTGTTCCAGCGTTTAAGTGCTTCTTGTTTACATTGGTTACTCAGGGTGTATCGTATGGCGCTATTGGGCAGTCCACAAATGGGTTCCGGACCATATTGGACTGCTTTAGCCCCTAGCTCTTGCGAGCTCATCGGCCATTTCATTGCCTATGATTCCGGCATGCCCTGGGACCCATCTTAGAATCACTCTGTTTTTCATGCCTAATGAATTCAGGCATGCAACGCAATTATTGACTAACTTAGACGACGTCAAGTCAGCGTCTAAAGCCAACAATGCTGCCTGACTATCAGAGTGAATGTATATGTTTTGTTGAAGTAGCCTTTTTGGATATTGGTTTCCGCCTATTCCAGGATGGCGTACACCTCTGCTTGAAATATGGAGGTAAAGCTTCCCAGGTTTGTGCTGGATTTAAACCTGGGGCGTTCTCCATAGACCCCACAGCCAACTTCATTTTCCATTTTGGACCCATCGGTGAACCACATGAGGCTCCCGTCCTTCCACGTGACTTTGTTGTTCATCCAGTCGTCCCTGGAAGGTAGTTCCACGATATAGTATTTAACAGAGATTAATTGTGGAATCATCCGATCAGGTAACATGCCTAATATGTGGTCTCGCAGAACTGAGTCCTCTAAAGTCCTAAGCATTTGCGACATGCAGTTACATGGGCCCACACACCCCTGGGCGATTGCCCTCAGCATGCTTGCCTTCGCCTCTTGCTGTATGAACAGTGGAAGAGGCGGTAGGGTTAGCATTGCTTCAATGGCCGCACCAGGAGTAGACGTCATGGCCCCGGTTACCAACATACAGGCAAGTCTCTGCAGGCTATTTAGTCTGTCTGCAGTTGTTTTCCGGCTGGCTTTGTTCCACCACACAATGGAGGCGTAGATAGTATATTGGGAACGGCCGTTAGTAGCTAAGGCGTGAAAGCGTCAACCACCGTCTATACAGGTCGAACTTGGCGGTGATCATTTCTAGAAACAAACTTATAACTGAGCCACTTGATATATTGATACTATTAAGGTCACCCATCCTAGTTGGAACCACTACAGAGGTTGCTTAACTTGCGTTAGCACTACGACTGTGTAAGCAATCGGGCTTCTCAACCACTCCTCATTGTATTATATACTTTAATGATAATTATGTAATACCTTCAGTCAGATATTTTGAGCCAATTCAACTTATCGGTTATGTTATTGCATTTTATTTGCAAATCTTTAGATTTATATAAGTTTTTTATTTATAAACCGATTGAAATGAAACAAAAACTAAGTCTTAAGTAAAGCAAACTGCAACGCATCAGTGAAAACATGCATTCAAATCGATTAAGCCGTTATTGAGATTAGCTTACACAAACGTACAGACGAACTAACGAAAATTCTAAAATTCATTGTTTTGGGTTCGATTGCGTTCATAAGTCCCTCTGTTTTAGTTTATATATCTTCCATATACAGACTGCCGGAATGGAAGAGGAGAAGGAGACAAACGCGTACGGGTCACCTAATGTTAAGTGATCACCGCTGCCCACGTTCTATATCACCACCACTCCTGTGATTAGGAATGTAGCCAGCCTTTTAAAAAGCTTGACGCACTTTGTTAAAGGAAAGCAAACCGCCGCATCTTGTAACACCGGAATATTAATTTAAAATATCTACTTCCCAAATATATTAAAGGTATTTATTCTAATACATAAACGTAGTGTTCGTGTAATGTGCCTAGATGACGGTTTCTCTGTTTTCAGAATCCAATAGAAAAAAGAAAATCTACAGTAGACAGTAAAATTGACATTAAGAAACGTAAGATAAACAGAAAAGCAAAACGCCCGGAAATTATCTCGTCTGATGATGAAGTATCCGAGGAATTCGATTACGAGGAGTGGACGCGACAGAGAAACATAGGGCTGCAATACTTTAATTTGCCCCATACGACACATAAAGCGAAAGATACTCCTAAAGCGGACAGCATTGATAGAATCGGTGGCAGAAGTTTAGAAGAAAACTCTATCCAAACACCAACAGACGCGCAAATACAACCGATTGAAAACATAGAAGTACTTAAAGGCCCTAGTGAAATTCCTATGCAGCTTGTGAATTCCGTAAAAACAGCTAACACTGACAGTAAATTTGCTTGTAAAATCAAAGTAGTTTTCAAACCAACTAATGACCACAAAAGTGACCGCCTTGTTGAAAAAAATGATCCAAAAATTATAAATATCGATGATTCTGATGATGAAGCCAGTCGTGACGATGTTAAGGTCCTTGGTCAAGGTGAAGAGAATCGAGCTTCTTGTCAAATTTCAAATAAAGCTTGTGACACTGATCCAAATCATATAAACATTTTAAACAATTTCTATGTATCACAAGAAATAAAACCATCACTAGTTATTGATGGAAGTAGACTTGGTACTGTCGAAATTGGCCAGCAAAGGTACTTGCGTATCGCTCCGAAAATACCTCAACAAAGTTGCCACCAAGCCAAGGTTAATTTGCCCATATGCCCGGAGATATTAGGTCAGAGATGCCAAGATGAGGTTAATGTGCCTATACCCCTCGAGATATCACAAAAAAGGTTACAGGCTGATGTTAATGAGCCTGAAACTCCGGAGATATCACAGCAAAGGTTACAGGCTGATGTTAATGTGCCTGAAACTCCGGAGATATCACAGCAAAGGTTACCGGCTGATGTGAATGTGCCCGAAACCCCGGAGATATCACAGCAAAATATACAAGCTGATGCTAATGTGCCCGAAACCCCGGAGAGCTCACAACAAAGTGGCCAGGATGAAGCTCAAGTTAGTAAATTTAATGAGATGGATACAGTAGAGATGGATACAGTAGAGATGGATACAGTAGAGATTAGTGATGACGAACCCGATGACACAGCGTTCGGCAACGATGCAGATACAGTGACTTTTGAATCAGGTGAGTGCACCATAATATGTAAAGGGGTACTAACGCAAGATCTTGTAAAGGGAACATAGACACATTACGACTAACAACTTTAGTTCCACGACTATTTCTAATTCGATGAATATTTTTATACGGAAAAAAGAAATCTGTTCACTAGGTCTAAAATAATCTTACTACTCACACAGACGTCCGTGTTTTTTATTCCAGTTTGTTTATTTGATTGGATTAATGTCCTTAAAAATGGTGAAGCATAAAATGACATAAACAAAACAAACGTAAACGAAACACCTATGCGATTGCGAAGTTGCAACAATTTTCGAAACCTTTTTTACAGATATATTTGTTTCAACCACAAATTATTTAAACTCATCACCAGACTCCGCTCTTTCATTATTGAAAGATAATTTTCTTGAATGTGATAAGATGGAACGAGACGGGACTTCATCGTTAAAGGCCAATCGTAGTCTATCATAACTTTCTTGTTGACTTAAATTACATCGAAAGTTATATAAAAACATTGCACGAAAAATTACCCGCGTTGAGTTCATGCTGACGTGACACAGACAATTAATTCAATTTGCTTGACAGTCGTAAAAAATGACAAATGAATAAAAAACATACTCAATAAGTTTCAAAATTAAAGGTATTACAATTCTAAAAACTTTCAGTGTCATACTCGTACATTGACGTAAAATAAACAATTGGACTTCCAATCGCCTATTAAAAGGTCGTCAAAAAATATCCGAGCGCCATTAAACGTGTGAGTCCTTCTCTCACACGTGGGATCACAGTAAAACAGTCCTCTTTTCTTTAAGCTTTTTGTTTTCTTCTTTCTTAATAAATCTTTTATACAATATTTTGCTTTTTATTAAATGTAGGCTGATGGCCGTCCAATCTCACTTCATGATCTAATCTGTCTCTCTCTATCGATTGTCCTTCTATCGCGAAATTATGTATAAATTCTTATTCCACCGTTTCGGTTAACCGCATAACAATGAGTTCAAAGGAGCTCCTTGTTATTATATATTTACATTAACTTATACAGATAACAATAACACATTCATTCAAATGAGCACCTTATTTCGTGGCAGTAATGTTCAAAGTCTTGTTTACAATCATTAGAAGGTCGAACGCGAACACGACGCAAAAATATTTTGTTTTAGTAATAAAAATGTAATCATTTAGCAAAATGATTAAAAACCTCAAGTTATTTACACAATTTTGTTAATTTACGACACTCCATCCTTTTAAGTATTGGCATTGTCATTGCGTGGCGTTTTATTAAAAGCGCGGTCGAAACACAAATGAACAAAAACTCGGCCTAATACACGCGTAGGCAGAGTTTTGTTTCAGACAATTTTTGAGCGTGATTGTGAATCTAGCTGTTTATTGTACGTCAATGCCCTCATATGCTTCTACCGCATACGATTTGATAGGCGAGCATCTGAACTAGTTATTTATTTATGAGGTGAAACTAATGTACTCTATGTTCTGTGATATCAGTACTCTAACGTAGAGTAAATTAAAGTGGTGCGAAAGCTAGATGTCGTAAATAAGCACCTATTTCGTGATGTGCCGACGCGGCTGAACTACAGGATTTCACTAGGGACAACCCAACCCGTACACCTATACAAAATTCTGAGCGGCATTGTATAGAAATAGGCGCTCATAAAAATTTTACCTTGTTACCTTGATTTTAGTGTTTTTAGTTAAATATACGTACTTGATGTTGGTTACGATATCTCCTTAAGTGTAATATGTATATAATTAGGTAAGTAGACAACATCAGTTGTATAAGATGTCATTACATTAATGAACATTGTTGTGTTGTGTCCGCAGACGTCATCACCACGAACACTCGACTGCTGTCTCTCGACCACGTCACTCGGGAGCACTACCTTGAGGTTGGTCACACATTTAATCACAACTGCACAACATTCTTATAACTGTCGAAAAAGCCCGTGAAAGCTGAAGTTCGCCAAGCTGCAGTGTAGTCTCCTACATTGTTTCTTCTGCATATCAATGAAATATGGTTGGATGCCTCCAACGCAATAATCTGTTAAATGTTCCAGAATTTTATAGAGGATTCATATTTCTTCTTTCTGGGTGTAGATAAAGTCTTGTATGCAACTGTTGATAATTAGCTATTAAAACACTCATGTGATACTATATTTGATAAATCCACATTCGTGTTTTAATACCCCTTATTACGCAACAGTTGCATAAATAACTATTACAACATAATCCCAGAAAATATACAAAATAAAATGTGTTACGAAATTCAAAAGAATTGTTAAAATACGTTTATGTGGTTAAAGATTACTACAGCATAAATATTTTCGTAATGAAACAACCACAGATTGAGAACTGAGAGACCGCTTTCCTATCGTTTCTCATAAAGTTAATCATCTAAGGAATGTCGCACCGGGTTGGACGTACTTCAAATTAAAAAAACTTAATTGTTATTTTCTCGCCGCGCCGGTTAGTTACGTTCACTGTTACTGAGCCCGCTGTCGTTGTCGCAGACCTCTCCGAACCCGTCGGCGCCCCTGCTCCGGCTGGACTCGTCGCGGCCGCTGTGGGTGCTCTGCTCCGACTTCTTGATACTGACCACTTGCCGTCTAGACTGCGACTTGCCCACTTACTGGACCAGCGTCCACGGGCCCGACTTCAATGCCTCCTCGCGTGTCCTGTTCGACAACGAGGATCTGTTCCCGAGCTTGACGAGGCCCAGGAGGCCGTCCTTCGTGGACCTCACCCGGCAGGAGGTGTTGGATGACGCAGTCTGGTTCGACGCCCAGTCCGAGGGTGACGAGCCCCGCGCGCGGCTCACTGTCAAGACCACGGAGCAGCTCAACCAGGTACTGTAGTAGATAATCGTACCCCAGACAAGTGTTATCTTTCATTAGAATACTTTTTATAACGAAAGGATTGTAATTATCACAAAAGATTTACATTAGATCTGTACATAAAGTTACATTTTTATTATGTATTTATTAAATCCGTCGCTTTGAAGCCTTTAAAGATCAATAGAAAGTATAACTTAAATTAATATATTTATGTGATTTTAGGTCGCGCCACCGCCGCGTATCACGCTTTCCGTAATTAATTAACTTGATGCTTCAGCGCCGACTCAAAATTAAATCAGTTTTAGAACTTAGTTATTGAGGTTCAATAAAAAAGGTTTTATTTTTTTCCTAAGTTTTTTCGGTGGCTGTAATTTTTTTGTTGAAAAGTTTTTTATTTTATAATTTTTTTAAGCTTTAGTCTTCTATACACAACACGCTTATATTTTGATTACTTTGGAAATTTAAAATCTGAGAGTTAACAATAAATCACCCCTATTTTCCCACCTATAGGGTAGGTATTTTTTTATTCCATATTTATATGGGACCAACTTCAAAGTATACCCACTCGAATAAAAATAAATGATAAGAATACAACCATTTTGTATAAGTTATACCTGGTCATACATTACAATCAATGAGTGAAAAATCACATCCCCTGTTCTTATGGGACAAACTTCGGGGTATCTCCTTTCGAACAAAAAAAAAATCATCAAAATCGGTTCATAAACGACGAAGTTATCCGCGAAAACAAATATAAAAATATACGGTCGAATTGAGAAACCGCCTCCGTTTAATTCGTCAGTTAAAAATAAAACATGATCATTGAGTACAGGATTATGTAGGTATGTGTAGGTGTAGTAATCCGTTCGGAACACGACTTAAAAAGGATTTTGTCTGAATAATTTATTGGTTTTAGTCATTCTTTGTCATAAAATATTTTTAAAAACTTTCTTGTATTGTTTTAGAGCAGTATATTATATACATTTAGGAACTTCTATACATTACACATATAGTATTTTATTCTTTAACTACGCTAATTATATATTGGAAAACAAATACGTTATTTTTTTTATCTTTATTCGTATTTAATAATAATAACAAAAAATATTTTGAGATTGATTTGTAACTTTTACTATTTTATATTGTTTTTTTTATTTTTAATCTCTGGTCTATCTTAGAGTTACTTTTCTGCATTACCTATAATTCGTATAGGTTATTAGTGTGGGTTATTGTATTCATTCTGATAAATTATTTTATTTAGTAATTAATCGAATAAAATTAATTATTAAGTCGTATTCAATAACACATAAGGGGAATAGTCATTTGCCGATTATGTATGTCACACGTCTTGACTCTTATATGTATTGTTATATATATTTCTTTTATTTTTTACACATTTTACATATATATCACAGTGTGTATATATTTTCATTATATAAATGGGTCCTAAGAAAATGAAGGTTGGTCTAATCAATCCTTGTTTCCTGAGTACAGGACATGGCGACTTTGAGCTTGCGTTACTACGTAATTAGCTGTTAACGAGACTTGGTTAGTAAAAGAAGAGGACATGCGAGCTCCACGTGTATCTGGATATCGCCTTCGTCACATCCCTCGTCCTTCAGAGCTTCGCAGTTGGGGTGGTGGAGTTGGGTTTTATATCCGCCGGGAAATTAAGCACATGTACTTAAGCATTATATTGTAGCTTCAGTTGAGCAAATGTGGATAAGCGTTCGCGCTAACCCTTAAGTGAAACCATTTCAACTCTATCGCAGCATGACTACATTGTTCTTCTCGGCGATCTTAATATTTTTTTTTAAAGTGTATGAGGCAAAACTTCTGGCTCTGCATGACCTCATGTCCAGCTATACTCTTCAACAGTATGTTACTGAGCCCACTCATTTCACTCCCCACAGAGATAGATCTTATCTGTACAGATGCAAATGTGTCGCGCGTATGGGTTGATCACATTCCTTCTCTCAGTTCTCATGCATTAGTTGCTTGCGAACTTGGTGTGCCTAAACCTAAACGTAAAACGGAACTTATTAAGTAAAGACCTATCAAAGATATAGATCCAGCTCAGGTGCATGTCATCTATTAGCTGGGATGAGGACGTGCCGTCTGATGTAAATGAGTTTGCCTCCATTACCTCAAATCTGTTAAAGTTTTCAATAACATTGCTCCAATAAAAACAGCTAGAATTAAGGAACATAGCTACACCTGGGCCACATATAACATACGTTTAATGATGAAGCGACGTGACGAGGCTTATAAGAGGGCGCATTTAAGTAAACATCCTAGTCATTTGCTGTATTATAAGGATCTTAAGAAAGCTGTATAAAGCATTAATATCAGAGAAACAGGCATATTTTAATTCATATAAAAAACCCCAACACCATGTGGAAACACATTAATCATGACGAAATTATCTCCCCGAACTTATGTAACCCGGAGGCTATAAATAAAAAAATTTAAACGTTCTGGGAGGATAGGGTTTAACTCGGGCATACATAAATTCGTTCAATATGAACAGATTCGGATCTTACTCTTTAACTATTCAACCTGTAACAGAGGTTAAAGTTGATAATACTTTACGAAAATTGCATTCAAACGCAATTGGTCCTGATGGAGTCTCACTGAATATGCTGCTGTTATCTCTTCCTTATACACTAAGTACCCTTACCAAGGTAATTTATTAGTTAATTTGGTAAGGGTATCATTGCTTCAGATCTATTCCCGGATATTTGGCGTAATGCTCCAATTAGGCCTATCCATTGAAAAACAGATCCGCTGGAAATAAAAGAATTACGACCCATTAGTAGTTTGCCTTGTGCTTCCAAAATTTTGGAGAAGATTGTATATAGTCAACTTCTGACCTATTTAGAAAAAAACAATATTCTACCCACATTACAATCAGGCTTTAGGAAACATCACAGCACAACTAAAGCCCCAATAAATGTAATAGACGATATACTTTCTTCTGTTCCCGATGCAGGGGAGGCTACTGTTATGGTTCTAGAGCATTCGATTCGAATAATATTGATCTTCTCTTAGCTAAATTGCGATTCTACGGCGTAGAAGAAAGAACTTTGCGGTGGTATACGAGCTACTTACACGACCGACGTCGATTCGTTGAAATTACAAACCATGAGGGAAATGTCATCACTTCGCGTCCTCTCCCAATTAAAAAAGGGGTCCCTCAGGGGTCTATCCTAGGTCCCTTATTATTCACTCTGTACTCAGCGGACGTGGTTCAGCATATTAAATATTGTAAATTTCATATGTATGCTGATGACATACAAATTTACCTGTCTTTCAAGCCGTATGATACAGAAGTTTTCAATAAAATTACCTCAGACCTTAACCGTATCTTTGACTGGTCGAAATCAAATGGATTACTATTAAATAAAAAAAAACGAAATATATTATTATAGGTACTCGGCATGAAGTTGAAAAAGTAGTAACTGGTAAAGCAAACATTAAAATTAATAATGAGCTAATAGAGAGGGCAACCGAGGCCCGAAATCTTGGCTTGCTCATAGAAGAAAACTTACGCTTCGAAAAATATATACTTCAGATTGTTCGTAGTTGCTTTTATAAACTAAAAGTACTATACCGCATCAGAAACTCAGTAAAGAAAGACATACGTGTACTCCTCTGTGAAACCTTGAATGTTTCCAAATTTAATTATATGGATGCAGCCATAGGTCCACGCTTACTGGAGCGTACTAAACGTCTCATACAATGATACAACGTGCTCAAAACGCTTGTGCACGGTATTGTTTCTCCACCCCGCGTCGAGACCACGTTACTCCTTATTTGAATAGAGAATCTTTATTAAAAATGGGGAGTCGTATGAAATTGCACTTTACAACTTTACTGTTCGGTATCATAAGGAACGAAATCCCTAAAAAGTTAAAAAGCTAAAATGGAGAAGTGATGCTAATATTCCACATAATATCACTAGCACTTCGCACGACACTTTAAATTTACCCATCTTCCGCACATCGGCATTTCGTGGTAGTTTTCGCTACGCAGCCACTAAGTTTTGAAATAACCTGCCACCGCCTTTTCGAAATTTACACACAAAGGAATCTTTTAAAAACAACTATAAAAAGCTATTATTGCAATAGCAAAAACTAAATTAAGTACTTTGATACTAGTGAGGATGGATATCTTTTATGTATATTATATTACTCTACTCTACTTGTATATTTTCTATTATATACACGTGCAGCTAGTGCGAATGTGCGTTAATACGTATATCCACATCACTACCTACTTGATCATCTTTTCTTTTAACATTTATAAAATTAAATTTTGTGTTTTGTTGGTTAATGGAGACGATAAATATTTAAATATTACAATTATTTTATTCACATATTACTGCCACGATAGCTAACACGAAAAAAAAAACCTAGGAAGTTCATAAAATCAGGGTTAGGATCTTACGTCCTAACGTTTGCTGAGAACTTTTCTTTTTGCGAATCCTGCTGCTGCCTCGTTTGTTATCATTCTAAGTTGTTAAAATAATACTTCCATGTTTTTATAGAATATCTCTTTTTTACTTTTTTATAACATTTGTATTGTTATTAACCGACTTCAAAAAAGGAGGAGGTTCTCAATTCGTCGGTATGTTTTTTTAATGTTTGTTACCGCAAAAGATTCGACTGGGATAACCGATTTTGATAATTCTTTTTTTATTTGAAAGCTGGTGCTTCCCGTGTGGTCCAGATATGACAATGGCGTCCATGAGAAAACCATAAGTCTTAAATTTGCTATACATACGTATAGCAAACTGGATGATAAATTTACGAATAACTCAATATCGCGCCAACCGATTTCGATGATTCTGATGATGATGATGAAGTCGGTGTTATCCAAGATAGGTTTGTATCTACATACATAGTTATAGGTGAGGTGTGCTTGAGTCGTGAGGAGGCGAGAGCGGTTCGCGGCGGAAGGACGATTCCAAAAAATTACAATAATCGTAACTAGAATTAGATTTATTAATTAGATTGTATAAAAATACTTAATATTAAAAAAATATATTATTACACATTAAATTACATATTAAAATACGTAATATTTTTCTACTTTTTAGTGCATATTATATCTATTGTTTTGGAATAGTGTTTTTGAAGTCAGTTGTTTTTTGTTTATTTTTATGAATATAATATTAATTTTTCATTTCAATTGTAATTGTTAAAAAATTTGGTGGCAGTTTTTCGCAAATAAAGATTATTATTATTATTAGTGTGTAGAATAGTGTAGGTGTAGGTTATGTTATAAGTAATAGGGGGAGGTAACGCATCTTACAATAGCACGTGTTCTCTAGGACCTGGAGGAGCAGCAATGTGACAGCCGGCGCGGTCGCAAGCCTGGCAATAGTGGGAACGGCAACATTTACAAGATGGTGTCTGAGTCACCGCCCATCTACGCGCTGGTGAGTCTCTGACACTAACAATACATACGTCACACTGAAATTATCTGGATTTTTATTAATAATTCCAGACATTTTAACAAGGTCGTAGCGAGGTACAGGCACTTAGCACACGGGTACTTAGAAGATGCAGAAATGCTCACAAAACATAAAGTAATATTACGTAGGTAGCCTATTAATAAACTAAAACTAACTTCCTTGTGCGGTGTTTCCGGGACGATACGACATGGGTACCTTCAAGAAAAGGGCGTACACCTTCCTTAAAGGCCGGCAACGCTCTTGTGATTCCTCTGGTGTCGCAAGAGAGTGTGGGCTGCGGTAATCACTTAACACCAGGTGACCCGTACACTCGTTTGTCCTCCTATTCCATAAAAAAAAACTAAGTTAAATCTATTGGCAGGTGAGTTTTATAAGATTTTATCTATGAACCTTTTACCTTGGATATATTCTTAGATTGCCTACGCCCACGCCCTTGTATATTACAATATATTCTGTTATAAATAACAGAAAACACATTTTCTGTTAATCCTCAGTAGGTAAATGCATCACCAAATGCTCTTTCTAACTCACATTTATCTAATAAGCGCAACAATATTTTCTTTCTAATTCCGCCACACAATTTTTGAAATATTGCCACAATAATACACAACTAAGAATTTTACAAGTTTATTTTTAAACTTCAAGATGGATTCGACTAAACTAACTAAACACAACTGCCACTATCCAATTTGAGCTGAATTGTGCTAGACATTAGGCTAAGTTCATATGACTTGAACTATACTACAAGTACAAAATCCGCGCGAGTTGAGTCGGACGACGCATAGATTCGAGCACTGTTAATGCGTCACTGCCGCGCGAACATATCCCTTGATGTGTATGCTCCTACCGCGCAGCGACGCGCGGCTTCTCGTGGTCAAATGAACTTAGCCTTATGCACGACATGTGTCGTCACTCTAAACAATGTAACTATATTAGTTTATTGATCCAAGCATAACATCAACAGGTACTTAGTATTATCCAAGAGGTGAACACATTCAAGAAGTTAATCGATAAGAAGAAACAATTGTACTTCTTCTCGATGATGAACGGCACGCTGTCATTGCTCTTGAAGACGGAGGACGTGGAGGCTGGCCACGCAGACGTGAGCCTGCCACCGTCCCTTGCGCCGACTACTGTGACGACTGCGCAGAATGTGGCTGCGACGACCTCTGCGGACGCTTGGAACAATACCTCCACTGCACAGGCTGACCTTGAAATCATTCCTAATATGAAATTCAGAATTATTGCACTTAGCCCTAATTATGACTTTAAAACAAACCCAACGGAAAATAATGTTTCGGGCACGTGTATTAATGCTAATGTTCAGCAAATTAACGAACCACTGCAAAATATTCGGCAACAACGACAACAACAGAAAATTGAGCCGCGGCAAGAACAAAAACAACAACCACAACAACAGAAAATTGAACCGAGGCAACCACATCCACAACAACAGAAAATTGAACCGCGGCAACAACAACAGCAACTACAGCAACTGAAAATTGAACCGCGGCAACAACAACCACTACAACAGAAAGT